>CM033646.1:163358886-163620675 GCA_019512145.1 Engystomops pustulosus | reverse complement strand
TCTCCTCCACCTCTAGATGGATGCTCTCCTCCACCTCTAGATGGATGTTCTTCTCCACCTCTGGTTTTAGCGCCTTGATATTGGCGATTAGGGCGGCACATGATGAAGGAAGGTCCTGACCAACATGGAAATATTCCCCTAGTGGTCATGTTCTCAGCGGAGACCCCCAGGATGGCTAATTTATATGTCATGATTTATTGTACAGACGAGACAAAATCAGTGTGGCCCCCCGGGAAACTGTGGTCCTGATTCCTGACCACAGGGCTATGGTGGCAGGAGGCACTTGTCACCTCTAGGGGGAGCACTACTACAATGGATGAGGTGGTAGGGGGTAGGATTGCTTGGAGAAGATGGTCCCGGGTGGTCCCACAGATGCCACAATTGCAACATTTTTGGGGATTTATCTTCTCCCCAAGTTGTGTAGCATCTTGGGGACTGCGGGTAAAATTGTCCCATCTCATTTTTTTTTTACCTCATTGCTGTCCAAAAAGGATCAGATTATCAGGAGGGCGGTTCAAGTAGATTCTTTGTCCTCCATCAACTCTAAGCTGCCCCAGAGAATGTATTAGAGTCCGAAAAATGGCTTCACCCTCATCTACAACTTGTCCTCATAGCTGACCCTTTAACCCCGATGCTGGGATGGACGGGAATGACACAAGGTGGTAGAGCAGACCCTGCGGGGCGGGGGGCTTCCAGTGCTGAGTGATGGAGAAGGTTACTACATATTCTCTGTAATAACGATCACTTCTTATTATAATCTCCTCTATATTACAAGTCACCACTTACATAAATGTCCTGCAGGAAGAGGAACCCAGAGAGGAGCCATAAATCTCCTGTCACCAAGACCCCCAACCCCAACGCACCGCCGGAAAGTCGTTGGCTGCATCCAATGTGAGGCCCCAATTATATAATGAGACAGGAAACCATCACATCAGTTACATAACAGAGACCTGACATCTGTACCGCCACATAGTCCTACTATACATACACTGAAGTTATATAACCTGGGGGGCAGTATTATAGTAGTTATATTCCTGTACATAGGGGGCAGTATTATAGTAGTTATATTCTTGTACATAGGGGGCAGTATTATATTAGTTATATTCCTGTACATAGGGGGCAGTATTATAGTAGTTATATTCTTGTACATAGGGGGCAGTATTATAGTAGTTATATTGGGCGCTATTATAGAGTTAATTACGTAACATAGGGGGCAGTGTTATAGCGTTATATTCCTGTGATAGGGGGCGTTTATATTAGTTATCTGTACAATCGGGGGCATTATTATCGTAGATCTTATGTACAAGGGGGCTAGTATTATAGTAGGTATATTCTTGTACAAGGGGGCAGAGAATTAAGTAGTTAGATTCCTGTAATAGGGGGCAGTATTAGAGTCGTTATATTCTTGTACATAGGGGGGCAGTAGTAGTATTATAGTTTAGAGTAGGTATATTCTAGTACATATGGGGTTTTTGAGGCCGTATGTCGTATATTCTTGTAAATAGGGGGCAAGTATTATAGTTTGGTGGGAGATTTGTACGAGGTCAGAGGGATTTGGAATAAGGAGCGTCCATCATGCCGATCTATCTTGTGGGAGGGGCTTCTGGAAAGGGGGGGGATTTCTCCAGATGACCTCAGCAAATTATCAGCTAGAGGCCAAAGGTCAGCAATACTTGGACTGCATCAAAGGGAAAGGAGAAAATAATTATTTCAAATACCAAACAATTATTTGAAACCCTGTCAATGTCTGGACAATATTTTCTATTCATTTGCTACTCATTTGAAAAATAAAAGTGTGAGTTTTCATGGAAAACACAAAATTGTCTGGGTGACCCCAAACTTTTGAGCGGCAGTGTAAACTTCTCACTGACTGAAGACTTTTAGCTAGTGTATGGTGCACACCTGCTAATAGTCCCAAAACTGCTATCATTGTCCCATATTTTGAGCAAACTTTTCGTGGGCCTGGGCTGTGCACACACATATTAAGTGTAACATAGGAAAATGTTATCATTTAGCAAATGTTATTGTCCATTGGGACTGTTCCACAGGCCTCAATTATCAAGAAAAACAGTGTAGGCCTCATTGCCCAAAGCGACCAATCACAGTGCTGCTTATACTGTTCAAGAGAAGTTTGAGAAATGACAGCTGAGCTCTGATTGGTTGCTATGAACATCAATGCCTGTTCTCGGTTACTGTGGGCAGATAAGGACTTTCACGATGATGTCCTTGAAGAAGGCCTCAAATGCGGAGTCCTGATTGCTATGGAACATGAGGCCTTCTGCCCTGGGTTGTATTTTTGTCTTCATGTGGGATGTAAACAATATGGCCGCCACCGCTGTTATTGTGGACAAGATCCCTTTAAAGAGGAGACTTTATCAATTTTTCTTATTTTTCAATTTCTCCCGCATTGATAACATAAAATAACAGAGGAGACAACATTATGGAAGCGTAAAGTTAATAACAATCGGGATACCAGTGATGAATGGCGGCCATTATTCTGCATAGTCATACTCGCTCTCATGTCTACATTTATCATGAGGCGCGCAGGATACGGCGATGCCCTCTGTATACGAGGTGCCGCACACAGGGCCCGGCTGCTAAGTTGTGGTCCTCTCTCAATTTCCTCTGCATTTAACTAGTTTTACAGCATTTGGCTCCCGTTCTGACATTTACGGCGCAGGGTAATTTTCCCTTGAATTAGTTATGATGGGTTGTAAATGCCCGAAATTATTTAAAAAAAACTCCTGTATTTCCAACCCAGCAGGATAACAGGATAATATAGGAGCGGAGGAGAGAAACTCGTCCCAGCCTCAATGCAGCATCAACGCCTCGGAGCAAAGAGGAAATACGATAAACACCGACCAAACTGGCACAGGGGGCACAAAAGAGATGAGGGATGGCAACCAGATATATAGTGCCAGGAGCATCACTTATTACAAGGTCCAAAGGGGATGATATTCCAAATATAACACTGTACAAGTAGGAATGATATTAAAAGTAGATCACTAATTGCGCATAGGGGCAGTATTATATTAGTTATATTCCTGTACATAGGGGGCAGTATTATAGTAGTTATATTCTTGTACATAGGGGGCAGTATTATAGTAGTTATATTCTTGTACATAGGGGGCAGTATCATAGTAGTTATATTCTTGTACATTAATCCCACAACATATAAAACAGTAGAACACCCAAAAAAGTCTAAATCAACACCAAACCCACATAAATAGGGCACACCGCATGCGGGCAACGCAGTAGAATAAGAAGGACAATGGAGTATTGATCCCGCACGAGAACGCCAGAAAACAAACGGGGGGGAAAACGCGAGTAAAAATTAGAGGTTGACCGAGCAAGCCCACAAAAAATGCAAAAATGGAGGTGCGGCGCGATCGAATCCTGTGCACCTACTGACGCCTGATACAAGGACAAACGGCAAGTCGAGGGCGCGGATAGCGGATCACCCACGAGGAAACTTACCATGAATTAGGAGCTGGGAACACCAAAAACAAAAAAAAAAACGCAGTAACCGAATTGACGTTCTCGCTCCTGGCCCCCCACAAAAGGTCAATACAAGTTTCTTAACAATAGAAGAACCAACCACCACAATGGGGAACGCTGAAAAAAGCTCTGCTCATCAACAAACAAAAAAATAGCCGGCCATGAACCCAAGTAGCTAAAGCGAATGGTGAAAATATATCCGCAACGACGAGGGCCCCGTACAAGGCCTGGATCAGGGTGACACAGACGAGACGAAAAATAATGCCGAAACTGTTGTGCAAAGTCCGTTAAGGCCAAGAATGGACAATGAAGTTATAATGATGGTTAATGGAAGTAGGAAATATGGAGGGGGAACGGAAAATAATGGCTGTCAGAAGATACTTAATATGGGTCTGAGACAGGGGCGGACTGGCCATTGTACCCACCGGGAGTTTTCCCGGTGGGCCGGTCGGTCCTGAGCCGGCTGGGGCCGGTCCGGAGCTGGTGCGGGGCTCGGTCCTCGTACTCCCTACAACCTTTTCATCTAATATATATACCTCGCACCGTACGATCGGTTCAGTGATGTGGTAAACACAGATCTCAGCGCACACACACAGCTGCTTCTGCGTCGTGTAGCAGGCAGCTACACAGGTCCGCAATTGACGTCATTGCGTGACCTGTGTACTGCAGGAGGCTGACACCTACATGTCGCTCTCCGGCCATCACGTAGCTCAGCGGCTTGGTGTAAGAGGCCGCGGAGCATGACGTCACAAATCCCGAAGCCTCTACACCCATCCACCGAAGCACCGAGGGAAGAAACCTCGCAAAGAGGGAGTAGTAATGTTTTAGTTTTTTTGTTTTTGCTGGGGCCATCTTATGTCTGGGCGGGGGGGGGGTCGTTAGGCTGGCAGGGGCATTTCTTGGGCGGGGGAGTGTTATCTATACTGGGGCTGGTAGCGGGCCTAATTATATGTCTGGGCAGGGGGGGCTTCATTATATGTCTGTGGGTGGGGGGGGGCATTAATCTATATCTGGGGCTGGTAGGGGGCATAAATTATATGTCTGGGGCGGGGGGGCATAAATTATATGGCGGGGGGGTATTAATCTATATCTGGGGCTGGTAGGGGGCATAAATTATATGTCTGGGGCAGGGGGGGGCATTAATTATATGTCTGGGGTGGGGGGGGGCATTAATCTATATCTGGGGCTGCTAGGGGGCATAAATTATATGTCTGGGGCGGGGGGGGCATAGGAGGGCTGGCAGGGCCTAAATTATATGTCTGGGGTGGTGGTCGTCATTATTGTATATCTAGTACTGGGTGCAGGGGGGCATTAATTATATGGTCTGGTGGCGGGGGTATTATTGTATATCTAGACTGGCAGGGGGCATAATTATAAATGGGGGGGCTTATTGCATATCTGCTGCTGCGGTGGCATTAATGATATGTCTGCTGGGCGGGGGGGGGATTATTCTATATCTGGGGCTGGCAAGGGGCATCGATTATATGGCGGGGGCATTATTGTATATCTGGAGCTGGAAGGGGGCATTAATTTTATGTCTGGGTGGGCATTATTCTATATCTTGGGCTGGCGGTGGCATTAATTATATGTCTGGGGCGGGGGGGGGGCATTATTCTATATCTGGGGCAGGCAGGGGGCATTTATTATACATCCCGGGCAAGAAGGGGGCATTATTCTATGTCTGGGGTAGGCTGGGGTATAAATTCTATGTTTGGGGTAGGCTGGGGCCATTAATTCTTTTTCTGGGATGGGATGGGGCCATTAATTCTATGTCTAGGGCAGGCTGGGGGCCTTAATATTTCTTTTTTCTGGGGTGGCTGGGCCATTATGTCTTGTGGTAGGCTGGGGCCATTAATTCTATGTCTGGGGTAGGCTGGGGCCATTAATTCTATGTCTGGAGTGGGCTGGGGGCATAAATTCTATGTCTGGGGCAGGCTGTGGCATTGATTCAGTGTCTGGGGCAGGCTGGGGGCATTACTGTTATGACTGGGGTAGGCCGGGGCCATTATTATTACACCTGGGTCATAGTCGGAGCTCTATCAATACTGGGGTGGGGGTGGGGGGTTAAGGAGGTTAAAGGAGAGAAAGAAGAAATAAATTACCCTTACCATTACAGTGTGTTACATTATAGGGCACTATTTGTGTGGTGCTAATATTTCAGGTGGCTCTATTACAGTATTTGGGGCACAGTATTGGTGGCAGCAGAAGAAGGGACAATGAGAAAGTGCAGAACATAAGACGCCTGTGTGGTAAACTCTGCAGGAAAGCTGTGTACCTGGAGGAAGAGACAAGGTGATGGTGGAACTAAAGGAGAAGATGAGGAACGAGCACAATCCGAGGAGACGTCACCAGATGTCACTGGATGCAATAGGTGAGGATATCGTGTGTTTTCTGTAGCTGTATATGATAAATACTTATTTTTTGCATGTTCGCTTCTGTGTATATATGTAGTATTATAATAGTTATATTCTTGTACATAGGGGGCAGTATTATAGTAGTTATATTCCTGTACATAGGGGGCAGTATTATAGTAGTTATATTCCTGTACATAGGGGGCAGTATTATAGTAGTTATATTCCTGTACATAGGGGGCAGTATTATAGTAGTTATATTCTTGTACATAGAGGGCAGTATTATAGTAGTTATATTCCTGTACATAGGGGGCAGTATTATAGTAGTTATATTCCTGTACATAGGGGGCAATTTTTATTAGTAAAAACAGACAAAAAAAAAATATATAACAATACATTCTCATCAGAATGACCAAACAATTATTTAACAGAAATCATACATATCAGAATATAATAAATTGATAATAATATTAACTTAAACAAAGTCCATCACTGGTAAGAAGGGAAATTAGGAAATGACATGACATGATCAATTACCCCAGACATATGTTCCTCCATAACTCAACATAATTACCCTTTTTGCTAACCTCTATGGATCGTATCCACCTCAGCTCAGATAGTATTAGGGTTACAGCGGTCATAGGCTGGAAGGACTCGCTGTATGCAGACACTCTGGTCCTGGTGTGCCAGTGGTAATATTTGAGAACGGTGATGATCAGGTACATGGTCGCCCTGTCTATGCCGGTTACTTGTGGAGTCATACCATAGATGATATCTGGGTATTTGAGAGACTGTAGACTTGGTATTCTAAGCCTGCGGGACACCTCCTGCCATATCTGCCTCCCTCCCGGGCACTCGTTAGTAAAGTGCTCCATAGTCTCCTCCAGCTGACATCCTAAGGGGCACATACGGTCAGAGACACTCAGAAACTTTAAATTTCCCCTGACAAAGAGCCTCCCATGTAAGGACAACCAGGCGATGTCATAGAACTTTGCAGGAAGCCTCGGACTATTGAGGAGATTCAGACTCTCCTGCAGATATTGGTATAAAGCTCCTTCCTGGTCCTACTCTCCAAAAATGTTTTGTCTAGCCTCCACTTTTTCAAACACCTGAGACCATACTCCAGATACTGGGGGAGGAAGCCAGGAGTCCATCGGCCCCTCTTGAGACTGCCGCCTCGCACCCAAGACTCTGCAAAAGGCAATATCCAGTCCCTGACACTACTTACCCACAGGAGACTTATTTGAGTCCAGGCAACCAAAATTGACTTTCAGAAACATGGAGTCAAAGAAAACCCTTGGATTTAACATATCCAGTCCACCCTCTCTCCTCTGCAGGTAGGTGATCCCTCTTTTTACTGGGTTCAACCTGTTCCCCCATAAAAGCTGGAAGAACAGGCTAAAGAGCCTAGCGGAGAAAGATTCTGGCAAAGGAAATACGACAGAGACCTAGAGGAAGACAGGGACCAGGTAAGTCTTCAGCAGAGTAACCCTTTCTCTATAGGTCAGCCTCCAGTTCTTCCATCGCTGAACCTTTGCATTTCCGGTTTCTCTTCCCAATTTAGTTTGGCATTATCTTCCCTCCCAAATTTCACCCCAAGGATTTTAATATGGGTGGAGGCCTTGGCGAACTGTGGCAGATCAAAGCCAGGAGCAGTATCCAATGTCCAGAAAGCTTGACTCTTCTCAAGGTTGACCAGAGAGCCGGAGGCCTCCGAGTAACTTCTGATGGCTGCAGATAACATCTCCACCTCACGAAGTTCAGATATCACCACAGTCACATCATCCACGTAGGCGACTACCTTCAAAGGCAAGCAATGGGGGACCGGCACCCCCTGAAAATCACACCGCTGCAGTGATCGCAGAAACAAGTCTATGGCAAACACATACAGCAGTGGACTCAGGGGGCAGCCCTGTCTCACCCCCGCCTCTACTTCAAAAGTGTCCCCCTGCCAACCATTGATCAGAGGAAAGCTCTTCGCCTCTCTATACAAAGTCCTGAGCCAATCTATAAATTGTCCCGGAATACCGTACTTTGACAAAGTGGCCCATAGATAATCATGATCAACTCTATCAAAGGCTTTAGCCTGGTCCAGACCTACAACATATCTCCCACACCTCAGAGCTTTACATCTCTCAAACATCTCTCTTATCGAGATGACTGCTCCAGAGATGTTCCGCCCTCTTACTGTGCCGTACTGAGAGCCTGCTAACAGTGCCGGGGACAAACAGACTAATCTAGAGAATAGAATTTTTGCCAGAATCTTCCTGTCAACATTCAAGAGGGCGATCGGCCTCCAGTTCTTGATGTCACTAGGCTCCTTACCTTTGGACAGCAGAATAAGGGAGGACACTCTCATGGATGGAGTCATCAGGTGATTTTCTAGACAATTGGTAAACACATCCACAAGGATCGGGGCTAAGAGGTCTCTGAACTTCTTATAGAATTCAGCTGTAATACCATCTGGTCCTGGTGCCTTCTTCAGATGTAACTTATCAATGGCCTCTTTAACCTCCTCCTCTGTTATTCCTGCTGTCAAAGGAGAGAAATCCAAATCTTTAGTGTCAGGGCCTGGAGTTGCCTCCAAGAATTGAGCCATTTTGTCTTTGTCCAAAACCTTCTTCTGAAATAACTCAGCATAGTAGGATCTCACCAACCCCAGGATACCCTCCCGAGATTCCTGTAAAACTCCCTGGGAGTCAGTGAGACATGTGATCGATTTCTTGGCCACACGTTCCTGGCAATTTTCATAGGGATCGGGAACTCCCAGTTTCCCGTAATCTCTTTCTATTACCAGGGACGTGTAGCGGCTGTACTGATACTGCTTTATATCAGACTTCAGTCGGTCAATCTTTTGTTTGTCCCCCCCCTCCCGCCGAATACATTGACTCCAATTCTTTCCGCAGCTCGAGATACTGGCTGTACTTACTCTTACCCTTCTTCACTGACAGTCTCTTCAAGAGGGACCTGATCTCCTCCTTGACGTTCGTTCTCCCACCAGTCAGATATGTTGTCATAGAAGTCTACTCTCTGGAGCTGGTCCTGAAAAAGGGAGTGGATACAATTCTGGACATATACATCATCCAGGATGCTGGAATTAAGCCTCCATAACCCCCGACCAATATCCAAACAGTTAGTGGCTCCCATACAAAACAATAAGACAAGATGGTCAGAATATGGGACAACTCTCTCGCTCATCCCACTAACAGTCTCTGAAGGACTTACAAACGCCATGTCAATCCTACTGTTCCTGTCAGCACACAGGAGTAGGTGTATTTAGGTTTCCTCCCATCCAGGGTGAACACATCACATAGATCGGCCTGTGATATGATGCTCTTTAGGACTTTGGAGTCTCTGACCACTGCTCTGCCCGAGGACCTGTCACCCGATGTCATGGTAACATTAAAGTCGCCCGCCAATACTACAGGGATCGAGGTAAAAAGATATTGTTTTACCTCGTTGAACAGCTGGATTCTCTCTGTCACTGTGTGTGGGCCATAGATGTTGATCAGCCGGAGCCGCCTACCATGGATGGTCACCTCTAGCACCAGGCACCTCCCCATAGCGACCTCCGTCAGCCTGTGCACCGTCACGTCTGTGGTGTTAAACAGTATGGCGACCCCGGCGTACGGCTCCACAGCCAGTGACCAGTAAGAAGGACCAGAACGCCACTCACGCTCAGCCTCACGGAGATGCCCTAAGGTGGTCAGACGGGTCTCCTGCAGGAAGATGACATCAGCGTCCAGATATCTCAGGTGGTCATATACTGCGTGTCTGGTCCTTCTTACTTTAACCGGTTAAGGACCGGGCCCTTTCCTGTTTTTTCATGTCCATTTTTCACTCCCCACCTTCAAAAATCTTTAACTTTTTTATTTTAACACGTAAAGAGCTGTGTGACGGCTTGTTTTCTGCGTAACAAATTGCACTTCATAATGATGGTATTAAATATTCCATGCCATGTACTCGGAAGCAGGAAAAAAATTCCAAATGCAATGAAAATGGTGAAAAAACGCATTTGCGCCATTTTCTTGTGGGCTTGGATATTACGTATTTCACTGAGCGCCCCAAATGACATGTCTACTTTATTCCTTGGGTCGGTACGATTAAGGGGATACCAAATTTGTATAGGTTTTATAATGTTTTCATACATTTACAAAAATTAAAACCTCCTGTACAAAAATAATTTTTTTGATTTTGCCAACTTCTGGCGCTAATAACTTTTTCATACTTTGGTGTACGGAGCTGAGCGTGGTGTCATTTTTTGCGAAATTTGATATTATTTTCAATGATATCATTTTTACGACCTTTTGATCACTTTTTATATATTTTTTTATATTTTTCAAAATGGCAATAAAGTGCCATTTTCGACTTTGGGCGCTATTTTCCATTACGGGGTTAAGCGCACCGAAAAACCGTTATCATATTTTGATAGATCGGGCATTTTCGGACGCGTCGATACCTGATGTGTTTATGATTTTTACTGTTTATTTATATTTATGTCAGTTCTAGGGAAAGGGGGGTGATTTGAAATTTTAGTTTTTTTTATTATAATTTTTTTTTTTTTAAACTTTTTTTTTATTTTTATTTATACTATTTTTCAGACTCCCTAGGGTACTTTAACCCTAGTTTGTCTGATCGATCCTATCATATACTGCCATACTACAGTATGGCAGTATATGGGGATTTTCTTCCTCATACATTACAATGTGCTATCAGCACATTGTAATGAAGGGGTTAAAACGAAATAGCCTCGGGTCTTCGGAAGACCCGAGGCTACCATGGAGATGCGCCGCTATCTGTTTGAGGCTGCCGGCAGCTTTGCCGGCAGCCCACGCTGTAAAACACCCGCGATCTGTACTAGCAATATGCAGCAAAGACTTACCGGCTATGGAGAGGGCTCAGCCCGTGAGCCCTCTCCATGCAGCGCGACCGCCACCGTGAATACACGGCGGGCGGTTGCAAACCGGTTAATGCTGTTGACGTTGCTAGAAGCAACTTTTAGAGAGAACCCAGCCATTACAATGATAAAGAGCAGAGCAGGGGGCAGTATTATAGTAGTTATATTCTTGTACATAGGGGGCAGTATTATAGTAGTTATATTCTTGTACATAGGGGGCAATTTTTATTAGTAAAAACAGACAAAAAAAAAATATATATAACAATACATTCTCATCAGAATGACCAAACAATTATTTAACAGAAATCATACATATCAGAATATAATAAATTGATAATAATATTAACTTAAACAAAGTCCATCACTGGTAAGAAGGGAAATTAGGAAATAACATGACATGATCAATTACCCCAGACATATGTTCCTCCATAACTCAACATAATTACCCTTTTTGCTAACCTCTATGGATCGTATCCACCTCAGCTCTGATAGTATTTGGGTTACAGCGGTCATAGGCTGGAAGGACTCGCTGTGTGCAGACACTCTGGTCCTGGTGTGCCAGTGGTAATATTTGAGAACGGTGATGATCAGGTACATGGTCCCCCTGTCTATGCCGGTTACTTGTGGAGTCACCCCATAGATGATATCTGGGTATTTGAGAGACTGCAGCCTTGGTATTTTTAGCCTGTGGAACACCTCCTGCCATATCCGCCTCCCTCCCGGGCACTCGTTAGTAAAGTGCTCCATAGTCTCCTCCAGCTGACATCCTAAGGGGCACATACGGTCAGAGACACTCAGAAACTTTAAATTACCCCTGACAAAGAGCCTCCCATGTAAGGACAACCAGGCGATGTCATAGAACTTTGCAGGAAGCCTCGGACTATTGAGGAGCTTCAGGCTCTCCTGCAGGGTGGCCGTTGTGCAGTCCCTCAGAGCTGGCTGTACTGTATAGAAGGTCCTACAGATATTGGTATAAAGCTCCTTCCTGGTCCTACTCTCCAAAAATGTCTTGTCTATCCTCCACTTTTTCAAACACCGTATCCCATACTCCAGATACTGGGGGAGGAAGCCAGGAGTCCATCGGCCCCTCTTGAGACTGCCGCCTCGCACCCAAGACTCTGCAAAAGGCAATATCCAGTCCCTGACACTACTTACCCACAGGAGATCATTGTTTGAGTCCAGGCAACCAAAATTGACTTTCAGAAACATGGAGTCAAAGAAAACCCTTGGATTTAACATATCCAGCCCACCCTCTCTCCTCTGCAGGTAGGTGATCCCTCTTTTTACTGGGTTCAACCTGTTCCCCCCATAAAAGCTGGAAGAACAGGCTAAAGAGCCTAGCGGAGAAAGATTCCGGCAAAGGAAAGACAACAGAGACGTAGAGGAAGACAGGGACCAGGTAAGTCTTCAGCAGAGTAACCCTTTCTCTATAGGTCAGCCTCCAGTTCTTCCATCGCTGAACCTTTGCATTTCCGGTTTCCAACTTCTCTTCCCAATTTAGTTTGGCATTATCTTCCCTCCCAAATTTCACCCCAAGGATTTTAATATGGGTGGAGGCCTTGGCGAACTGTGGCAGATCAAAGCCAGGAGCAGTATCCAATGTCCAGAAAGCTTGACTCTTCTCTAGGTTGACCAGAGACCCGGAGGCCCCTGAGTAACTTCTGATGGCTGCAGATAACATCTCCACCTCACGAGGTTCAGATATCACCACAGTCACATCATCCGCGTAGGCGACTACCTTCAAAGGCAAGCAATGGGGGACCGGCACCCCCCGAAAGTCACACCGCTGCAGTGATCGCAGAAACAAGTCTATGGCAATCACATACAGCAGTGGACTCAGGGGGCAGCCTTGTCGCACCCCCGCCTCTACTTCAAAAGTGTCCCCCTGCCAACCATTGATCAGAGGAAAGCTCTTCGCCTCTCTGTACAAAGTTCTCAGCCAATCTATAAATTGTCCCGGAATACCGTACTTTGACAAAGTGGCCCATAGATAATCGTGATCAACCCTGTCAAAGGCTTTAGCCTGGTCCAGACCTACAACATATCTCCCACACCTCAGAGCTTTACATCTCTCAAACATCTCCCTTATCGAGAGGACTGCTCCAGAGATGTTCCGCCCTCTTACCGTGCCGTACTGAGAGCCTGCCAACAGTGCCGGGGACAAACAGACTAATCTAGAGAAGAGTATTTTTGCCAGAATCTTCCTGTCAACATTCAAGAGGGCGATCGGCCTCCAGTTCTTGATGTCACTAGGCTCCTTACCTTTGGACAGCAGAATAAGGGAGGACACTCTCATGGATGGAGGCATCAGGTGATTTTCTAGACAGTTGGTAAACACATCCACAAGGATTGGGGCTAAGAGGTCTCTGAACTTCTTATAGAATTCACATGTTATACCATCAGGACCTGGTGCCTTCTTCAGATGTAATTTATTGATGGCCTCTTTAACCTCCTCCTCTGTTATTCCTGCTGTCAAAGGAGAAAGGTCCAAATCTTTAGTGTCAGGACCTGGAGTTGCCTCCAAGAATTGAGCCATTTTCTCTTTATCCAAAACCTTCTTCTGAAATAATTCAGCATAGTAGGATCTCACCACCCCCAGGATACCCTCCCGAGATTCCTGCAAAACTCCCTGGGAGTCAGTGAGACCTGTGATCGATTTCTTGGCCACACGTTCCCGGCAATTTTCATAGGGATCGGGAACTCCCAGTTTTCCGTAATCTCTTTCTATTACCAGGGACGTGTAGCGGTTGTACTGATACTGCTTTATCTCAGATTTCAGTCGGTCAATCTTTTGTTTGTCCCCCCCTCCCGCCGAATACAGTGACTCCAATTCTCTCCGCAGCTTGAGATACTGGCTGTACTTACTCCTACCCTTCTTCACTGACAGTCTCTTTAAGAGGGACCTGATCTCCTCCTTGACGTTCTCCCACCAGTCAGATATGTTATCATAGAAGTCCTGTCTCTGGAGCTGGTCCTGAAAAAGGGAGTGGATACAATTCTGGACATAGGCATCATCCAGGATGCTGGAATTGAGCCTCCATAACCCCCGACCAATATCAGAGCGGTTAGTAGCTCCAATGCAAAACAATAAGGCCAGGTGATCAGAATATGGGACAACTCTCTCGCTCATCCCACTTAGATTCTCTGAGGGACTGACAAACGCCATGTCGATCCTGCTATGTCTGTCAGCACAGGAGTACGTGTACTTAGGTGTCCTACCACCCAGGGTGAATACATCACACAGATGGGCCTGTGATATGATGCTCTTTAGGACTTTGGAGTCTCTGACCACTGCTCTGCCCGAGGACCTGTCACCTGATGTCATGGTAACATTGAAATCACCCGCCATTACTACAGGGATAGAGGTGAAAAGATATTGCTTCACCTCATTGAACAGCTGGATTCTCTCTGTCACTGTCTGTGGGCCATAGATGTTAATCAGCCGGAGCCGCCTACCATGGATGGTCACTTCCAGCACCAGGCACCTCCCCATAGCGACCTCCGTCAGCCTGTGCACCGTCACGTCTGTGGTGTTAAACAGTATGGCGACCCCGGCGTACGGCTCCACAGCCAGTGACCAGTAAGAAGGACCAGACCGCCACTCACGCTCAGCCTCACGGAGATACCCTAAGGTGGTCAGACGGGTCTCCTGCAGGAAGATGACATCAGCGTCCAGATATCTCAGGTGGTCATATACGGCGTGTCTGGTCCTTCTTACTTTAATGCTGTTGACGTTGCTAGAAGCAACTTTTAGAGAGAATCCAGCCATTATAATCAGAAAAAGCAGAGCAGTGACCCCCATCATCATGAGTCAGAGTCAAAGTCCTCCTGTCTTCCACCTGTCTCCATGTCCGAATCCTCAGTGGTATCTACAGGAGGGGGCTTCTTCTTAGTTGGAGGATTCCCTGTGTCCACCTCACACTCACTGTCAATTCTTTCTAGCTCTTTTTCAAAGTCCCCATCTGACTCTGACAGAGCATCAAACCGGTTGGAAAGGACCATGACCCCGGCATCACCGCTGGACTTCCTCCTGGTCTTAGGCTCCGCACTATACTCCTCAGGCTTACGGGACGATTTGTCTTTTTTCTTCCTTTTATTCTTTTTCACCTCCTCATATTCAGTGGGTACTACAGAGGTGGCGGCCTGAGGTTGGTGTTGAGTTACAACCTCCACACTCCCCTGAGCACTGTCTGACTGCTGGGGTTCTGCATCACCTGACCCCTGTACCTCCCGCCTGGTCAGAATTTCCCCCGACACTAAGGCCTCCTCCTCTATGGCGTCTGCCTCCTGCACCATCTCATCATCAGAGAAGTCTCTGGCGATGTTGTGCCAGGCCTCCGGGCAATCCTTGTGCGGGTGCCCAATCTCTCCGCAAAGGTTACACTTGACCGTCTCACAGGTGGCACTGAGATGACCAACCTCCCCACACAGGTTACATTTAACTACCGTACATACTTTGGCCACGTGACCAATCCTACCACATCTAAAGCACTTCCGTGGTTGTCCGGGATAGAAGCAGACGCCCTTTTCTCTACCTATATAGAAGGAGTTAGGGAGGTGCAGAGTAATGTTGTTGTATTGCCTCAGCTTCACCAGCACCTTCCAACCCCCAGTCCAGATACCGTCGGCGTCTCTATTCTTAGTGAGGTCAGACAGCAGATCACAATGGCGCCTGAGCCACACCAGAATATCCTGAGGGGGAACAGACTCGTTCCAGAAGATGACATTAACCACTACGGTACCTGGCCTGGAAATGGGGACAAATGTAAATTTATTCCAGCCGTCCTTGTCCCTGAACCGGGGGAGTTTATCCCAGAACCTATCCAGACTGGACATAAGCTTAAAGCTGACATCATAGCCCTGTCTGTCTGGAAGGTTGATGACCGCCAGGATATCATCTGGCGTGAACCCCATCTGGCTGCACAGGAGATCCCGCACCACAAACCTCCTGTCTGGGAGATCTTCCTTATCGCCTCTATTCTTAAAGCGCACCACGTTCCTCCTCTTAAATGCCTGCCCTGAGTATTGTGTGCCGGAGGTGAAGGAGGGAGCGCCGCGGCTCCAGGCATTTCTGGGAGGTTCCTGACGGGGCTCACTCTGATTACTGGGTGGAGGATCTGATCTAGAGGGACCTGACTCTACTAGGGGGCTCGATGTTAAAGGGGGGAAGTCACAAGCATCATTCTGCACCACCCCCTGCCCCCCATCCACCTCTATGTTATCCTCCGGTGACTGAACATCCCAGATAGACTGTGGGTCCCCTCTGTCCCCCGACCCCTCAGGTACAGCAGAATGTCCTACAGTGTTCCCAGTCTCAAGTACGTTAGAGTTCTCCTGGGTCACCGCATCACCAAGACACATAGATGAAAGTTCACCATCAACAGACACTGCTGGGACTTGTGGTACTACAGGTCCATGCACCTGCTCTGGGACCGCTGCGGGGGTCTGTGGCTGATCTTGTGTCTGTCCCTTCTGGAATGAGAAGCTTGCAGGCTTGATAATCTGTGCAACACGTTGGGGGACATCTGGGGGCATGGGTCCTGCCTGTGCTGTAGGGGCCCGGGGCCCAGAGTCACAGCTCTGCCTCTGCTGGAAGAAGCGCTCCTGGTTTCTGTAAGACTCAGCCAGGGGTCCCATCCTCTCCAGGACACAGTCCATATCCCTGACCACCTGTGCCAGCTCTATGCCTAGTCCCTGCAGCTTGGTGTTATACAGGGTGCTGCTTTCAGGGTGCGCAGTTCTAAGTGAATACATACAGTCAATTTGCATCTGCAGCATTTTCTTATGGTTAGTGAGCTCCCCCATCCTCCTTACCAGGGTCGGTATCTCCTCCGCCATCTGCAGCTCCGGTGCCCGTGCGGTCTGCTTCCCCTGCTGTGCTGGTCGGGGTACAGCTCCAGATGGTTTTGGTGCACCCGTCTCCTTCCCAAGCTTGTGGCTTGCACTGGCAGGGGCCTGTTCACACTTAGCAGTGCTCATGGTAACAGTCTGCGGCTTTACTGCTGACCTGGTGCGGCCTGGACAGGCCATGCTGGACACCACATCCCTCTGCTGCAGGTTTTCTTGCAGGGTTTGTCTCTCCAGAGACCTTCTCCTCTGTCTGGGTGCAGGAGTGGGGGGCTGTGCACCTGCTGCTGATCTCACACTCTGCTGCATCACCTGTGCTCCTCCACGCTGGCTGCTCATAGAACTTGCTGCTTTCACTGCAGTATTCATGTTCAACTCTTTCTCTTTGTTCACAACAACAACATCATGTCCACAATCTTCATTACATGTTACTTTGGGATTTGAATCCCTTGTAGAAAGTTTGTGGGAGTTCACTCCCGATGTAGGCCTGGAAGCCTGGGCCTTGCCTGGGGAATCTCCCCACCCAGGGTGTCCCCGCCCTGGGCTAGCTCCAGACATGCAGAGACTCAGGAGCTCAGCTCATACACGTCCTCACAGCATTGTACATAGGGGGCAGTATTATAGTAGTTTTATTCCTGTACATAGGGGGCAGTATTATAGTAGTTATATTCTTGTACATAGGGGCAGTATTATAGTAGTTATATTCTTGTACATAGGGGGCAGTATTATAGTAGTTATATTCCTGTACATAGGGGTAGTATTATAGTAGTTATATTTTTGTACATAGGGGGCAGTATTATAGTAGTTATATTTTTGTACATAGGGGGCAGTATTATAGTAGTTATATTCTTGTACATAGGGGGCAGTATTATAGTAGTTATATTCTTGTACATAGGGGGCAGTATTATAGTAGTTCTATTCTTGTACATAGGTTGCAGAATTATAGTATTTGTATTCTTGTATATAGGGGGCAGTATTATAGTAGTTATATTCTTGTACATAGGGGGCAGAGGTCTCCTGGACTATGCAATGTAAATTCCTCTTAATGGATACGGAATAAAGATGTGATTTTATCAGCTTCGAGTGCCAGTTACAGCTTTCTCTTCCTTTGGACATTACTTGTGACGTAGAGAAGCCTTGTGGACTGGAGGGGGATGAGGAATGATTTGGCTGTGCCATGCTATGATATGTTTGCAAACAGCAGGAATGGACTGGAGCAAATAGCATGTCAGGTTTGCCCTAGTGATGGGAAGTCCGACTGTTCATAGTGAGCTGGATTGCTTGGTTCGGCTCACTAAAAATAGCCGGCTCCGTTAGCTCCCAAATGCCTCCTTACTTATTTATATTATGAGCTATGTTCAGGTGGCCAGCCACCAAGTTCCACTTCACTTTTAAGCTGATTATATTGGGTTAAAAAGGGCATGGTCATCCGTGGTTTAAGGTCGGATTTACATGAGCCGTTGGGTCTCAGTCCGAAGCCGACTCTCATCATTCAGCTAAAAGACATTGGGGAAGTGGAGGAAGCAGCTCCTGCTGGGGCAGTGGAGTACTGTAGTGACACTGTGCTGACAGATAGGGCAATTCTGGATCTAGAAGAGGTGAGGTGGAAGGGGAGGAGGAGCTCACTAAACACAGCCTGCTCTGCAATGCTTCATAGGAATTGTAGTCTCGACTTATAAATGAAGACTTCAGTAAATAAATTACATGTTGGATTTATAAGAACATTTAAATCTTTTTTTCTTCTAGAAACGGTCTAAACATAAAACGGATGTGAAAAGTGCATGTGGCTTAGGTGTCATGCGTCTTTTAGGCAGATTTATGAAGTGTAACTCTTTAAAATTTGCAAAAATTGTTGAAACCTCACTCCAGGAATGGGGTGGCATAAAAAGTGAAGTCACCTTTCAGAACAGATTTATTGACATGCCAAATTTATCAGGCGTTATGCACCATTTGATACATTTGTCACAAAGAAAAATGGATGTGGAGAAATAAACAAGCCAAAACAATCCTTATCCCGTGTCTTTATCGCTCCATTGGCTCGTATAAGTCTCTGTGTGGATAGCAGTCAGCCAAAAAACTGGATTGTGAATGCAGCAAGTCCTAGTACAGAAAAACACACAATCCCTCCCTCATAAATGTATATGTGATCAAAGTATTTTAGCTATAAGGGACAGCAATGATCCTCATGCAGAATCTTCTGGTTGTAGATGATTTAATATTTCACAGTCCCCTTATAGTGCGGGTCTCTGTCCATCCCTTAGGGGTGGAGGAATTGAGGGATGAGTGAGCCGGGCTACTACACAGGTCTCTGACCTCACACATGGAGCGGGGAGCTGTCATGTTTGGCTCCGCAGAGCGCTATGTTTACCTCCCCGCGGGAACAGTCCAGGTCTAAATCTCTTCACACTTCTGGTTACTTTGTTACTGTTGATGTATCCTGAGATGTTTGGGGAATGTGATACATGAGGAGAGAGCAAAAGAGCCCGATCCACTCACTTATTATCAGAGAACACGTGGTACAAGGAATTAAAGGGAAACAACTAGAAATATTTAGCAGTTTGTTACAGTGTATCTGTGTAGGTAGATGGACATGAAGTGCTGTGTGGTGCTGTGATTATCTCACAACACATTGTCCATTCCGATACATTGTTACAGTTTAGTTCTGGAAGTTTATTAAATGGGTTGTACTAAGTATGTTTGGGATAGGTGATAACCTGATTTGTGAAAGTCCAACTAGTGGAATCCCAACTGATCATAAGAACAGTACCCCCAGCAATGCAGATAACAGGGGTCCTGTTCTCAGTAAAAGGTATAGCGGCATGTTGAGCATGTGTCTTGCCTCCACATTACTATGGGAATGTTGGAATTGCCTAGTGAAAAGGAGTGCGGGCGAGTGCTGCAATTTCCACCACTCCAATTCTCTTAAAAAGAGTGAAAAGATTCATGATCCTCCTGCCGCTCCATAAACTAGTGTTAGGGAACCCTCTCTTCTTTTTTTTCATAGTTTTTCTTGTGATCAGTGGAGGTCACAGCAGTTGGACCCTGATCAATTAGCTTGTTAACGTGAAAGGTTTTTACAACCAATTCATTTTAAGCGACAATGTTGTTTTTTTTAATTTTTATCTTCTGAGCCTATATTTACATCATAACCAACAGAAAAGCTGCAGTATAAAGCATGTGGGATGATCTGTGATGCCGATAGACAATGCAGCTGACTTGAAGTTTTTGTTTACCACAATGATCATATTGTTAATTTTACTTACAAAGCAGCAGATTAAGATCAATATTTTAGACCTTAAAGGACATCTACCACCAGGATGAAGGATTATAAACCAAGTACACTTACATGCTGGTGTGTGCCCCCTCGGCCCTTTTAATAAAAAGGCTTTAACAATTATGCAAGTGAGCCTGAGGGGCTCCAGGCTCCAATAACATATATGGAGCTCGAAGCTCCTTGGGCTCATTTGCATAATCCAAAGCCTTTTAAAAAATAAAAACAGGGAATAAGAAACTGAAAGAAGAGTAGATCCTACTAGAGGGGGCACACACCAGTATGTCAGTATGCTTGGTTTACAAACCTTCATCCTGGTAGTAGATGTCCTTTAACTGGAAATTCATTTCGTTTTTATTAGAAAACAGCCTGGACAGATTACCCAACAGCCCCCAATCACACACAATCAGGTGAATTATTTTTTCCAGGTATATTATTTTTGGGATAATAACCTGCAGTGATACCTGGATAATATTAGGCCACAAAAAAAAAGTTGCAAAAAAACAAATTTAATGGTAGAAGATTCTTTTTATAACCTACATCTCCCAGTTCCAATTTCCAGTTTTCAGAGATGTGGATATAATGGTTAGTGTTCAGCATTGAAATGAGAAGACAACAATGAGCTGTAAAACATACGGCGCCGACTGTGGAAACAATGTGCATCCTCTGGGTGTTTATATGAGATTCGGGAACGGCAGTGACAGATTTAATAAGGTCCCATTCAGCCGCGTGTTTAACAGTTTTCATAGAAAATGTGCATCAGGCCAAAGGACTCCAGCGATATATCTCATTAACTAATTACCTGTTCACCTGATTAATGAGTCTCTCCAACGTGACAGAGATGGTGTCTTGCTCTGCAAAGTGTTGGCGGATGAGCGGCGCCAGTATTGGCAGAACTCTGTAATAGGCAGGACAATGTCCGTGCCATCTTATCAGCAAACATCCCAGTGCCCGGCGTCTCAACACAACCATCCATTCACATCCGTGTGGCAGTACATCTCTATCTAAGCCAAAGGGCTGACCCCTCCATAGATGGCCAGCCAAAGTGCCAGCAGTGCATTGTGCCAGGCATAGCTTGTCTGCTATGTTGTATTACGATATAGAGCAATAATAGGATATTAAAAGCAAGAGCGTAATAACCAATATTCTGTTGCCCCCTTTGTGTGGGAGGGACTGGAGATACCTGAACACTATCTGGGGCCTGAAACCAAAAACTGGGTCCATTGATACCTCTGGAGTTTGCTTTCAAGTAATTTGTATATCTATCCATCCTGGCACAAGTATATAGAGCTTATGGGATCTTCCAACAGAACAATGTGATGTATCATGCTACCTGATTAGGACTGTGTAGAACAAGCCTGAGAACTAGAAACAGCACCCTGACTGCCTCGGATAGCTGACCGGTGATTGTGTTACCCTGGAATAACCCCTCCACCTCTGCATTTATAGACTGTAAGCTCTTGCAAACAGGGTCCTTACTCCTTTGTAAAGCCCTAGGGAATATAATACCGCTATATAAAGGTTATTATTATTATTGGGGCTCATTAGAGTCAGACACTCTTGACATCTGATGAGTGAGTTCAACAGATAAAATACTAACTTGTTATTTTCAATTAATCTAATTGCATGTACATTTTATTAATGGACCCACAACCCACTGCAAAAAATTTTTTTTCTGGTTTGCAGACCATGGACAGAAGGTATACGTATAACATCTGTGTGCAATCTGTTTTTTCTCAAGATTATCTGGAGGAACCAGGGTTTTTGCCATCTGATTTTAACAAGCCATTAGTTTTTTTTGTTTTGATGATGTGAAATTTTTTTTTATGGGAGCCATACATACATGAGAAAAAACTAATGTGGATAGAATTTGTCCTAACTTCAAAAGCTACTCCCAATTCAAAGGATAGAGTATAACTAGGAACCCCACCATTCATGAAAAAAAGACCCCCAGCATTTAGGAGAACGGGGATCCCATTCTTATTCATAGGTTGAGCGCAGGCTGAGCATGTGTCCTGCCACTCCATTCAGTTCTATGGGATCAGCCAGATATAGCCAAGCACTGGGGGACCCGTTCTCATGATCGATGGGGGTCTCAGCTGTTGAATCCTCACCAAACGAAGTTATCTCCTATCCCAATGGTCGCAAACCTATGGCCCTCTCTGCAGGCACCCAGGTCGTTACCCCAGTACAATGTTCACCCAGTAGGACTCAAGGCCTTGTAAAGCAACATTCAGCACTATTTTAAAGGGACACATCCTGACCTGTCTGGAACTGCAGGAGAGTATAGGCGGTGTGGACAGAGCTGAAATAACAATGGATCTTCTGCTCCAGGCCACACAATTATAATTGTACAGGAGGACCCTGGAGAGAAGCTGCAATAATAATCTGAATTTATCCTTCTTTCTAATGTATTGGTGGCCGCTGGATGCCAATACGACTGACAGCTGTGACAGAGCAGGGAAAATAAGTGGATTATGGCTCATTATGGCACCAATATTCACCATCACTGGGTCCTATCCTGCGGATTGGGGACGACTTCCGAAGTTGGGACGACCCCTTCAAAGCAGCTTTGCCCATAGCTGTCAGAATAATTTTTCTGTATAGTTTATGCAGCAGATTTGCACTTTTACTGATGGCAAGCAGAGATCCTATGATAAAAAAAAAAATGAAAACATAAACTCTTTCGAAAGTTATTAAACTTTATCTTAAATCAGTGACTATCTTTGATGACAGAAGGGGATAATAGTTATAGTAAAGGATTCATATCTGCCTCCGGCTGGAACAATGGCTGCGTTTGTGGCTTCATCTGTATTCCTTCACCATCCTGAGGAATTTTACAGTCTGTGCCAGCCTCTGCCACCAGGGAGGACGCCTTTATAATCTCTGCTCAGTGAGGTAACCTCTCTGCTCACCAGTGTGGTTCATCACTGCCCATTAATTATTAAAGAGCAGCTAATTATTCTCGGCACACAGCTCAGGAGAGCCGGAGATTGTTCGTCTCGCGTTCCTGCAGTCGATTGCGTGCCTGGCTGGGGCTGCCACGTGTCACTCTGGTGTCAGTGGCACAGATGGGCAGGAATGCTGGAGTGAAATGTAAAGCAGATGTTACTGTCCCTGACGATCTGCAAGATAAACACCTCCCCGGTGCAGCCAAGAAGCGGCCATAGCCCCGCCGCCTGCACCTATAGTCACACTATGTCTCACGTATTCTATGTCTCGCGTCACCATTACCGTAAAAAACCTTCTTTCTTTCCTCCTGTGAATCGTCCAGGTCAGTTTTTCAGAGCCGGGATATATACGTTGACAGGTTGACATTTCGTAGCGTGCAGCGAAGACGGCGCCGTTCGCAGGCTATTTCCATTCCGGTCAGCTTATAAAATTTTTTCTAAAAATCGGTAAAAAAAGGGAAAATAGAACGCTCACTCTGATGTATAGGGTTGTCAAAATAATAAAAAAAATGTATTCTAAAAGGCAAAGCCATCAGACGGAGGCGCAATCTCTCAGTTAAATTGTGTAGAAATGGAATTGGAAATTGCAGAGTATTGCATTAGGGAGAAGAACATGTTTTCATTATATTTTGACGAATTTCTCTTTTTTTAAGAGAGATTTTTTACACTTCATCTCCCCTCCTTCCTTTCTTGGTCAGTCATTGTACAAGTCGCCATGAAGTCATTTCCCAGCCCATGGTCGAGGGCTATAAGAACGCTTTACATGTAGAGCTATTTTTCTTGTTCCTAGATACACATGCATGCTCAGTCAGAAATGCAAGTGTTCCACATCGGGGGAGAGGAGTTAAAGGAGTTGTACAAGTTTTGCAAGTTAGACTGGTAAAATGCATAAATCTCACCCACATTAACACATTTACCCAGCATTTACTGAATATACCCATAGCAGCTTAAAACTCAGCATTCCCAATAACACACACAGAGGCTCATGTTGGGTGGTGGAAAACCGGTCACAGCTTTACTCTCAAGTTAAAAATATATAACAAACATTATAAAACTCTTATAAAAATAACAAACATAGGTATAAATCTCCAGTGAAATTAACGGCTTGGACTGCACTATGACCATCTGGAATCCCAGATGACAAGTCGGCCAGATGAGCAAATTATCATATCCTTCGTATATCCGTTTTTTCACCACCAGCTGCGACTTCAATGCTATGAAAACAGAAAACAAAGCAGTAAAACGAAACAAACCAAACGTAGGGAGGGAGGGACTACTTCAGGTGCCGCAGTTCAAAGAGGCCGAGCTCAGGGTGCTAGCCCCTTATAACAAGCTGGAAACAGGAAGGAGGAAGGGGGTTTACACATAGATAACGCCCCTTCAAACATTAAAGTGCCCTTATTGCACTTCTCTAAAGCACAGCATTCCTGTCCAGGTGCACCTTCAGGAGTACACCCCATCCTCTATATGCAGAATAAGGATTAACTGGCTGATTTGTGAAGGTCTAATTATTTGGGACCACAGACAATTCAGAAAGAGAGGGTCACGTTCTCACAAGTGTGTTGTGAGGCAGGTTGAGCAAGTTGTCCTGCAGCTCCATTCATGAGTAGTGATGTGTCACTTTCATAGTATTGAATGGATTGAGTGGGAACAGGACCTTCCAGATCCCTGGTGCTCCATTCTTGTGATTGGTGGGGGTGCCAGGAGTCAGACCCACACTGATTAGCTTGTTATGTGAATGGAGGAAAAGCGGCAAACTTGGTACAAAAGTTATTCGTAAATATTTCATTGCTTCTGGCAGCCACATGACTAATCACATGATGGGGCTATGATAACCAGAAATGGCAAAAACCAAAAAGTGACTATTATTCCAACACTAAAGATTCCCCCCCTTTTGTAAAGTTACATGTATAATATAAAATCTGCCCCCAAATATTATTAATTCCCACTTATTGCCTTTGTATTACTAGGACACACCCAGACACTCTCAAATAAAACTTTCAATATATCAAAATTTGTATTAGACAATGACAAACAAAATTAAAGGGAATCTACCACCAAAATCCATCATGATAAACCAGGGACACTTACTCATAGATCCAAGCACCGTGACTTCTTATATTTCTTATCCACGGCCTCCTTCCTTTTATAATGATGCTAAAGAGCCTGAAAGGCCATGGGCATGCTGCAGATTCACAGGCTGTTACACTGTGCAGGAGCACTTCTCACTTCTGCAAAAATAATCACAATTTATTGCATTGCGCGATTATTATAGTGCTTCTAAGCCAGAAACTGGCGTAGAATCACTGATGAATCCCCCCCTCCCCTATATGTTGTACAATGTAATTGGTGATATTTTTTTCTGCAAAAACTTTAGACTCCAATTTCCTTTCTGTTTAGTTTTTGTACGTATAAAATGAAGATTTGGCTCCTCTTGATAAGTCTGGTGTTCCCCCTGGTCTTAGCCTCTCGATTCCCAGCATCTCTGTATGAATTTCTTCAACACCCACTATTATTGTTATAGAATTTCCCTCATATGTTAAGAAAGAAAATGAAAAAACTGTCATCCGAACTCTAAACTCAGCTTAATTGCAACCCCGGCCGTGTGAAAAACTAATTGCAAGATGCTTCCGAGTGATTGTGCAAAATTGCCTTTTGTGTCAATTGCCTGCACATCCTAAAGGAAAGATGGAGACATGTGCCATAAGGGACAAAGTGTAGATTGCACATCATCTCACCCTTGTATACAATCTCCATGTAGCACTGTGCTCTACCTGATACACTGATACATCTTAAGACACGTCATGCTCCAGTGACATGCAGAGCTGCATTCAACATTCTGCTCTTTACTCCTTAGCACCTGTCAGCACATTAGTATCACCCATAACAGATGGACTAGATTGTGTCATAGCACTCAACAGTGTGCTGGGTGCATTGCCGAAGATGTACAAATATCAATGGAAATGGGGATTCTCTATAATGCAAGTTCTGACCTGGGGCTGTCCATACAGTTTTAAAGGGGTTGTCCAGTATCAGCTAATAATTGATATTGTTTGTGTAATAAAAAGTTATATAATTTTCCAATATACTTTATGTATCAATTCCTCACAATTATCTAGATCTCTGCTTGCTGTATTATATGGGAACATATAACATAAAACATTCTGTTTTGTGGGGATATAATTCCTCCCCACAATAATGGATCCGCAGGTCAATTCAATGGGGGTCATTTACTAAGGGCCCGATTCGCGTTTTCCCGACGTGTTACCCGAATATTTCCGATTTGCGCCGATTGTACCTGAATTGGCCCGGGATTGTGGCGCACGCGATCGGATTGTGGCGCATCGGCGCCGGCATGCGCGCGACGGAAATCGGGGGGCGTGGCCGAACGAAAACCCGACGTATTCGGAAAAACCGCCGCATTTAAAAACCGGAAAAAGGTCGTTGGGGAGTCGTTACCTTCACCTGGTCAGAGGTGGTGCATCCGCGGCGATGATGAGATGACTTTCAGCGCAGCAGCGCCACCTGGTGGACGGCGGAGGAACTACCTTCATAAATCCCGTCCGGACCCGAATCCTGTGCAGAGAACGCGCCGCTGGATCGCGAATGGGCCGGGTAAGTAAATCTGCCCCATTGACTATGAAATTGCAGGAAGCAGCTGAGCACAATTATTTTCAGCACTAATTGGGGGAGGCGGACGGCAATTCAGGTGATTGGTGGTATTTCCAGCGATCAAATTCGCACCAATTACAATGTTGATGATTGCAATAAATATAGACTTTTTGGACACCCGACAAGGACAGTTAATATTTTACAAAGATAACTTTTTGTTGCAAATATTTTTAATGGTTTCAAAAGAATTCTTATACAAATGTCAACTGTGAAAATGTCCATTGAAGTCAGGAGAAGCCTCTGCAAAGCTTTCTTCATATTGACATGACACCAGACAGCCAGCCCAAGTCTTTGTAGCGACCGTCCATTGTCCACGCGTCTCTACCGATACAGAGATGCATTAGAAGCCATTGATTCCAAACAGCCCATCTCTGCATCAATAAAAATCTCACTCCGGCTTTTCTTCCTCTACAATAAGCCATTTTCTCTCTCTATATTACCAAAGTCATGTCAACAGATACAAACGTGCCGGAAAAATGGAAAATCTATAACGTGAGCAAAAGAAATGTCAAAGACGCTACATTCTCAGGAGCCGCTCTGTTTGTGTTGCCTACAATAAAGGAAATGCAGGTTTCATCCTTCACCTCTCATAGATGTGGATGGAACAGGGACAAAGGGGCGAGAGGATATGTAGCGTTACTATGTCTGGTGCTCTAGTTCCACTGTGTTTGGAATGAAAGAGTGCACATCAAGCTTATACTCCTTAAAAAAGTCCTGCACAAAATTCGGCACTGCGCCCCTCGTGTGATTGCCGCTGCACTCCTGATTCATTTGGCATTTGTTTTATTAAAACCCATCGCCCCCTTTCAAAAGATACACCCCTGAAATTAGTTTTGGCTCCTACTTATCAAAGGGGCGGTAACCTGTTATATACTCTAGGGGTATGTCTTTAGTTTGCCGCCCCCTTGGCTGATAAGGGCTCATTCACACATAAACCTCCATATCTTTTGAATGGGTGAACGGATTTAAAGAAATGTAAAATGAAACAGGATCACTACAAGTCGTTTAGCATTTTCTTAAATCTATACAATTGACATTAAACTTTACGGTTGCTGTTAGCAAGGACTTAAAGGGAGACTCTCTCACCAGATTTCCCCCATTACAGCCCCCTCAAGTCGGGTATGAAATGTCCTTTCTAGAATTCTCACCTGTTTACCTATTAAAAATCTCCTTTATAATCATGTGAAAATGAGCAAGGAGGAGTCATCTTGCCTGAGATGAGTCAAGTTTGGAGGCTGGAGGGGAAGTGTCCCTATATTTGATTGTATAGTTCCTAAAAACATGATTCTGGTGTCATATTAAACACAAGAATTTTATCTTTCGGAGCTTAAGACATCTCCAGAACCGTTAGAAGTATCAATTTAAGTATATGTAACCAACCAGTGGCTTCCCCTGTAGGACTTTGCCTTTTTCTTTGCAGCTGCCTCTTTTCTATGTTGGTCCCGCAGTCAGAGCAGATGTGATTTAGAGATTTTTGGAAATGACTGTAGGTGAATGCTCTTATAAATATTCAGTATTTCAGATGTATTTTCTTCCTGCCTCGTTCTTCTTACAAGTTGTATAATTACCGTTTAATGAATAGATAGGAAAATCATTAGTAGCTGTGAGAGAAAAGTGCAGTAATTTTCATTATTGAATCTAAGCAGTAGTATTATATAATTCTATACCTGGTAGAGCGCAGCTGCAGGAGACACTATTATCAGCCCATAATAGCTGGGGGGCTGAGCGCACCCTTAAGGGGCGGGAGCCCAATGTAGGCCAGGCTTACACCTTCTCACCTTCTGATACACCATGTTAAAGGGAATCTCTCAGCCCCTGAAACTGAAGTAAACATGTATCTCTTGAGAAAATCTGTGTCCTAGCTGCAGAGTAAACATAATTAATATGCAGTTGAGCATTTCAGTGCACCATGGGATTGGCTTAGGCCGTGGTCACACGTACCGCTAGGCGTCCGTTCATATCGGCTTATCAATCGCATGCGTTTCCCTGGAAACGCATGTGCGTTCGGGCCGAGGACCTCCCCTGTGCGCTAGCGTCGCGTTATGATATGGTCTTACCGCGGCCTTAGAGGTGCAGTGTACCCACTTGTGTCTCCCATGCAATGTCCTTCTTGTAGAACTGGACACAAAGGGTGCATTGAATCTCAAGGTTGCACTCATGGTGCACTGAAACTCAAGGCCACTCACATGGTGCTCCGATTCTTAAGGCTGCACCAAAGTTGCACTGAGTTTCAGGGCTACACCTGTTGTGCCCAGAAACTCAAGGTCATATCTATGGTGCACCACATCTCAGAGCCACACTGACGGCGCACCGAATCTCAAGGCCACCCATGAGGTGCCCCAAATCTTAAGGACATACCCGTGGTGCACCGAATCTCAAGGCCACCCACAAGGTGCCCGAAATCTCAAGGACATATCCATGGTGCACAGAATACCAAGGCCACACTGATGGTGCACCCAATCTCAAGGCCACACCGGTGGTGTACTGAAATCCTTATTTATCAAAAATGAAATGCCCTGAATGAAGGCAATGGATTTAATCAGGAAAGATTTACTTATAATGCTGGATGGACATCTTTACTTATAAAGTAACCTAGGAAATTGCTTGAGAGATCAAAATCCTCAGAATGTTAAGCTGTGACTGTGCAGTGAGCAATAGACTTCTTGGAGTGGAGCTAAACATTATGAGGGTCTCCAACACGGTTCCTCAGAATAGGAGATAACAATGTGATCGGTGGGGGTCCGTCTGCTCGATCACAAGAATGAACCTCCACCTTTTACAAGAAACAAGAACCCTTGTCATGCACGAGAATCAGGTCCGTTCTCATGAGCATGCGTCCTGCCACTGCATTCAGTGGTATGGGATTGTTGAATATTGCTGAGCACAGCGCTCTACTATCTCTGCCACTCTCTTAGACAGGGAATGAAAATGGCGAAGACAGACATCTCTCACAGTATAGTATGGAGCAGTGGGATGTATGCTTGACCTGCCGCTTCGTTCAATAAGTGAGGACAAGACCCTTCTTGGGCATAGCAGGGGTCCGTTCTCATGAAGGACAGAAGTTCTTAGGCTACCGATAATATTATGCAAGCTTCTTCTCCCTAAAGTGATGTCTTCTTGATTCCCAGAGGGTATAAGGTGGCATCTGGAAAACCATATATACCTTTACACCTACCTAACCGGATATACTGTAGCAATGCTGCATTTTACTCATTCATATGCATTTTTACTATTACGTATACTTACTTGCCAGCCATCAGTCTTCTTGTAGAAGTCACAATCTTGCCCTTCAGTATCTGCATCACTGCAGGATGTCCTATACTGACTGCGGGGAGAGCGCCGAGTTATCGGTGGTCGGACACGCATGCACACGTCTGGTGTCGGTAACCAGTTCCTCATTGCAATGAATAATAGAATCTCCTGTGCAGCTGCTGAGCCTTGTTCTCCTCGCCAGAGCATACGACCGCCGCCGTCCCTGGAACGCAGGGTGCTGGAACATGTGTTTACGGGTGCCACCGAGCTGATGGTGCAGATGTAGTAATTAGTGCATGCGATAAGGCATCTTCCTCATTTATCTTAATAATTGAGGCAAGAGGTACATAATTAAGCGTCCACTAAAAATACCCAGCGCTCTGCAGCCCGAGCTGCTTCCTAATTACAGGTGTCTAGTTATTTGGTCAGAGCGTTAATAGAGTATTTGTACTGTGCAGCCGATCATAGAGAAGAGGAGAGCTGCAGATAGCCAGATGTATAGTGTCCTATAGCTGGAAGATAATACTCCACTAGGACGCACTAGAAATACATGGAACAACCAAGGGTAACAAATACAGTCAAAATAGTTGTCCAACCCGAGCATTGCATCACAGGACACATATGTTGTAGAAAATGATGGATAACAGACACAAGCCCACATTTATCAAAAACTGTGCAGTCTGTACTATATGCAGTTATCTGTGTAGTGTGCAGGGGGCGCCAGATTCAGGATTCGTGGTGCCCGTTCTTCATGAATCTGGTGCTCCCTGCACTGCCCCGACAGAGTGCACCCCTTTTTTTGGTGCACCTTTAACATGGGGTGCACAGTGATGTCACAGTACGGGGATAATACACACAGTGATGTCACAGTATAGGAATAATACACACAGTGATGTCACAGTACGGGGATAATACACACAGTGATGTCACAGTACAGGGATAATGCACACAGTGATGTCACAGTACAGGGATAATATACACAGTGATGTCACAGTGCAGAGATAAGACGTACTGTGCGTTCAGAGATGCTCTTCTGCCTACCTTGGTTGTAACGGGTGGTGATTTGAGTCACTGTTGCCTTTCTATCAGCTCGAACCAGTCTGCCCATTCTCCTCTGACCTCTGGCATCAACAAGGCATTGCCGCCCACAGAACTGCCACTCACTGGATGTTTTTTCTTTTTCGGACCATTCTCTGTAAACCCTAGTTGTCTGCTCTGGGGTCTCCAGTATTTGTCTGCTATGGGGTCTCCAGTATTTATCTGCTATGGGAGTTTCCAGTATTTGTCTGCTGTGCGGTTTGTAGTATTTCTCTGCTCTGGGGGTCTACAGTATTATTAGTCCACTATAGAGCACTTAAGTATTAATATTGTCTGGTGGGTCTCCACTATTATTATGTGCTCTGAATGCAGTATTGCTGGGTTGTAATTATTGCTGTACTGTGTTATTTATAATTTCTGGATGGCATTTTGTGCTGTACTGTGGTTGTTGATACATCTAGGGTGCTGGTTACTGTTGAGCCTAAAGTTGAGCAGAATGACAATGTGATCCCAATGGACCAAAACATGTTACTCACCCCTGGAATAGAACAGACATATAAAGACATTTTTATTATTTGATAATTTATTATATATTTGTGGAGTCGTAGTTGGTCCATTTTATCACAACTCCACCATAACAGCCACAGACTCTGACTCCACAACCCTGAGCAGCTTGATTGTGTAATATATATATATATATATAAAATATTTCAGGATTGTAACTCTTTGAATTGCAGTGAGATTGTGTCCTAACACTGCTGTCATCTTATCTCTCTGCATAGATCTGCATAGCCTTCTACCCTCCATTCACTTTTGTTAAGGCTGTTGAAAGCTTCTGGTTGAATAGTGCAGCAATCATATAATAGAAGAGGAGCCATGGCATAGTTCACTGCAGAGAGCTAAGATCACAGAAGTGTGAGGATACGCCCAATGTATACATGAAAAAGCTATAATCCTCAAACATAACTCCCTTTTTCACTAACAACATATACAAATGTACAGTGTCACAGGTCTCCAGGGACAATGTCTAACACAGCCTGCAGGTTATATCTGCTGACAGATTCCCCTAATAATATAACAGAAGCAAATTAATGGGCAACACTGTGGCTCAGTGGTTAGCACTACAGCCTTGCAGCACTGGTGTCCTGGGTTCAAATCCCACCCAGGTCAGCATCCACATCAGCCCCATGTCCTGCTTGTAATTCAGTCCCATCCAAGTGAATGGGACTGAGATGTAATACCAGGCACAATATACTACACACTATACAACCTGCATAGGCCTTAGCACTCGCCTGACACCGTGTCAATCATATATTGGTAAATTCATCTAAATATTCCTGGAATACTCCTTTAATGTTGTCATATGTATTTATGGTGCATATATAACATATACGGTAACTTTCTGATAGGGTATTTGTCTATATTCTCCATCTCCATGTAGTCAGAGATCCCGGCAGATGCACCACTGCTCAGTTTGTGGTAATGGCGTCTGGTCGGCGGCACACTCGCGCTGTAAATTGTTGTTTGTATTGTGCGGTTTTTATGTTCTCTTTGTTATCTCCTCCCAGGAGACGACGGTGATTTTTTTTGTCTCTTCTTCTCCCTTTAAGAAAAACTGAGGCTTTACCCATAAGATGGGAGCAGACAGTGTGATCTGTATACTCAGCACGAGGCCAGGAGGGAGCCACGGAGCGAGAAATACGAGTCACAGCCGAGAAATATGAGTCAGAGACAAGGCGAGATGCTATCGGCCGCGCCGGACGCAGCCTTCAGATGCTATCACGCCGCCGTTCTTTATAACCCAAATAAGCCAGTCTCCTCCAGTGCCTTCTGATAGGGGGCAAAGACATGAAGCCGGAACGCAGGGAGTCACAGCTCGGGGAGACAGCGCAAGCTATTAAGCATCTCGGGGAGAATTAATGATGGTAACGGGGGTCCAGACGTGGCCATTAATCCCTCCATATGCCCCCGGCTCAGGTCAGGAAAACTATTAAGGAAGTGTACAGTATTTCACCAGAACAGAGCAAAGTGCCCGGGATATGCCAAGACACCAAGTCACCCCCCTCCCAGACTAAACTACAGAGACCCCCGCAAACACCCACCACAACAAGAGACAGTCTAAGGTATAGCTGTCTCTTCTAGAGAGGTGACACCGAATGCCTCTTTTGGAAGCTGGCACTGATCTGAGAGACTGTTGTATTGTCATCTTTTCTAGACAGGAGAGACTGCTTGGAGAGACAATCTGATGTATCACTGTCTCTTTTACAGAGTTGCCCCCAGTTTGGTCAGACAGTCTCTTCTAGATAGGAGAGACTGCTCTGAGAGACAATCTGATGTATTAGTGTCTCTTCTATAGAGCTGCCCCCAGTTATAGATAGGAGAGACTGCTCTGAGAGACAATGGGGCAGATTTACTTACCCGGTCCATTCACGATCCAGCGGCGCATTCTCTACGGTGGATTCGGGTTCGGCCGGGGTTTATTAAAGCAGTTCCTCCGCCGTCCACCAGATGTCGCTGCTGCGCTGAAGAGCATCGGAACGCACTGGAATACACCGAGCCGGGCTGAGTGAAGGTAAGTGAAATTTTCGCTACACTTTTTTTTTTTTTTTTATAAATGCGCGGTTTTTCGGAATTCGTCGGCTTTTCGTTCGGCCACGCCCCCCGATTTCCGTCGCGTGCATGCCGGCGCCGATCGCGTGCGCCAAAATCCCGGGGCAATTCAGGGAAAATCAGCGCAAATCGGAAATATTCGGGTAACACAACGGGAAAATGCGAATCGGGCCCTTAGTAAATGACCCCCAATGTGATGTATTAGTGTCTTTTCTAGATAGGTGCCCATGGTTTAAAGGACAGTCTCTTCTAGATAGGAGAGGCTGCTCTCTTCTAGATAGGTGACAGTGACTGCCTCTTCTAGATTCAACAAAGAGACTGCTCTGGAAGACAATATGATGCATAAGTAACTCTTCTAGAGAAGTGACCCTAGTTTAACAGTTTGGCCCACATTTATCAAAACTAGTGCCGTTTGTACTATGTGCAGTTACCTGTGTAGTGTGCAGGGGGCGCCAGATTCATCAAAACTGGCGCATTGTTTTCATGAATCTGAAGCCCCCTGATGCTCGGGAAGTGGGCACTATTTTTTTGGTGCACTTTGCTCATACTGCAGAATTGTGGCGCGTATCAATAATAAATGTGGCGGAAACTCCGACTCAGCACTAACAGCCCCATTAGGTGCACATCTTTCTTACTTGTCGGACACAAAACTGGGGAAGACACTTTTAATAAATGTGGGCCACTGTCTCTTCTAGAGAGATGCCACTGACTGCCCTGATGTATAAATGTCTCCTTTAGAGTGGTGACATTGATGGTCACCTTTGGAAGGTAACATTGATCCAAGAGACTGATGTGATTTAAAATCTTCTAGGTAGGATAGAGAGACTGCTCTAGAAGTCTAGAATTCTGGTGTCTACTTGTGTCTTCTAGATAGGCTGCACTAAGAGGCCACTTTGCTGTGAGAGACAACCTGATATATAATTGTCTCTTTTAGAGATGCGACGATAATCCCAGTCTTTTTTTAAAGGGAACCTGTCACCAGGGACCTCATTTTCACTAAAGACAGGATACAGAAGCCCATTACACCTGCAGTGCACATCTGCCTTTCTGCCTTTTCTAAGCATTTGCATTACAATATAATTGTGTGTTATAACTTACCTTGCACCCTGACAACATCCTGGGGTAGTCACAGGGGCTGGACTTTGGTATGCATGTATTTCAAAAAACAACATGTGACTTGTCTGTGTTACTCACTCCTCAGAGCTTGGCCCCCACACCACACTGATTTTACAGATCTCTCTTAGAGAGATAAAATTTATCCAAAGACTGTCTAATGGATAATCATCTCTCATAGAAAGGAGACTATTTTGTTTCAGACAGTCTGGAGTATAATTGTCTGTTCTAGATTGTTTGCTGTATTTTGTTGCATAGAGAGATGACATTGTTCTAAAACACTGTATCCATCTCTCCCCAGAAAGAAGGAGACGCTGTCCTGGGAGACAGTCTTATGTACATAATTGTCTCTTTGTAAAGGAAAGAAACAATCCAGAAGACAATATAGAGTGAACCTCTCTCTTCCGGAGATGTGACACTGTTCTAAATCCCCGAGACTGTTCAATATATAACAGTCTCTAGTAGAGAGGTGTTTGATCCAGAAGGTTGTCTGATTCTGTGGTAAGAGAAATCTGTCTCTTGTAGAGGGGGGACGTTAATCCTAGAGACTGTCTGATATATCTGTCTCTTGTAGAGAGGGGACATTGATCCTAGAGACTGTCTGATACATCTCTCTCTTGTAGAGAGGGGACATTGATCCTAGAGACTGTCTGATATATCTGTCTCTTGTAGAGAGGGGAGGATCAACATCCCCCCTCTACAAGAGAGAGATGTATCAGACAGTCTCTAGGATCAACATCCCCCCTCTACAAGAGACAGATATATCAGACAGTCTCTAGGATCAACGTCCCCCCTCTACAAGAGAGAGATTATAGACAGTCTCTAGGATCAAACGTCCCCTCTATACAAGAGACAGATCATATCAGACAGTCTCTAGATCAAACGTCCCCCCTCTACAAGAGACAGTTATATCAGCAGTCTCTAGATCAACATCCCCTCTCTACAAGAGACAGTTATATCAGACAGTCTCTAGGACAACATCCCCTCTACAAGAGACAGTTATTTCAGACAGTCTCTAGGATCAACGTCCCGCCTCTACAAGAGGACAGATATATCAGAACGCTCTAGGATCAACGCCCCCTCTACAAGGAGAGATGTTCAGACGTCTCTAGATCAATGTTCCCCTCTCTAAAGAGACAGTTTTTCAGGACGTCTCTAGGATCAACGTCCCGCCTCTACAAGAGCAGATATATAGACAGTCTCTAGGATCAACGTCCCCCCTTACAAGAGAGAGATGTATCAGACAGTCTAGGATCAACGTTGATCCTAGAGACTGTCTGATATATCTGTCTCTTGTAGAGAGGGGACGTTGATCCTAGAGACTGTCTGATACATCTCTCTCTTGTAGAGGATCAACATCCCCCTCTACAAGAGAGAGATGTATCAGACAGTCTCTAGGATCAACATCCCCCCTCTACAAGAGACCGATATATCAGACAGTCTCAGGATCAACTCCCCCCTCTACAAGAGAGAGATGTATCAGACAGTCTCTAGGATCCAAACGTCCCCTCTATAACAGAGAGATCAGATCAGATAACCCTACAGGGACAGTCTCTAGGAATCAAACGTCCCCCCTCTACAAGAGACAGTTATATCAGACAGTCTCTAGATCAACATCCCCTCTCTACAAGAGACAGTTATATCAGACAGTCTCTAGGACAAACATCCCCTCACAAGAGACAGTTATTTCAGACAGTCTCTAGGATCAACGTCCCGCCTCTACAAGGACAGATATATCAGACAGTCTCTAGGATCAACGCCCCCTCTACAAGAGAGAGATGTATCAGACAGTCTCTAGGATAATGTCCCCTCTCTAAAGAGACAGTTTTTCAGACGTCTCTAGGATCAACGTCCCGCCGGGACGTTGATCCTAGAGACTGTCTGATATATCTGTCTCTTGTAGAGAGGGGACGTTGATCCTAGAGACTGTCTGATACATCTCTCTCTTGTAGAGGGGGGACGTTGATCCTAGAGACTGTCTGATATATCTGTCTCTTGTAGAGGCGGGACGTTGATCCTAGAGACTGTCTGAAATAACTGTCTCTTGTAGAGGGGGGATGTTGATCCTAGAGACTGTCTGATATAACTGTCTCTTGTAGAGAGGGGATGTTGATCCTAGAGACTGTCTGATATAACTGTCTCTTGTAGAGGGGGGACGTTGATCCTAGAGACTGTCTGATATATCTGTCTCTTGTAGAGGGGGGACGTTGATCCTAGAGACTGTCTGCTAACATCTCTCTATTGAGAGGGGACGATTGATCATAGAGACTGTTCGAAATCTGTCTCTTGTAGAGGGGGACGTTGATCCTAGAGACTGCTGATACATCTCTCTCTTGTAGAGGGGGATGTTGATCCTAGACTGTCTGATATACTGCTCTTGTAGAGGCGGGACGTTGATCCTAGACGTATGAACTTCTCTTAGAGGGGGATGATCTAGAGAACGTTGTATAACTGTATACTTGTAGAGGGGGGCGTTGATCCTAGAGACGTCTGATACATCTCTCTCTTGTTAGAGGGGGACGTTGATCCTAGAGACTCTGATAGATCTGTCTCTTGTAGAGGCAGGACTGTTGATCCGAGAGACTGTCTGATATAACTGTCTCTGAGAGAGGGGGGACAGTTTGATCTCTAGAGAAGGCTAGGTGATTGGCAGATCTGTCTAGTCTCTAGTGTTAGAGAACAGGGGATTATATGCGTCTCTTCTAGAGAGACAATTCTTCATTTGACAGCAATAGTATATAGTCTCAGAGATGAGAGCGCCCTGAGAGTCTGATATATAGTCTCTTCTAGAGAGCACAAAATATGTGATTTATTACTGTCTCTTCTAGAGAGTCGACGCAGCACAGAGATCACTATCTGCTGGAGAGATGACACGTCTCTAAGAGACAGTCTGATGCATTGGTAATGAAATGTTTAGACCCAGTTCATCATCTCTAGAGAGGTGACATACATTGAGAGACAGTCCTAGAGATGGTGAGGTCTCTTCTAGAAATATGACTCCGCTCTTACTCTAAGAGGTGACACTGTCCTGCGAGACAGCTTGATTAAACACTGTCTCTCCTGTAGAAGACTATGATTTAATGCAGTTTTTTCTGGAGAAGTGACAGTACCCTGACATTCAGCGTGATTTAATGGTGTCCACTAGAGAGCTAACCAAGAGACTGTCACTTCTAGAGAGGTGACTATACGAGGCAGCAGTAAATCAGGCTGTCTCATCATGTACCAATGTCACACAGCACGGAAGGACATCTGGATGGATGATTGTCTCTTTTATAAACTGTTGCAGGATAGACACCAGCACATCTAGACACAGGGTTATATACGGAAACTATAGGTTACAACGACGGCCACCGGTCTGAATACAAGGGGAATGGCAAGGAGTATTGGCCATTGGCCAAGTACCTGTGTGTATGTTGTTAATAGCCGCAGAACCCTGATAAATGGATTAATATTTCAAGATTGCAACTTCTCCAAGTGCATTGGGGGTGTGTCCTCACACTGCTGTGCACTGTGCAGCCAATGTTTGTTGATATCCCTAGTTTAATCTTATGTTTGTGTATGTTGTTATAATTATACAGCTTATACTTAACACAGAGGGATGGGGCTTAAGAGCAGTTCTCGAGAGCAAAGAGCAAAAGCAGTGTTAGGACACGCCCCCAGTGCACTTGAAAACATTTCAATCCATATGTTTGTGTATGTTGTTATAATTATACTGCTTATACTTAATGCAGAGGGATGGGGCTTAAGGGCAGTTCTCTAGAGCAAAGAGCAAAGCCGTGTTAGGACACGCCCCCAGTGCACTTGAAAATCCTGGAATTTAAAGGAAATCTACTGTCAAAATCCATCATGATAAACCAGGGGGCAACTACTTATAGATCCAGGCACTGTGACTGTGCTAATCTTATATTTGTTACCATGGGCACCTTTCTTCATAAAACAAACTTGCACTACATGAACCAGAAGAAACACTGGGTGGGGGGGGGAGTACTAGGGGAGGGAAGGTGAGACTAAGATAGCTTTTCCCCTTGCCTGCTTTGCTAGGCCCGTCACAATCCGCTGTTACACATGATCAAACTTATCTCACAGCATCCCGTGCTCTCCCACTCTCCTTTTACTGTGTAATCTACATCCAACCGGCCACGTTTATTAGTGAACACATGTATAACGGTTTGGACCCCTTTTGCCTTCAAACTGCCTCATTCTTTGTGGAATTCATGATGCGAATATGGCGAATCCTCACGTTCAACGCACATCCCAAAGATGCTCTATTGGATTGAGATTGAGTGACTTGTGGAGGCCATTTGAGTCCAGTGACCTCATGGTCATGTTCAAGAAACCAGTCTGAGATGATTCAGCTTTATTTGACATGGTGGCATTATCCTGCTTGAAAGTAGCCATCATATTTACAGGGTACATTTGTGCTCATAAAGGAGGACATGGTCAGCAACAATACTCAGGTAGGCTGTGGCGTGCACGATGCCTCAAATTGGTACCAAGAGGGCCAAAGAGTGCCAACAAAATATTCCCCACCACCATTATACCACCACCACCAGCCTGACCGTCTGAGTACACAGTCAGTGATGGATCATGCTTTCATGTTGTTGACTCCAAATTCTGACCCTACCATCCGAATGTCGACCAGCAGAGAAATCGGACTCATCAGACCATGCAAACTTTTTCCAATCTTACTGTCCAATTTCGATGAGCTTGTGCAAATTGTAGCCTCAGTTTACTGTTCTTAGCTGAAAGGAGTGGCACCCGGTGTGGTCTTCTGCTGCTGTAGCCCATCTGCCTCAAAGTTCGACATACTGTGCGTTCAGAGATGCTCTTCTGCCTACCTTGGTTGTAACGGGTGGCGATTTAAGTCACTGGGGGTCATTTACTAAGGGCCCGATTCGCGTTTTCCCGACGTGTTACCCGAATATTTCCGATTTGCGCCGATTGTACCTGAATTGCCCCGGGATTGTGGCGCACGCGATCGGATTGTGGCGCATCGGCGCCGGCATGCGTGCGACGGAAATCGGAGGCGTGGCCGAACGAAAACCCGGCGTATTCGGAAAAACCGCCGCATTTAAAAACCGAAAAAGTGTCGCTTGGGGAGCGCTTACCTTCACCTGGTCCGAGGTGGTGCATTCCGGCGCGATGAGATGACTTTCAGCGCAGCAGCGCCACCTGGTGGACGGCGGAGGAACTACCTTCTTAAATCCCGGCCGGACCCGAATCCAGAGCAGAGAACGCGCCGCTGGATCGCGAATGGGCCGGGTAAGTAAATTTGCCCCACTGTTGCCTTTCTATCAGCTCGAACCAGTCTGCCCATTCTCCTCTGACCTCTGGCATCAACAAGGCATTTCCGCCCACAGAACTGCCGCTCACTGGATGTTTTTTCTTTTTCGGACCATTCTCTGTAAACCCTAGAGATGGTTGTGCGTGAAAATCCCAGTAGATCAGCAGTTTCTGAAATACTCAGACCAGCCCTTCTGGCACCAACAACCATGCCACGTTCAAAGGCCTCAAATCACCTTTCTTCCCCATACTGATGCTCGGTTTGAACTGCAGGAGATTGTCTTGACCATGTCTACATGCCTAAATGCACTGGGTGCTGCCATGTGATTGGCTGATTAGAAATTAAGTGTTAACGAGCAGTTGCACAGGTGTACCTAATAAAGTGGCCGGTGAGTGTAGCAGCAGCAGGAAGTGCAGGATACCCAATTTCTCCCGAGTACACCGATACCCTATATGTGGTGGTAACCTGCTGTATGGGTGCACGTCCGGGTATAGAATGGAAGTAAGCACCATCCAGAGCAGATTTGCTATATCACATTGCACAGGCTATAATTTTTTTTCTATTTTTGGTGTGGACCTATAGGGGCTTATATTTTTGCCACATCAGATGCACTTTTCTGGTACATAATTTTAGGGCATCTATAACTAATTGGTGAGATTAGTGGAGGAAATGGAAATCATTCATTTTTAGTAATTTTTTTTTGGCCGTTTACCAATTTTTTTCCCCAATGTTACTGAATAAAATGTAATTTGGCGAAAATGTTGATTTTAGCATCACCGTCTTTTCAAATGCATAACTTTTTTTATTTTTCGTCTGACAAATCTGGGGCTTATTTTGTAAGAGAAGCGTTGCTCTTTTTATTGGTCTTATTTTGGAGCGCGTAACATCTTTAAATCACTTAGAGCATTTTTTTTAAAGGTAGTAATTAAAAATTATCTTTTTTTTTAGCTGTTTTTGGGGTTGTTTTTTTACGGGGTTCATTGTGCGGGTCCAATAACTATTCTATTTTATTATGCAGATTGTCACGGAGGCAACAATACCAAATATGTGGTGGTGGTGGGGGGGGGGGGTTGTGTATCTTATTCCATTTTACTGATTAAAATGATTGCCTTTTGTTTTTTTTCCCCCCTAGCGTTTACTGTACATGTCCAGTAATGATTCTGATGATTATTAATGATTATTATACAGATTGGCAATGCCAAATATGTGTTTTTTTTTAGTGCATTTGTGTTTTTTATACTTTAGTATAGTGCTTGTATGGGAAAGTGACATTTTAGGGGCCTATATATATATATATATTTATTTTTTAAATTTATTATAATGTTTAATCTTTACTTTTTTTTAACTTTTTGAACTTATACAAATTTGAATTTGAACCAACAATGTTCTGTTCGCTGGTTCAAGTCCAATACACTGCTCTACAATACTTATTCATTGTAGAGCAGTATAAGCTGTCTGAGCATGCAGACGCATGCGCAGACAGTTTACAGTCAGGCCCAGAAGGGGTCTAACTGTCGGGAAGATCAGGCAGCCTCGGGGCACTTGTCAGACCTCAAGGCTGCCCAGAAGTGGATCAAATCCCATGGTAAGCGGCGCGGGGGATCCGATCCGTAGGGGGAAGACCCTTATACGCCATTGTAACCCCGTGTAAGGGGTTAACACTCGCTCGCGATTCAAGCTGGCTTTTCTTGCATTCACTGTGGTTAGTAAATCATGGGCAACCCCTTTTAGAAACGGCTGATTGGACACAAAGTGAAGATTCTCAGTAAGAGGTGATCATTAGCTCCATATTATACTGTACGTTTCTGTCCATGAGTTGAGGTAATGGCTCCTGATGTTATAGACTTCCCGCAGCGTTGCTCCAGGGAGCGTCTATTTCTAGGGAACAGTTGGAAAAGTTTTTATTTCACTTTTCTTTTTTTTTTTTTTGCAAAGCTCATTAGAAGTGATTATAATCAGGAGCTCTTCATCCGTTTTATATATATATAGTCTGCTTCATGGTGGACGTACAGAATGGCCGGTTCTGGGTCTTCCTGTGATAACAAGAAAAGTTGGTGCAAATATAACAGCTGTGCCAATTTACACAAATTTTCAAACATTTGGATCATCCTGTTAAGAAATGTAAAGGGCTATATATTTTGGGATTTTGTCAGCAGGCCAGGGCTTTTTTAACCATAGGGCAAAAGGTGTAGTTACACCTGTCTGAGTAAGCAGGGGGAGCAGGAAAGTCCTAATTTAGTAGCACCATGCTACTACTTTTATCCTGCATAAATAGCCACTGCACAGTATTACTACTCTTATCCTGCATAAATAGCCACAGCACATTACTACTACTCTTATCCTGAATAAATTGCCACTGAACAGTACTACTACTCTTATCCTGCATAAATAGCCACTGCACAGTACTACTACTCTTATCCTGCATAAATAGCCACTGCGCAGTATTACTACTCTTATCCTGCATAAATAGCCACTGCACAGTATTAAAGGATACAATTCTACACACCATTATTGCACCATATACGACATTTCTTAAACTATACCAGAGTATATACACATATAGAAAAACCACCAATTCGTATGTACGCCAAAGTTACACACACTATATAGGAAAATACACACAGCACCACCTTAGTATATACAGCATGTACAACACATTACGGGAACAATACACACCACATTCTGTATATCGCGGCATACATAATTCATATACCCAGTATATACAAACACCACCTTCATTCACATATATATAAAGGTACCACACATATAGCGGGTATAAACACAGTAGATGGCATTATGCCACAGTATAGACATATCTACAGTGAGATGCATAAATATTACAGTATATACAGAATACCAGGGTAGCTGCATATATACACAGTATATACACATTACACAGGTACGATACATATATGCACAGCATATACCTATATACACATATACACTGTAGATTCAAATATGGCACAGCGTATACATACATACCATATACACCGTGAAGAGCATATACCACGTATATGCATATATTACAGTAGAGCCTAAAAACACAGTAAATACACATATTTACACAGTAGATAAATATGCACAGCTTATACATATATACACATACGACACAGTAGATGAATGTATATACAAGTGTATACAATATCACTGATATACACGTATATAACACTGTAATACACTGTATCTACACGTATATACACAATAATTGGTATATTACAAGTATATACACATTGACACTGTTATATTACACATATTACAGTATATACACTGTATATACATTGTACTATACCATATAAACTGTATATAACCTTATATACACCTAACACTGTATATATACACATATACACTGTATATACACTGTATATACACTGTATATACAATATACACTGTCTATACAATGATATACACTTAAACACTGTTACTATACAAGGTAATACACATATAAAACACAGAAAATGAATATAAAGTATAGTACTCACATGTTAGGGTGACGGGTGCCTGTTCGGGTCGGGGGGGGGTCTTGCCGCTCCTTGTGCTTGGTGGGGGGGGAGAGTCGGTCGGTGCTTATTCGGCCAGGAAGGAGGGAGGTTGCGGTTTGCAGTTCAGGCGGGAACGGGGGGGGTTGTGAGAGGGGAGCGAGCGGAGCGAGGGGGGAGGGCGAGCGGCGATAGGCGGTTGGTTGAACGGGAGGAGAAGCGGAGCGGGGGGCGGGGGGGGGGGGGGAGTCGGGGTTGGTGAGAGGGGGGAGCGGAGAGCGGAGCGAGGGGGCGGGGAGGCGGTGTTAAGCTGGGGAGGAAGGAGGCTTGTGAGAGGAGCGAGGAGCCAATGAGCGGACGGGGAGGGAGCCACTAAGCGGAGCGGGCTGGGGAAACAGTTGTTGAGCCGGGAGTGAGGGGGAGGGGAGCCGGGGGGGTGTGTTGCTTGTTTAGGTGGGCTGGAAGAGGTCACCTGTGCGAAGGGGGGGCGGGTATCATGAGTAGAGTGGCGGAGGGCGGGCTTACAGGCGCGGACAGGACCAGGGATGAGTGGGCGGGCAGTTTATTTGCAGGGGATTGGATCGCCGGGGAGGTGCTCGCCTATGACGGAGGCGGCGGGCGGCGTTCGGCTCATGAGGGGGGGGCACGGGAAGTGCGATCTGGTGGGGGCCTTGGGGGGGCAAAAGATGGTGGGGGCCCCGGGGCTAGAGCCCGGGAGCCCCGCCTATAATCCGGCCTGCCTCCGGCTCTATAACATGTTGCCTGGCAGGATAGGGACACTATGACAATTGTTCAGTTCCTCCTAATCTATAAACATGTGCCTGCACATAGGATGCTCATGTACAAAATAGATCGGTGCCTCCGGCTCTCTAACTGTTGCCTGCAGATAGACATGTACAAACTGCCTAGCTCATCTTGCTTATAACAAGCTGCCCTGCCTATAGGAACTAGGGTACAATTTCGCTCAACTCCTCCTGCCTCTAAAACATGCATGCTGGTATTAGTAAACTGTATTTTATGTTGACAGTTTCCTTTAACAATCATGCCATAGTCTGAGTTCCCCAGGGATGATTGACCAGTAACACATTCTGCTGTAGGGCCTGGAGGGGGACAGTAATGTTAATTACACTTACAGAAATGTGGCTTGGATACGTATTGGATACATTTATGTGATGTGGTTCTGTATTGGAAAACAGTGACTCTGATCCCAAACTCCTAACTCACTGGAAAGAGGTTTATTTAAACGCAGAAACACCGGTATTTATGGCGGGACCGTATTGTAATCTGCAGGACCTGGGGCCATCATTGGGTGTCTGTGTCCGGTGGCGTTATGGAGTGCGTGAGGTGTTGCCTTGAGATGTCCCTGTGTCTCCGGTACTGAAGCATTGCTTGTTTATTGTTTTTTCCACCTGATGAAGCCTAGTCTTTCAAAGCGAAATCAGTGGGACCTCAGATCTCTTGTTTGCCATATTAATCGTCCGGCACAGACAAGTGGCCGCGGGCGGGCGAAGAGGAATCGCTTTTGTTTTACATGGATGTTCATCTGGCACATGATGGTCTTTTGTTAGAATTGTTCTGTGCGAAACGCGCAGAGTTTTTAAATAAAATTTAAAATTGACATCAAAATTTAGTAAATTTAAAAAGAATTCATTTTGTTTATTATGTTTATTACTCCAGGTCACATCCAGAGTGGCAGAGTTTATATATTCGATTTGTTGTCAGTCATGTCACATAGTGCTAGATCTCTCTGTAAAATTCCCTTTTGAGTTCTACTAATGCAGTGCACTGTAATGTCATTACCAGGTAACCAACATCCCTGTAGTGCACTCTAGATATATGGAAATCTCCGGGGTCAGTGCCACTGGGGTTAGGACTTCAGCTTGGTTGACGTCTCCTTTGTGGATCTGCAGGGATTAATTTACTACCAAAAATGATTGGTTATCGAGGTCTTTACATCCCACTCCTACCACCAGTGTGACATACAGAGGTTACAGAGTGATGCAATTCCTCCCTATGTGTATGTTGTTATAGCAGGGGGCTGTGGAGTCAGTAAGGCAAACCTCTGAAACCTTAATTTCCCAACTCCGACTCCAACACCAATAAAATGGTCACAACTCCATAACTCCTGCTTCACTCTAGCAGTTGTTAGAAAGAGAACAGGCAGTGTCTTTTTTCCCTCTGATCTGTAGAGGAGGGGCTTCCCGCGGAGCATGTACATAAAGTGCAGCCCCATTCATCTATTGAAAAGCTAGATCAGAAGCTCAAAACCTGTGTTAGAATGGGTCACATGAGGCCTGGCCAAGCCTCAAGTTTAGACTGAACAGTGCAGAGGTCAGGTAAAATTCACGTTCCACAACGAAGGAACAGGAGGAAAAAAGGGAGGAAAAGAGGGGAGACAGGGAAAGGACAGTTTTTTGGTTTTTTTGTCTGCACTGGTCTCCAGTATTAAGGAAAAACCAACGTCACTTAAAAGAGAGTCTTCTGTTCCCATGCACGCGGACCAGTAGGAGTCGGGGTCAGTACCTATTGATCAGAAAAAAAGAGAAGTAGTCCAGCAGTGTTCGGTTTCCTAATAGAATAAAATATTTTTCTAAAATATAAAATAAAAAAAATTATTCATTAAAATGTACCTGCTGGAAACTTCCTATTTTGTCTCCAGTATTTTTCTGATTGGGGTCTCCGTATTTGTCTGCTCTGTGGTCTCCAGTAGTGGTCTGCTTGTGGTCTCAGTATTGTATGCTCTGGGGTATCAGTATTTGTTGCTATGGGGTCTCGAGTATTTATCTGCCATGGGAGTGTCCAGTAATGTCTGCTTGGGGCTCTCCAGTATTTGTATGCTTCGGGGTCTCAGGATTTATCTGCTATGGGATGGGTCCAGTAATGTTCTGCTCTGGGGTCTCCGTATTGTCTGCTCGGGGGTCTCCAGTATTGTCTGCTCTGGGAATTATCCAGTATTTGGTCTGATCTGGGATCTCCAGTTATTGGCCTGCTAGGGTCTCCAGTATTTGTATGCTATGGGAGTGTTCAGTGATTGTCTGCTCTGGGTCTCCAGTATTGTCTGCTCTGGGGTCCCAGTATTTATATGCTGGGAGTGTCCAGAGTTAATTGTCTGCTCTGGGGTCTCCAGTATTGTCTGATATGGGGTCTACAGTATTTGTATCATGGGGTTCTCAGTATTTGTCGCTATGGGAGTGTCCAGTGATGTCGGCTTGGGGTCTCCAGTATGGTCTGCTCTGGTGTCTCAGTATTATCTGCTAGGGAGTGTCCAGTAATGTCTGCTCTGGGGTTCCAGTATTTGTCTGACTCTGGTTCAGTTCTCAGTATTTGTCTGCTATGGGGTCTCCCGTTATTATTCTCCATGGGAGTGTCAGGAATTGTCTGCTCTGGGGGTCTTCCAGTATTGTTATGCTCTGGGCTCCAGTATATCTGCTATGGGAGTGGCCAGTAATTGTCTGTCTGGGGTTCTCAGTATTGTCTGCTCGGGGATCTCCAGTAATGTCGGCTCTGGGGGTCTCCAGTATTTGTTTGCTCTGGGGTCTCCATATTTATTGCTATGCGGAAGTGTCCAGTAATTGTCTGCTATGGGGTCTCCAGTAGTTTGTCTGTCTGGGGTCTCCATTATTGTCTTGATCTGGGGTACGCCAGATAATTGTCTGCTCTGGGGTTCTCCAGGTATGTGGCTGCTATGGGGCTCCCGTATTTATATGACTAGGGAGGTACAGTAATGTAGCTCTGGGTCTCCAGTATTTGTCTGCTCTGGGGTCCCAGTATTATCTGCTATGGGAGTGTCCAGTAATTGTCTGCTCTGGGGTATTCCAGTATTTGTATGCTCTGGGACTCCAGTATGATTTGTCTGATCTGGGGTCTCCAGAGTAATGTCTGCTATGGGGTCTACAAGTATTTGTTGCTCTGGGGTCTCCAGTATTGTCTGCTCTGGGGTCTCCAGTAATGTCTGCTCGTGGGTCTCCAGTATTGTCTGCTTATGGGGTCTTCCAGTATTTATCTGCTATGGGAGTTTCCAGTATGTCTTGCTGTTCGGCATGTGCGGTTGGTAGTATTCTATGCTCTTGGGGGTTTCTACGTTCTAGTCCACTATAGAGCACTTAAGTATAATATTGTCTGGTGGTCTCCACATTTATTAGGTGCTCTGAATGCAGTATTGCGGGTTGTAATTATTGCTGTATGGTTATTTATAATTTATGGATGCCTTTTGTGGCTGTACTGGGTTTTGATACATCTAGGGTGCTGGTTACTGTGGAGCTAAAGTTGAGCAGATGACAATGTTTGATCCAGGGACCAAAACATGTTACTTCACCCTGGAATAGAACATGGACATATAAAGACATTTTATTATTGATAATTTTTATTATTGTGGAGTCGTAGTGGTCCAGTTTATCAAAATCCACATAACAGCCCACAGACTCTGACTCCACAACCCTGAGCAGCTGATTGTGTAATATATTATATATATTATATATAAAAATTCAGGATTGTAACTCTTTGAATTGCAGTGAGATTGTGTCTAACACTGCTGTCATCTTATCTCTCTGCATTAGATCTGCATAGCATTATACCATCCATAATTTTGGTAAGGATGTGAAAGATTTGGTTGAATAGGACGCAATCATATAATAGAAGAGGAGCCATGGCATAGTTCACTGCAGAGAGCTAAGATCACAGAAGTGTGAGGATTCCGCCAATGATACATGAAAAAGCATAACCTAAACCATAAACTCACTTGTTCACTAACAACATATAACAAAGGTACAGTGTCACAGGTCTCCAGGGACAATGTCTAACACAGCCTGCAGGTTATATTCTGCTGACAGATTCCCCAAATATATAACAGAAGCAAATAATGGGCAAAACTTGTGGCTCAGGGTTAGCACTAACCGCCTTGCAGCAATGGGTCATGGGTCAAATCCCAACCCAGGTCAGCATCCACATCAGCACCCATGGCCTGCTTGTAATTCAGTACCAGCCAAGTGAATGGGACTGAGAGGTTTAATGTAATACCAGGCACAATATACTACCACACTATACAACCTGCATTAGGCCTTAGCACTCGCCTGACACCGTGCAATCATATATTGGTAAATCATCAAAATATTCTGTGGAAGATCATTAATGTTGTCATTATGTATTTATGGGCATATATAACATATACGGTAACTTTTGATAGGTATTGATATATTCTCCATCTCCATGTAGTCAGAGATCCCGGCGAGAGCACCACTGCTCAGTTTGTGGGTAATGGCGTCTGGTCGGGCGGCCACACTCGCGCGGTTAAATTGTTGTGTCTTGTGCGGTTTTGATTTTACTCTTTGTTATCTCCTCCCAGGAGACGGACGTGATTTTTTTTGCTCTTCTCCCTTTAAGAAAAACGTGAGGCTTTACCATAAGATGGGAGCAGACGGGTGATCGTATACTCAGCACGAGGCCAGGAGGGAGCCACGGAGCGAGAAATCCGAGTCACAGCCGAGCACGAAAAATGAGTCAAGAAAGGCGAAGAAGAGGCATCGCCGCGCCGGACGCAGCCGTCAGCGCTATCGCCGTCCGTTTTTATAAACCCAAAAAGCCAGGCTCCTCAGTTGCCTTATGATTAGGGGGGCAAAGACATGAAGCCGGAACGCAGCAGGGGAGTCACCGCTCGGGGAGGACCGCGCAAGCTAATTAAGCATCTGGGGAGAGGGAGAATTAATGATGGTATAACGGGGGTCCAGACGGGCCATTAACTCCTCCATATGCCCCCCCGCTCAGGTTCAGGAAAACATTAAGAGCAGTGTACAGTATTTCACCAGCGGCAAATGCCCGTGATTGCCAAACCAGTCACCCCCTCCCAGACTAACTACAGAGACCCCCGCAAACACCAACACACTCAGCAGACAGTGCTAAGGTTATAGACTGTCTCTTCTAGAGAGTTGACACCGATATGTACCTTGTTTGGAAGCGGGCACTGATCTGAAGACTGTTGTAGTGTCACTTTTTAGACAGAGAGACTGCTTGCGAGAGACAATGATGTAATCACTGTCGTCTTTTACAGAGGTCCGGCCCCCAGTTTGGTCAGACAGTCTCTTCAGATAGAGGGATGCTCTGAGAGACAATTGATGTATAGTGTCATTCTATAGACTGCCCCAGTTATAGATAGGAGAAAATGCTCTGATAGACATGGGGCCAGATTACTTACCCGTCCCTTCACGATCCAGCGGCCGCTCTCACGGCTACTGGAATTCGGGGTTCGCGTGGTTTTATTAAAGCAGTTTTCCCTCGCCGTCCACCAGATTTCGCTGTCTGTCGCTGACAGAGCATCGGAAACGCACTGAATACACCTAGCCGGGGCTGAGTGAAGGTAGTGAAATTTTCGCTACACTTTTTTGTTTTTTTTTTTTTATAAATGCCGTTTTTCGGATTCGTCGGCTTTTCGTTCGGTCCACGACCCCCGATTCCGCGTCGTGATGCCGGCGCCGATCGCGTGCGCCAACAAAAATCCCTGGGCATTCAGGTAAAATTCAGCGCAAATCGAAGAAAATTCGGGTAACACAACGGGAAAATGCGAATCGGGACCTCGTGTAAATGACCCCCATGTGTGAGATTAGTGTCTTTTCATAGGATCGGGCCATGTTTAAGGACAGTCTCTTCTAGATAAGGAAGAGCTTGCTCTCTTCGAGATAGGTGACAGGTGATGCCTCTTCTAGTTCCAACAAAAGACTTGCTCTGGAAGCAATATGATGCAATAAGGAAACTCTTCTAGAGAAGTGACCCTAGTTTTTAACAGTTGGCCCACAATTTATCAAAAACTAGGCCGTTTGTACTATGTGCCGTACCTGTGTATGTGCACCGGGGCTCCAGATTCATCAAAAATGGCGCATTGTTTCATGAATCTGAAGCCCCCTGATGCTCGGGAAGTGGCACTATTTTTTGGTGCACTTTGCTATACGCAGAATTTGGCGCGTATCAATAATAAATGTGAGAGGAACTCCGATTCGACAGCACTAACAGCCCCATTAGGTTCACATCCTTTCTACTTGTCGGACCAAAACTGGGAAGACACTTTAATAATGTGGGCCACTGGTCCTCTTCTGAGAGATGCCACTGTACTCCCTGATGTAAAATGTCTCCTTAGAGTGGTTACATTGATGGTCACCCTTTGAAGGTAACATTGAATCACAGAGACTGAGTGTTTAAAATCTTCTAGTAGGATAGAGACTGCTCTAGAAGTCTGAAGAATTATGGGTCTACTTGTTTCTTCTCTGATAGTCGCACGAAGAGGCCATTTGTGTGAGAGACAACCTGCCAGATATAATTGCTCCTTTGTGAGATCGATAGAACCCAGTCTTTTTTTAAAGGGAACCTGTCACCAGGAACCCTCATTTTCACTAAAGACAGATCAGGCTCCAGAAGCCCAATACACCTGCAGTGTACATCTTGCCTTTCTGTCCTTCTTCTAAGCATTTGCTTACAAATAATTGGGTGTGTTATAACTTACCTTGCACCCTGGAACAAATCTGGGGTATCCCAGGGGTGGACTTTGGGTATCGTTATTTCAAAAAACAACATTGACTGTGTCTGTGTCACTCACTCCTCAGAGCTTGGCCCCCACACCACAACTGATTTTACAGATCTCTCTTAGAGAGATAAAATTTTATCCAAAGACTTTCTAATGTATACTCTCTCATAGAATAGGAGGACTATTTTGTTTCAGACAGTCTGGAGTATAATTGGTCTGTTCCTAGATGTTTGCTGAGTATTTTGTTGCATCGAGAAGATTACATTGTTTAAGTCTAAAACCTGTATACCATCTCTCCCCAGAAAGAAGGAGACGCTGTCCTGGGAGACAGTCTTAGTACATTAATGTCTACTTTGTAAGGAAGAGAAACAATCCAGAGACAATATAGGTGACCTCTCTTTCCGGAGATTGTTGCAACACTGTTCTCAGAATCCCCGAACTGTTTAATATATAACAGTCTTAGGAGAAGGGGTTTTGATCCAAAGGTTGTCTGATGATCTGTGGTAAGAGAAATCTGTCTCTTGTAGAGGAGGGGGGAGTTAATCCTATAGCCTGTCTGTATATTCCTGTCTCTTGTAGAGAGGGGACATGATATCCTAGGAGACTGTCTGAATACATCTTCTCTTGTAGAGAGGGACAGTGATCCTAGAGACTGGGCTGATATATCTGTCTGCTTGTAAGAGGGGACGTTGATCCTAGAGACTGTCCTGTACATTCTCTCTCTTTTAGAAGGGGGGGGACGTTGATCCTAGAGACCTGTCTGATATCCATCTGTCATCTTGTAGAGGCGGGGGGACGTTGATCCAGAGACTGTCTGAAATAACTGTCTCTTGTAGAGAGGGGACATTGGATCCTAGAGACTGTCTATACATCCTCTCTTGTAAGGGGGAGTTTGATCCTAGAGACTGTCTGATATATCTGTCTCTTGTAGAGCGGGGACGTTGATCCTAGAGACGTCGAACTACTGGTTCTTGTAGGGGGGGATGTTGATCCTAGAGACTGTCTGATATAACTGTCTCTTGTAGAGAGGGGATGTGTGTTGATCCTGAGAATTCTGAATAACTGGTCTCTTGTAGGATGGGGGACGTTGATCGAGGACTGTGCTGATATATCTGTCTCTTGTAGAGAGGAACTTGATCCTGAGCCTGTCGCCTATACATCTCTCTCTTGAAAGGGGACGTTTGATCACTAGAACTGTTCGAATATCTGTCTCTTGTAGAGGGGTGGATTTGACACTAGAGACGTCTGATACCATCTCTCTCGTTGTAGAGGGGGATGTTGATCCCTAGAGACTGTCTGAATAACTGTCTTGTAGAGGGGGGGACGGTGATCCTAGGACTGTTGTAATCCTCTCGTTGTAGAGGGGGGATGTGATCCTAGAGAGTTGATATAACTGTTCTTTAGAGGGGGGACGTTGATCCTAGAGACGTCTGATACATCTCTCTCTTGTTAGAGGGGGACGTTGTATCCTAGAACGTCTGATAATCTGTCTCTTGTAGAGGCAGGACGTTGATCCTAGAGACTGTCTGATATAACTCTCTTGTAGAGGGGGGACGTTGATCCTAGAGACTGTCTGATGAGGCAATGTCTAGTCTCTAGAAGAACAGGGGATTTATTGCTGTCTCTTCTAGAGAGACAATTCTTCATTTGACAGCAATAGTATATAGTCTCAGAGATGAGAGCGCCCCTGAGAGATCGGAGTCTATATATATCTCTTCTACGAGAGCCCAAAATATGTGATTTTATTACTTGTCACCCCCCTTCTTCTAGAGAGTCGACGCAGCACAGAGATCACTATCTGCTGGAGAGATGACACGTCTCTAAGAGACAGTCTGATAGCCATGGTGTAATGGACATGTTTAGACCCCCAGTTCACAGCTCTAGAGAAGGGTGATCCATACATGAGAGACAGTCCTAGAGATGGTGAGGTCTCTTCTAGAAATATGACTCCGCTCTTACTCTAAGAGGTGACACTGTCCTGCCAGAACAAGCTGTGATTAAACACTGTCTCTCCTGTAGAAGAATATGAGTTAAATGCAGTTTTTCTGGAGAAGTGACAGTACCCCTGAAATTCAGCGGTGTTTGTTGATTTCATGTGTCCATAGAGAGCTAACCAAGAGCACTGTCACTTCAGGAGGTGACTACGAGGCAAGCAGTAACGGCTGATCATCATGTACCAATGTCACACAGCACGGAAGGACATCTGGATGGATGATTGTCTCTTTTATAAACTGTTGCAGGATAGACACCAGCACATCTAGACACAGGGTTATATACGGAAACTATAGGTTACACTGCGGCACCGGTCTGAATACAAGGGGAATGGCAAGGAGTATTGGCCATTGGCCAAGTACCTGTGTGTATGTTGTTAATAGCCGCAGAACCCTGATAAATGATTATATCTGTCAAATTGCAACTTCTCCAGGCATGGGGGTGTGTCCACCACTGCTGTGCATGTGCAAGCCCAATGTGTTGTGATATCCCTAGTTTAATCTATGTTTTGTGTATGTTGTTAATTATAACAGCTTTAGACTTACACAGAGGGATGGGCTCTTAAAGAGTCAGTTCGCTCGCGAGCAAGAGCAAAGCACGTGTTAGGAACGCCCCAAGTGCACTTGAAACAAATTTCAATCCATATTTTGTTATTTGTTTTATAATTATACTGCTATCTTAATGCAGAGGGATGGGCTTAAGGCAGTTCTCTAAGCAAAGAGCAAATCCGTGTTAGGACCGCCCCCAGTGCACTGAAATCCTGGAATTAAAGGAAATCTACTGTCAAATCCATATGATAAACAGGGGGCAACTTACTTATAGATCACAGGCCACTGTGACTGTTGCTAACTTATATTTGGTTGCCATGGGCACCTTTCTTATAAAACAAACTGCACTCATGAACCAGAAGAACACTGTGGGGGGGGAGTAGGGGGGGAGGTGAACTAGACTGTTCCTCCTTCCTCGTCTTGCGAGGTCACCTGATCGCAATCGCTGTTTACAATGATCGACACTTATCTCAACAGCAATCCCGTGCTCGCCCACCTCCTTTTACTGTGTAATCTACAATCAACCGGAGCCACTTATTAGTGTACACATGCTAGTAACGGTTTGGAGCCCCTTTTGCCTTAGAACTGCCCTCATTCTTTGTGGCATTATCATGCGAATGTAATGCGAATCTCCGTTCCAACGCACATCCCAAAGATGCTCTATTGGATTGAGATTGAGTTGACTGTGGAGGCCATTTGAGTCCAGTACCTCATTGGTCATGTTCAAGAAACCAGTCTGAGATGTTAAAGCTTTATGACATGGTGGCATTATCCTGCTTGACAGTAGCCATCGATGTGTTACAAGGGTACTTTTCTGCTCATAAAGGTAGGACATGGTCAGCAAACAATACTCAGGTAGGCTGTGGCGTTGCAACGATGCCTCAAATTGGTACCAAGAGGGCCAAAGCAGTGCCAAGAAAATATTCCCCACCACCATTTACCACCACCACCAGCCTGACCGTCTGAGACAAGCAGGATGGATCCATGCTTTCATGTTGTTTGACGTCCAAATTCTGACCCTACACATCCGAATGCGTCAGCAGAAGAAATCGAGACTCATCAGACCATGCAACTTTTTCCAATCTTAACTGTCCAATTTCGATGAGCTTGTGGCAAATTGTAGCTCATCAGTTTACGTGTTCTTATCTGAAAGGAGTGGCACCCACCGGTTGTGGTATTCTCTGCTGTAGCTCAATCTGCCTCAAAGTTCGACCTACTGTCGTTCAAGAAGATTTTCTTGCTTCTTCTGCCTACCTTGGTTGTAAACGGTGGCGATTATTTAAGTCACTGGGGTCTTTACTAAGGGGCCGATTCGCGTTTCCGACGGTGTACCCGAATATTTTCGATTTGCGCCGATTGTACCTGAATTGCCCCGGCTTGTGGCGCCACGCGATCGGTATTGTGGCGCTCGGCGCCGGCCATGCGTTAGCGACGGAAATCGAGGCGTGGCCGTAAGAAACCCGGCGTAGTTGGAAAAACCGCCGCATTAAAAAAAAACCGAACAAAAGTGTAGCCTTGGGGAGCGCTTACCTTCACCTGGTCCGAGGTGGTGCATTCGGGCGATGAAGAGGATTTCAGCGCAATGCAGGAGCCTGGAAATAGGGGGGAGAAGCAAGCGCGGACCACGTAAGGAGGACGAGAAAGAGACACGAGAAAAGAAGTAGAGAACCTAGGAATCACTAGAGGAGAGCTTCTAAAGGAACGCACGGAAACCAGAATCAGGCAAGAAGCAGGTAAGAAGGCAGAGGGAAAAAACGAAAAGGGGAGACTACCGGGAGAATGGGCTGCGGGAGAGAGAGGACGGGAGAACGAAAGCGCCACCGGTGGACGGCGGAGGAACTACCTTCTTAAAGATCCGGCCGGACTCCGAATACAGCACAAGCAGAGACAAGCGCCGCGGATGCGAATGGGTAGTAAATTTGCCCCATGTTGCCTTTCTATCGACTCGAAACCAGTAGCCCATGTCTCTCTGCCTCTGGCAAACAAGCATTTCGCCACAGAACTGCCGCTACTGGAGTTTTCTTTTCGGACCATTCTCGTAAACCCTAGAGATGGTGTGCGTGAAAATCCCAGTAGATCACAGTTTCTGAATACTCAGACCAGCCCTTCTGGCACCAACAACCATGCACGTTCAAAGGCCTACAATACACCTTTCTTCCCATACGATGCTGGTTTGAACTGCAGGAGATTGTCTTGACCATGTCACATGCCTAAATGCACTGGGTGCTGCCATGTGATTGGCTGATTAGAAATTAAGTGTTACACGCAGTTGCACAGGTGTACCTAATAAAGTGGCCGGTGTGAGGGTGTAGCAGCAGCAGGAAGTGGCAGGATACCCAATTTCTCCCGAGTACCCCGATACCTATATGTGGTGGTGTAACTGCTGTATGGGTGCACGTCGGGTGTTAGAATGGAAGTAAGCACCACAGAGCAATTTGCTATACACATTGCACAGGCTATAATTTTTTTTTATTTTTGGTGTGGACCTATAGGGGCTTATATTTTGCCACATCAGATGCACTTTCTTGCGTACATAATTTAGGGCATCTATAACTAATTGTGAGATTAGTAGTGGAGGAATGGAAATCATCATTTTTAGTAATTTTTTTTTGGCCGTTTACCAATTTTTTCCCCAATGTTACTGAATAAAATGTAATTTGGCGAAAATGTTGATTTTAGCACACCGTCTTTCAAGCATAACTGTTTTTTATTTTTCGTCTGACAATCTGGGGCTTATTTGTAAGAGAAGCGTTGCTCTTTATTGGTCTTATTTGGAGCGCGTAACATCTTTAAATCACTTAGAGCATTTTTTTTAAGGTAGTAATTATAAAATTATCTTTTTTTTTAGCTGTTTTGGGGTTGGTTTTTTTAACGGGGTTCATTGTGCGGGGCCATAACTATTCTATTTATTATTGCAGATTGTCAGGAGGCAACCATACCAAATATGTGGGGTGGTGGGGGGGGGGGTGTGTATCTTATTCCATTTTCTGATAAATGATTGCCTGTTTTTTTTTCCCCCCTAGCGTTTACTGTACATGCGCAGTAATGATTCTGATGATTATTAATGATTATTATAAGATTGGCAATGCAAATATGTGTTTTTTTTTAGTGCATTTGTGTTTGTTTATACTTAGTATAGTGGCTTGTATGGGAAAGTGACATTTTAGGGCCATTAGTATATATATATTATTTTTTAAATTTATTATAATGTTTAATCTTACTTTTTTTTTAACTTTTTTGAACTTATACAAATTTGAATTTTGAACCAACAATGTTCTGTTGCTGGTTTCAAGTCCAATACACTGCCTAAATAATTATTCATTGTAGAGCAGTTATAAGCTGTCTGAGGCAGACGCATGCGCAGACGTTTACAGTCAGGGCCCAGAAGGGGTCTAACTGTCGGGAGATCAGGCAGCCTCGGGCACTTGTCAGACCTCAAGGGTGCCAGAAGTGGATCAATTCCCATGGTAAGCGGCGCGGGGGGGTCCGATCCGTAGGGGGAAGACCCTTATACGCCATTGTAACCCCGTGTAATTGTAAGGGTTAACACTCGCTCGCGATTCAAGCTGGCTTTTCCGCATTCACTGTGGTTAGTAAATCATGGGCAACCCCTTTTAGAAACGGCTGATTGGACACAAAGTGAAGATTCTCAGTAAGATGTGATCATTAGCTCCATATATACTGTAACGTTTCTGTCCATGAGTTGAGGTAATGGCTCCTGATGTTATAGACTTCCGCACGTTGCTCCAGGGAGCGTCTATTCTAGGGAACAGTTGGAAAAGTTTTTTAATTTCACTTTTCTTTTTTTTTTTTTGCAAAGCTCATTAGAAGTGATTATAATCAGGAGCTCTTCATCCGTTTTATATATATATATAGTCTGCTTCATGGTGGACGGTACAGAATGGCCGGTTCTGGGTCTTTCCTGTGATAACAAGAAAGTGGGGCAAATATAAACAGCTGTGCCAATTTACACAATTTTCAAACATTTGATCATCCTGTTAAGACAATGTAAGGGCTATATATTTTGGGATTGTGTCGTCAGGACCAGGGCTTTTTTTAACCATAGGCAAAAGGTGTCAGTACACCTGTCTGAGTAAAGGCCGGGGGAGCACGGAAAGTCCTAATTATAGCACCCATGCTACTACTTTATCCTGCATAAATAGCCACTGCACAGTATACTACTCTTATCGCTGCATAAATAGCCACAGCAACATTACACTACTCTTATCCTGAATAAATTGCCATGACAGTACTACTCTTATCTGCATTAAATAGCCACTGCACAGATATACTACTCTATCCTGCATAAATAGCCACTGCCCAGTATTACTACTCTTAGTCCTGCATAAATAGCCACTGCACAGTATTACACAACTTTTTCTGCATAAAATAGCCACTGCACAGTATTAACTACTCTTATCCTGCATAATAGCCACTCACAGTACTACTACTCTTATCTGCATAAATAGCCACTGACAGTATTACTACTCTTATCCTGCCATAATAGCCACTGCACAGTATTTACTACTTTATCCTGCATAAATAGCCACTGTAGTATTACTACTCTTATCCTGCATAATAGCCACCTGCAACAGCTATTATACTCTTATCCTGCATAATAGCATGCAACAGTACTACTACTCTTATCTGCATAAATAGCCACAGCACACGTACTACTACTCTAGCCTGCAATAAAGCCACTGCACAGTACTACTACTCTTATCCTGCATAAATAGCCATGCACAGTAATAACTACTCTTATCCCTGCATAAATAGCCACCGCACAAGTACTACTACTCTATGCTGCCAAACTAGCCACCTGCACAGTACTACTACTCTTATGCTGCATAAATAGCCACTGCACAGTACTACTACTCTTATCCTGCATAAATAGCCACAGCACAGTACTACTACTCTTATCCTGCATAAATAGCCACAGCACAGTACTACTACTCTTATGCTGCATAAATAGCCACTGCGCAGTCCTACTACTCTTATCCTGCATAAATAGCCAGTGCACAGTACTACTACTCTTATGCTGCATAAATAGCCACTGCACAGTATTACTACTCTTATCCTGCATAAATAGCCACTGAACAGTACTACTACTCTTATCCTGCATAAATAGCCACTGCACAGTACTACTACTCTTATGCTGCATAAATAGCCACTGCACAGTACTACTACTTTTGTATATATGCGCAGCATAGTTCTAATATTCTAATCCTGCATACATGGGAGTCTTCACTACTAGTCTTTTCCTGTATATCTGGACGCAGCACTTTACTAATATTCCTATTCTGCATGTACCGTATGGGCGCATATATTGGTACTTCTACTCTTACCCTGCTATACGGGTACAGTACAGTACTGCTACCTTCTGTATATATGGGTACAGCATATTGCTACTACTCCTATCCTGTATATATGCACACAGCACAGTAATACTACTCTAATCCTGCATATATAGGCACAGCACAGTACTAATACTCCTATCCTGTATATTTAGGCACAGTACTACTACTCTTATCCTGTATATATACACCGCACAGTACTACTACTCCTATCCTGTATATATATACACCGCACAGTACTACTACTCTTATCCTGCACATATAGGCACAGCACAGTACTAATACTCCTATCCTGTATATATAGGCACATCTTCTTGTATCCTACATACATGGGCACTGTACTGCTTTGCTACTCCTATCCTGTATATAAGGACACAAAGCAGCATTATTCCATTTTTCCTATATACATATATGGGCACGGTGTCCTGTATATGCTGGCACAGCACTATTTCTTATACCCTACTATTGTTCTGAATCCTGCAATGTAGTGGCCCTGCACCATTACATCTTCCAAACTTTCATATCACGTTAGCACCTCTTCGCACATCTGCTTTGTTCGTCCCGCTGTCATCTTGCATGCGGCTGATTTGCATATGACCTGCGAAATGTAAATGAATCCTGTTGATGAGAAAGAAAGGATTTTTTTCCCCCTCTTTTTTAATGTTTTTAATGGATGGCAGCTCTCTTTGCTTAACCCTTTCACTTTCAAAGACAGTAACTTTCTGAAGATGAAAGCATCCCCCAGACAGTGATCCCCTCCACCCCCCTAAATGGAGAATCGCTGGAGAAGCAGAATGTTGATTTGCTGAGTCAGGAAGGGCTGAGCTTTTGGCAGGTGTAATTATAGCAAGGAGACTCCTACAGGGGTGCTTGCTGAGTGTTTGGGGGCCACTTCGCAGATAATTGCTTTTTTCTATCGAGAATGAAATCATTTACCGAATCAGAACACAAAAGAAACGTGTCTGATGTTACTTGCGGTGTCAGATGAGGGACAAGTCTGTGTCAGATTTCTTCTTATTTTTCAAGACTTACCCATATGCTGCTTATCAGATAGATGCAAGCTAATACATTATGGAAGTTCCATTGTCAGTATAGTGGTCAGACTTGGTTACCAATTGTCTTAAATTAATTTGAAAAGAATCTTACCTGAAATTACTTGTTTCATCCACTAGACATAGAACAGAGCTGCAACACTCCAAAGTGTTGGAAAAAAGCAGAGCTCCTCTTATTTTCACCTTGTAACCACCACTAGTGGGAGCTCAGGAGCTATCTGCATACTAGATAAGATTAATAAGCTCCTGGGGTCCCCCTAGTGGTGGCTGAAGGTATGCAGGATATTATCACATACTACTAGTTCAGTGGTTGAGAACCTATGGCAAGGGCACTCACGTGGCACTATGTGGCACTCACATCCATCTCTGTGGACACCCAGGCTGGGTTGGGGGACTCAAGACCTTGGTACCTCAGATGTTTTTCATTTAGTGCTATTTTAAAGCAACACTTCTCAGGCTTCCTGTGACTACATGGGGAGCAAGGAAGTATGGACAGGGCTGGATCAACATTGGAGCTCCTGCCCCATGTTTATTCCTGTTCAAGGGAATCCTGGAGTGAAGATATAATGATAATCCTGAATTCTCCTCCTCTTATTGGTGTCCTCAAGACGCCAACAGGATTGAAAGCTGTGGCTGTGGGCAGCAATAAGTTTCTGATGAAAATGCTGTGTTAGGACTTTATGATAAATGAGTGTTTTTTTGGACATTATTTGGGTACCCGGCCTCTAAGAGGTTCACCATCACTGTTCTAGGTCTTTGCTCAGGATTTTTCGCTCATAATAACATCCTAGACTTTACATATTTATCTACTGACCTTGTTAAATCTTAGAACCTCTACTGGTTATTGGACCTTAGTGATATCACATTGTTTTCTGCTTTAGTTTTCTGCTGAAGTTACCTGCTTCTGTCACTACACAGATAATAGAGCTGTTTGCCTTGTCCTGGGTATGAGACAAAGCAAACCCCCTTTTATTTACTCCCTGCAGCCACCACTAGTGGGAGCTCAGGAGCTGACTGCATACTGCTTCAGATCTCTAAGCTCCTAGGGTCCCTCTAGTGGTGGCTGTGATATTATCACATAGTTCTACCTCTTTGCTGAGGATCTGCAGCTCATGAGAACATCATACACTTTAAGAATTCATCAGGTCAGATTCCTGCCCTTGTTAAATCTAAGAACATGTGTGATCTCCTGGGCTGGGGACTTGAGTGACATCACATTGCTAATTATTCATCTTCTTGGTTTTCTTTCCCTTTTGGCCGTAGGTTTTATAAATAATCATCTGTGCGCTGTGATTCACTCTTTTTCTGTTTTCGTCTTGTTCTCATTCTCCATAGTAAAGTAAGAAGCGGGAGCCTGGAGCCATATTGACCGAGCCGAGCGATTGCTTTAGTCTGTTCTGCCCTGATGGCTTAGGGTCTTGGTTATGGGAAATTTTCTCTGCCGCAGAGGCTGACTATGGATCTTATGGGTCTGAGCCGACTTTACTCTCTGCCCATAGATGTTCTTGAGAACTGCTTCCAGAATCAATAGTGTATGAATATAACCCTGATATCTATTACCCAGACGTACAAGGCTGTGATTTCTCATACTGAGGGCAAACATTTATACTTCATTGTCCTCATACAATGATATTTTTACTTGGCTAAACTTCTCTGGGAAAGTTTTGGTTTTATCCAACAGGGTAAAAGGTTACCATATATTGTAGTATTGGATGTATCGGTGCCATAGAATGCAGAATTTCAGGTATGTGATGGGCGGATCACTAACGGAACGTCTACTTGTCTTCTAGGTTATTTAACGGTGACCATTGAGCCCCTTCCTCCGGTGGTGGTTGGAGACGCAGTGACTCTGAAATGCAACTTCAGGACCGATGGCAGGATGCGGGAAATCGTGTGGTACCGGGTAAGAAAACAGGTCATACATACATCCTTTCTCTAGTCTACAATTCTCCTACTTGTGTCATGTCAGACCTCTGGACAATATGATCTTACGCTTTTAGTAATGTAACACCAAAAATCGGGCTACATACACATAAAGTGATATATAAGCCTGTGTATTTCTAATATTCATTGTGCCATTATTGCAGTAGATCCCTTTCTATTACTCTGGTTCAAAGCGTGTGATTGGCTGTAATGGAACATACACCTAACAAAAAAACACTTTTTACACAAAATACACTTCTCTTTTATTGAACACACAATTTGGACAGACGGAAATATTTATCACAGGTAAATCATTCTGGATTAGTGAGGGCATCACATAGGAACATTAAAATCGTGTGGCGGTAATGTGAGGTACCATTGGGTGATTCTAACTATATGATCACATTACAGGTTAATACACTTCAGGACTATCCATAAATCATAATCATAAGATACCAGGTATTAGGATATTGTGCAAATTAATGCAATGAAAAGAAAAGTGCTTATCTTATAATAGATGAAAACTTAGTAAAAATGTAATTTGGAAATGTATTTAGATCAAGTAAAACACCCATGTCATGGTATACCTTCCGTCTACAATGCTGAACTTCCCAGACGCGGTTTTGGTGGGAGCCTTGTATGGGGAGTATCATCGAGACTCAGGAAAGTATCAGTATGGAAAGAAATTTATTTAGTTATATACTCCAGAGCTGAACGACTATTCTGCTGTTGCAGTCACTGTGTACATACATGACATTACTATCTGTACTGATCTGAGTTACATCCTGTATTATACTCCAGAGCGCACTCACTATTCTGCTGCGGTGCAGTCACTGTGTACATACATGACAGATAGTAATAATATGTACTGATCCTGCAGTGTACATCCTGTATTATACTCCCGAGATGCACTCACTATTCTGCTGCTGGTGCAGTACACGTGTAATACAGATTAATTATCCTGTATGATCCGAGTTACATCCTGTATATTACTCCAGAGCTGCACTCACTATTCTGTGCTGGCTAGTCACTGTGTACATACCTGACATTACTTATCCTGTACGGATCCTGATGTACATCTGTATTATACCCAGAGCTGCACTCACTATTCTGCTGGTGGTGCGTAATTGTATCTGACTCATGAGCATTATTACTGTAATGGCCTGTAGTACAGGTCGTCATGTAATATACTCCAGAGCGCACTCACTATCTGCTGCTGTGTGGAGTCATGGTACATACATGACATTTACCGTATCCGTACTGATCCTAGTTACATCCTGTATATACCCCAGAGCGGCACGCACTATTAGCTGCTGTGCAGTCACTGTGTAAATAACATGACATTACTTAGCCGTACTGATCTGAGTACATCCGGTAGATCTTTATTTTTATATAAAAGTAAAAAACCTAACAATACAAACAAAACATAATATACACTATAGACAATATCTTACCTGCTGGTCCAAGCCCATTCACACCATAGTAAAAACAATAACTAAAATACACCGAAATGAATGGAAACACCAAATACCACATACCAACACCCACCGAGTTATCACACCTAAACCAAACCAATAAACAATCAGACAAGCCACCCACAAAATAAAACACAATGACTATAATATACATAAAACCCAACCCACACCCTCTAATAACAAACAACCCCACACAGGATCACATCCCAACCCATTTTTTTTTTTTTTTTTTTTTCAATATATAATAACAAATACACAAACACTTACACGAAACTAAAATTCCCTCGCCCGACACCCTCCCCTTCCCCCACAGACATGGTCTAACGTCCAAAGTTTGCGTTAAGTTAGTCCAGACAGGCTCCAGGGTCATAGAGGTCAGGTAACTTGTTCGTAATCTCCCACCATCACCCCCTCCCCAACCTAACACTATGTCCCAAAACCCCCCCCCTATATACATATATACAATATATACAGTATATACAGTATTACAAAGAAAACAGAATACAAATAACGTCTAAACAACATAAAATACAAACACCCACATAAAAGCCAGGTTCGGCGCCTGGCAAGCCCCTACATCACTACATGCCAGAACAAAAACAAAAATCTACAGTGCACATCAGCCCAAACCCAGGAAGAGATGGGGGGACAGATAAGGACACTAAAGGAGAACCCCCTCCAAAGGAGAGAGGCCCTCCCCGTGCCAGGCCTCTCCATAATCCAGAGGGCACCTTCACCAGGTCACCCAGAATGTTCCTAACCCACCTCAACCACCGGGGGATTTTCCGCTGCGTCGATATAACACCGTGCGTTCCAAGTGTGGTACCTGGACCACTAGACTGACTAGGAATAACGTGCAGCGGTCACGGCCACCAGGCCCTTCCATGCTCCATAGGCCCACTCCGCATAGGAGAGACCGCCACCCGAGGCCAATGGATGGAAGCGCCCACCCGGTTGTACACCTCTGGTAAAGGGCATTGAAGCAGGAAGTGGTCCAGGCTCTCCAGCAGGCACCGCACCCTCCCGGGGACAACCCCTTTCCTCAAGGAGCTCCTTACACTAGATTGTCCCTCACAACAAAAGCTTTCCATGAAGCAGCGCCAGTCACGTCCCAAAACTTCAAGGGGTCCTGATGGAATGCAATAAACTCAACCCACCCAAGATACCGAAATTGCAATCCCTGAGGGACAGAGCTCTGAAAATGGGTCAACAGAACCCTTTTGTCAAAGGATTCTTCCCGACTGGTCCTGATCTCCCACAGTCCCAGACCCCACGGCGGAATCACCTCAGAACCGGGGTAGCGTAAGCCGGAAGATGCCCATGCGGTGTGCGGAGATCCTTCACGTGTCTCTGTCTCCCTTCCTGGAAGAAAGCCGAAACCACCCCTGCAGGAGTATACCACGGAGGAACCATATCTTTCCAGAGGTTGCCACATTAATATTAAGAAAGGTATTCAATAGGAACACAACAGGGTTGACACATAACACAAACCCTCCTTGTATCCTGGCGGTAAGTACACCTCCCTCTTGATAGTTCAGCCCATTCCCCCATACACAGTGAAGAACAGACTGTAGACCCGGTCCAGAGGGTTATGAGCAACATGCACACACTGGCCCCAGTATATCAGCATGGGAGCAGGTAATTTTTGATAGGAACCCTTTCTCTGAGGGTCAAAGACCACCCTGCCATGGTCCACCCTCTCGAGCGGCGATTTTCTTAAGCTGCCGTCCCAGTTTTGCATGGGGGATCCCCCTGGCCAAATTCCATGCATAGAACTTTGGCAGAGTCTTGGGGCCATGGAAGAGTGTCCGGAGTCAAAGCCGGATCCCCTCTCCCAGCCAGAGGACTCTCACACTTATCCGGTTGATCATTGGACCCAGAAGTCTCTGAGTAGCGGTCAACCTCTGCATCACCACCCATTCCGCCTCCCATCCGAGGACAGAAAACGTGACATCATCGGATACGCTACCACCCTTAGAGTGGCTTCCGGGCGCCTGGTCCAGCCCGACTCCCACCAACGGCCCACGATCAACCCTCCTAAGGAATGGGTCAATCGCGAACACGTACCAGTAGTGGGCTCAAGAGGACAACCCTGCGACCACCAGACCGCCTCAAAAGAGCGGCCAATCCAACCGTTCACAAGCGGGAAAAACTCTCTGCCCTGCGTACAAAACTTAGCCAATTGACAAACTCCCCCGGCAGCGCACAATACCTCAGAAGGACAGACCAGAGGTACTCGTGGCTAACCCGATCAAACGCTTTTGCCCTGATCCAAGGAAGCAGTACCCCTTCCAGTTACCAGCATGCCCTGCTCCACTGCCTCCCGGACACAAAGCACAGCCACTAAATGTACTGCGCCTGGAAAGAGCAGTGCTGGGTCCGCAAGGAGCCGTGGGCGCAAACTGCACAGCAGATTAAACAGCACCTTTGCAAAACCTTTTGTCCGTATTGAGAAGCGTATGGGAGCCAGTTCTCAATACGAGATCGGTCCTACCCTTGACAGGATGATCAGGGCAGACCTCCTCATGACTTCGGCAGAGCGCCCGAGGAAAGAACACTCATTGAATACCTCAGGAAACGAGGTTTGCCGGGAGGAACAAGGCGTCCTTCAAGGTCTTATAAAACAGGATGTTAAGCAATCCGGACACGCGATTTCTTGAGGGCGAGCCCTTCAATCGCCAGGTGACTCCTTCCCTGTCATCTCTGTCCAAAAACTCAAGGAGGGGTTTCTACTCCTGGCTCAGGACAGTTTCAGCCAGGAAAGCCGACATTCACATCCGTCTAGATCCCTTCATGCCCAAGAGTTGCGAGTAGAAGGAATGGACAACTCCAGAATACCCGATTGGACCTTTTCAGGGATCCCGTACTGTCAACCAGTCCTGTGACAACTTACCATTCACTGACATCTTGCAGTTTTCTGTAAGGGTCGGGCGAGGTATTTCCCGTAAATCCTCTCAAAAAAACCAAATAGATGCGTGGTCTATCGCTACTGTCCCCCTCTTCAGCAGTGTTTTGTATGTCACTCTGGAGATGTTCCTCACGACTACCTCAGTCGAGACGAGATGCTCGAGTTTCATCCTCAGGCCCTGATCAGGCGGTACCGTCCAGGCCTCCTGAGGCTCTTTTTGTGAAGCTGCGGACGAATCTGGCCACCCTTTGCTGAGCATCTCCACCACTCTGACTACTGCTACAAGGCCAAGCAAAGGTACCTGCCTTGAAGAAAGTCCTCAAAGGATTGTCTTATCTCTGCTTCTTCCAGGAGAGACGAATTGAGCTTTCCAGTAGCCTACTTCCCATCCGGGGGGTATCTGATAACATTCAGAGAAACAAAATTAAAACAGTGGTCGGAGAACTCCACCTAACAACAGAAACTGCTGAAGAAATGGTTCCTACTTTAAATAAAACCTGTCTATGTCTAGACCTGCGCTACCCCTATAATAGGGTGAACCCCGCGTGGCCCGGGGGTGGGGGTTGTGCCGGATGTGGGACATTCCACCAGGAGACCTCACTAGCTATGCTAGTAAGAGCGACGCTAGCAATAATCAGTTGTCTCTGAACCTCCCCTATCCTGGGACTCGGACAGCATTGAAGGTCACCGCCCAAAGACCACTGCCGACTTGTAAAAAGGTAGGGCTTGATACTCATAAGAGACACGTCTGTCCCACTTGGAATGGGGACCATAGATGTTAATTAGGAAAGTTCTTGTCCCTTCATGAAGGACATCCAGGATAAGGCACCTCCCCATTCTAACTCAATAACTCGTCGGCATCTACAAGGACCGGACACTCGCTATACGGCGCGACAGAAAGAGTACCAATAGGAAGGCCCGTGTCTCAATCCATCTTAGCTTTAAACCCGGCCGCCAATCTGGCGCCTGTCTCCTGCAAAAATAAAATGTCGGCATTCAACGCGGCGAGGAAAATCAAAGGCGCAAATCTAGCGCCGCATCAGACTTACTGCTGGCGACATTAAGGACGCAGCGTCCCCTCAACAAATGGAGTGGGTGCCGCCATCATTGAGTGATTGAGGAGACGGTTCTTTTTTGTCTACCCATCTTACCACCACCATACGCGGAATGAACACCCCCTTTTAGACATATTGTTGTGTCCATCTCCCTCACTCTGATGCTCAGGGGCAGATCCAGGACCTGCCCCCTCATCCTCGTCTCCAGACTCTGGGGGCACAGTCTCCCTCCTGAGACCCTGACTCCCAGGGGGAGCTCGGCACCCCCGCAGGCCCTCCGCCACATCTGGCCTGCACCCGGCCCCTCCATCGGCAGGAGAGGCTCCATCCAGGGCCAGGAATCGATTTGAAAGTCGACCAGCGCGGGGTCGGTTGACACCTTCATTGGGTAACCTTGCAGGCGGGAGAAGATCTTACACCTCCCTCTTTTTACACTTTTCTTCCTTTTTGCGCCACGCTTATGACTTTTCGTCTAGCCACGCCCATATTCTCAATCCATCTCTCATAATGGGAGGAGTCTGCGGAGTGGAAACCTTCCTCTCTCTCGATCCCCTTGACCCTCTCATCCAGTACATCATCCCCTGGGGCCTCAGCGAACAGGTGTGGTCTCCCGATAGCGCCAGAGGTTGTACCAGCAGGCCGAGACTCCCCCCGTCTCTCTCATGTTGACGCTTTTATAGACGCCTTAGCTGGGCAGGCGGGTCTTATTCCTGAACTTTCTTCCCTGGACCCCCTCAATTCCTCCGCCTCTGCTTAGTCCCCTCCCCAGCCGAGTTCAGCCTCATGGCTTTCACCGCTGAGGCTGAGCCCCGCATTAGCGCGGGACAGATGGCCAACAGACTGTACGGGTGACCGAGATTCACCACACAGGTTACACCTAATCTGCCCTGTACAGGATGCAGCGAGAGGCGAACCCCCAGACCAAGCGCACACGTTCTGACGGTGCAGTTGCGCGAAATGTGTGGGTCACGCACCATTGGAAACACAAAGCTTAGGCTTGGCCCCCGGTAGAAGATGCAGGATCCAGATCCCTCCCAGGGAAGGCCTGGAGTGAAGGGATGTGGGCGACTGAGTTACCTAACGCCTCAATTCACATGAAGGTCCAGGCCCCTGACCAGATACCATATCGTCACGATTTTTTTCGGTATCCTAGCACCTCCCTCCATAACGATACCAGGTCATGAGTCAAAGCAGATAGTGATTCGTAAGGTAAGCAACGGTCAAACTTTCTTGACCTCGCCTCTGGCGGACACTGCTTGCCACAGCAAAGTCCCGACCAACTCGGGCTCGTTGTATGCAGCTCATAGTTGGACCAGAGGCTCAGACCCATCCGGGCCGAAAAACAAAGCTGACTCAAACTCAGAGTACCATAGGGATGGATCAAGGCAAAGATGTTCAGCCGTTGACGTCCATCTCCAGCAGCAGCTAACTAACCCGTGCCCCGAGGGGGACACACATCATGCCCGCCACCGAGACGGGACGCAAATTTACGGTTAGACCCGGCCGGTGTCGGGACGCGACCATGGTGTGTCTGTCCCTGCCTCTTGCTCTCGCGGAAGGCAGACAGGCCGTGCCTTCTATCCCAAAACGACAAATCAATCTGCCCCGCTACATGATCGTCCTTTCTCCCTTCTGTAAGACCTGCAGGAGGCGCCGTTGCAAAAAAGCCGTCCCCAGAGCCAGAGACGAGGATGATGGAACCCTATTCCCCAGCAGCGACACTGGTAGCCGTCTTAATCGGGCCGCCCACTGGGGGGAGCAACAGGACCAACCCCGTGCACCCAACCACACAACACAGACCCGCTCCATGTTAACATCAGCCGCCGCACTCACACCACCAGTCACCCCATCAGTCATCCCCATAAACTGTAACGGTTCTCCACACTCACACCATTCACATTATCCACCACAAACATACTGACTCCACTCACACTGCTGGACAGCAAACAACATCAGGGGCATGACCACCTCCGCATCTCAGGCACAAGGGAAGGGGTCCCCTCGCAGCGGCCTCGCCAGAGGGGACCCGACTTGTGTCCACCGTGCCTCCGCTCATCGGTAGCAGATGTTATTTACTTCTCCTGGGGGCGGTATGGTAACATTCGCGCTGTTCTTTAAGCTTGGTGTGGAGGCGCCGGGCTGATCTCCAATTCCGTAGAATTCAATTATCCCCCAACACCAACACAGAATAACACTTTTTGTTGGGAGGTACGGGAGCACCTCAGCCTCAGCGACACCTCACACTGCCGCCGTCCATAACCAGAGTGACAGCGGCAACAAGCATGAAGAGGCGGCCGAGGCAACGGAAGCGCCACCAGTGCCGGGCTATCCCCTCCCAGCTGGGGGGGACCGCACCACAGCACGGATTTTGATGTATCGCCACGACGGAGCCGCCCTGAATGTCCGGCCTTGCGGCGATGCATCCCCTGCTCCCCCACTGTTACCAAACCAAGACGGAGCCCATCGCCATATCAGAGTCACACCTGTAATCTCCCTGCACCTTTGCACCGGGTCCACAGCAGAACTCGGGGGGAGTTTGAGGTAGCAGGGCTTGCACAGGGGAGCTGACCCTGCGCTAGTGCCCGGGGGGGCTGTACGGGAGGGGGGTAAAGAGATGAAAACGTACCTCTTCTTGCTGCTTTGGCCTGGTCTTCTTACTCTTCCTCCGGCTGCTCCCCCCGCGGCTTCCTCTGGGAGTTCGTCACCAAAGAAAAGGTCTCATGACGCAATGGGGACTCGAGCAGCCGGAATCTCGCCATGAGAGCCCTCCCTGGCTGCCGGTGTCACTGTCCCTCCCACGAGGGGGGGGGGAGGTGTTACTGCTGGCTGTCTGCAGGGGGCCCACTGCACGAGGCCTGCTGAATCATCCTGCACGGCCGCCAGGTGGGAACTGCTGCTAGTTATCATCATCACATCCTCTCCTCCACCTGGCTACAGGCTGAACTCTCAGCCTTTGTCTCTGGTATCAGCCATTTATGAAAATCTCTCATCATTAAAGTTTTCTTAAGGACCGCAGTATACAAATAAAGTTCTTTCTCTTCATCAGCTATCAATGTCAGCTTAAGTTTGTAATTTCACAATAAATTTCTGTTTTCCGTTTTTTTACGCTGGGTTCGCCCTGGCGCGGGCACATCGCAGCTCTCCCGGAAGCCTCCTGATGGGTCTTATGTAGCTCTTGTAATTAACACTCTTACAGAGGTGGCTCTGGCCCGGGAGGCATAGGGACAAAGAATCCCGGGCCCCGCACCGCCCAGCCTCCCCGTGCATGGTCAGCACTTACCTTGTGAGCACTCCGCTTCATGGCGCCAAGGCCCGAAGGACGCTCTCCACCCGAACCGAATCCAGGTATTAGGGGTGTACCTATCACATTAGACTAAGGGGGGGGTGGGAGCTCACAATGCTGCGACTCCTGGTGGAACGGTCTCGTCACCCTGAGTCATCCATCGCGCTGGCCGGTTGCTGACCTCTCCTGCCTCCGCCGGCCTGACCGGGAAAGCAGGAGCCTGGGAGTCGGCTCAGTCGCTCATCCCAGGAAACTAAAACTCCCTCCCTGGGAGAGGAGAGCGCAGGCCCTGGTAGTAGATGGATCCTCCAGGAGTCAGGAGCACAACACACAGCAGGCTCCACACACAGGCACACCTCACTATAACGAGGTAACCGCCTCCAGAGCTGCTCTCACTATTATGCTGCTGGTGGCGGCAGCCACTGTGTATCCATACAGACATACTTATCCTGTATGATCCTGAGTTACATACTGTATTATCCCACAGAGCTGCACTCACTATTCTGCTGATTGCAGTCACTGTGTACATTTACATGACATACTTATCCTGTACAGATGAGTTACTCTCCTGTATTATACTCCAGAGCTGCACTCGCTATTCTTGCTGTGGTGCAGTCACCCTTGTGTACATAACTGCATTACTTATCTGACTGATCCTGAGTTTACAATCCATGATATACATCCAGAGATACTCAAATTCTGCTGGTGCAGTCACTGTGTTACATACATGACATTAGCTTATCCTGTACTGATCCGTGAGTCATCCTGTATTATACCCCAGAGCTGCCTATCATATCTGCTGCTGGGCAAGTCACTGTGTACATACATGACATTACTATCCTGTACTGATTCCTGAGGTTACTCTGTATTATACCGAGCACAGAGCTGCAGTCACTATTTGCTGGTGGGGCCGTCACGGTGGTACATACATGACATTACTTTATCCGTAGTACTGATCCTGATGTGTGCGATCCGGTATTTACACCCCCCAGAGCTGCACTCACTATTCTGCTGGTGCAGTATTTGTCTGCTACTCTATGAGCCATTATTCTATGTAATGGCCAGTGTAGTACAGGTAGTATGTATAGATACTTGCACTATTATGTGCCTCCTCTCTGTCATGGCGCCGGCCCACCATCATGGTCACAGTACTGCGTGGGTTCTGGTAAGATTAGATTAACCCACTTTCCCACTACTGATCTCTCATGCTGTTAGAGCTTATTCCCTCCCTCTGAGTATTTCCTGATGGTAAAGAGATGTTCCGGGCTTTACTCCTTTGTCCTTTGGGCTTTGGAGGGGATTTGTTGCATTTATGTTTAAGAAATGTAGTTTAGACTTTCTGACAATTGCTGTTTATATAATTATTGCCTGTCCTGATGAGCCGTACCGCCCCGGAGCAGATCTGTGTGCAGTCATTGATAATTGAGGTCTATATACAAGTGTCCATATACATTTCACAGCTATGGATGGGACTGTATGGAAAGAGCCAGACGGTTGTCTAAACTTATCATGCAAAATCTTGCCCCATATGTTTGTAACTATTTCAATGTAAAATTTTGAAGTGTGAGCTTGAGGAATACACCCTCCCCATGTGTATACAGGCGGTCCTCTACTTAAGAACACCCGACTTACAGACGACCCCTAGTTACAAACGGCCCTCTGGATTTTGGTAATTTCCTGTACTTTAGCCTTAGGCTACAATAATCAGCTGTAACAGTTATCACAGGTGTCTGTAATTAAGGTTTAGTGTTAATCCTGGTTCTTATGACAACCCAACATTTTAAAATACAAATGTCACAGACACCAAACAAATTTTGACTGGAGCTACAATTATAAAGTATACAGTTCCGACTTACATACAAACCTACAGAACACATCCTGTACGTAACCCTGGGACCACCTGTATTACAATTTGCTTTTTTATTACATTCTGCACTGAGTTTTATTTTTTGCTCGTGAGAATAATATTTGTATCCTATATTCTGCTAATACTAAAGATTAGACAATCAGGGATGTGAAAACTATGGATTTGCATCAATAATTCCAAATTGACAAACTGCACCACAACACGCCTGTCCATCCGCGGTGTGTGATTTACCTTTATTCCAGGATTGTAGCTCCATAGTCCCCACCTATCTGCTTTTAGTGTTGTCTGCAGTACTCAGACAAATGTTGGGTAATCTCACATAGACTCACTCAGAGCATAGGGGAGAGGTTGTAGAGCAGGATATTGCACAGAGCACAGCAGTGTGAGGACACGGCCCCAGTGCTACAATTCTGGAATATAAACCCATTTCTCACAGTCCTGCTGTGACTTACAACATTCACAATACTGTGGTTTATAACACTGCTGGATCAATAATCTTACACAGTTTTGCATGCTGTTAAGTTTCAAGGCAGGTCATGTTTTTGGCTGATTTGTTCAGGACGGGTAAGTAAATGTGCCCCATAGTGTCAGATTTCAACTTTGTATTCATCCCCACTGTGAAAATCCATGCTTTCTGGCAGTGAATGGAAATATTCTGATTTGTATCCAGTTATTAAATGACCTGATACTCCACACAGATTAGAACTTGTTACATTGTATCAGTCTTGAAAACCACCTAAAAAGGGGTTGTCCACTTTAAGCAAAATAATTGATATTATTTGTGTAATGAAAAGTTATACAGTTTTCTAAAATACTTTCTGTATCAATTCCTTGTGGTATTCTAGATCTCTGCTTGCATTTCTCCTAAAGAAAGCTTCTATGTTTACTTCCAGTGGATAGAAATCTGTCCCTGGTCATGTGATGTCACACAGGTGGACGAGCTGTTACTGTTATCACACAGCTCTGTGATAATAACGGCTCATGCACCTGTGTGACCATGGACAGATTTCTATCCCCTGGGAAGTAAACATAGAAACTTCTTATACGAGGACAGCAAGCAGAGATCTGGAAAATGGAGGAATTGATACAGAAAGTATATTGGAAAATCATAAAACTTTTCACTACACAAATAATATCAATTATTTGCTGAAAGTGGACAACCCCTTTTTAGGTGGTTTTCAAGACTGATACAATGTAACAAGTTCTAAGCTGTGTGGAGTATCAGGTCATTTAATAACTGGATACAAATCAGAATATTTCCATTCACTGCCAGAAAGCATGGATTTTCACAGTGGGGATGAATACAAAGTTGAAATCTGAAACTATGGGGCACATTTACTTACCCGTCCTGAGGAGTTCCCAAAAAGTGAATTGTCCGTGTATAATGCACTGTGCCGCTATTCACTAAGATCGTGCACCCTATATCCTGCGTGTGTCGCTTCCCCGCTCAGGTCCAACAGAGTTCACCTTCTTCTTCCCGGTCCATGTAAGTGCATTGGTTGCAGCACAATTTTAACCTTAAATCCGAATCAGTCGGATCGTCCGACGGCCCACCCCTGATTTCTGTTGCATGAAAGCTGCAAATCCCGAAAATGTCGGGTTTCCAATGGAAATGCAATCCACGGACCCTTAGGCTGGCGGCACATGTGGCGTTTTGAACCCATTTTTAGGCCGTTTTAAGCAGTTTGTTAAAACCGCATCTGTTTTTTGAAAACGCATCCGTTTTTTGACCAGTTTTGTCCGTTTTCTAATTATCCTGATTAAGATAATTGGAAAAAAATTTCAAAAATGAATGCGTTTTTTAATGGACTGCTTAAAAACGTCCCACAAACAGGTTCAAAACGCCACGTGTGCCGCCAGCCTTAGTAAATAAGCCCCTATGTTGCATTATTTTGCATAAAATTTGTAGTTTCCATAAAGAACTGATCTAGAAAGGAGCCTGTCCTGTGTCTATCCTGGAATTATACGGCAATACTCCTGATTGCTGACAGATTTCTTGCGCTGGAGATCTGCCACAATGGCAGCAATCATTTTACACTGCTGAAACATTATTGCCGGTGTATATGGGATTTGTTTGCTAAAGAGACTTTTATCTTATAATGTAGTGTAGCGGGCAGGAGGCTTATAGAGCGACCGCTGGTGCTAATTATGTATCGTCCTATCCAAATCCTTCTGCTTAACTACAAACAGGAAGATCCCAGGAACGACAGATGTTTTCATTTTACTCTCATCTATTGTATCATCTTTACTGTAAGGTATAACAGTGATGGCGGAGGATGGGAACATGGCACAAATAATTCACTCTAATGTAGCGGATGCAAATGTCTCGCTGCCATCTATGTGTGTGATACTTACCGGGGGACATTTATCTTTATTTCTGCTGCTTTTTTCCTTTAATTTTTGCAGTTTCCGTTGTTTTGCGACTGTTTACTGCGACTTTTGCTGTTGTTTCTCAAGTACACCTTGGTCTGTATTTTGTGTAATATGCATTATGTATCTTTATTTTCCAGATGTTCTGTGCGACCTTTGCCTTATTTATAATTTTGTTCTTTATTTTTTTTGCAACTTTTAAGACACAAATCTGCACCAAATCTGCACCAGGTTTTAACATGTAAATTGTAATTAGTTCACATGCTTTAAATGTTTAAAATGTTGCAAAATAAAACCCGCTAAGCAGTGAAAGTTTGGGTTACACTTTTTTTTAAAGGGAATTTGTCACCACATTTTCACTTATACAGCTAGTTTCAGGTTCCCATAAAGCCCTATTAACTAAGAGAAACCCTTCTTTTAGCTAAAAATCGTTTATCTCAGATCCTCATAAATCATCTTGCCTTGCATACAGCCAAATTTCGAGGGTGTTGAGGGGGAGGGTCCTCTTCGGGCTGAATCCTGCAACTTCTTCTTAGCATTCAGAGCTAGTAATGTCATTTTACTACCGGTAGGGTGACATTATCTCAGATACTTTAGCCTCCCAACATTAGCAAACTGTACCCAATATATATATATATATATATATATATATATATATATATATATATATATATATATGATAATATGTAATCACAGCATGTTTGCATGACTTCTACTACTCTCCATCCTCCATGGAGGGTGCTGTGAGTTTATGTGATCAGATACATACATGGGGTACAGTTTGCTAATGTTAGGAAGCTAAAGGACTTGTGATAATATCAGTCCGAGGAGGCCATGTCCCCTCAACACCCTCTAGATTTGGCTGTGTGCAAGTCAAGTATATAAAGATGATTTATGGCTTTTTAGCTAAAAGAAGGGATTTATGGCTTTTTAGCTAAAAGAAGGGTGTCAGCTAGTTAATAAGGCTCTATGGGAACCTGCCAGTAGCTGTTTATGTGAAAATGTGGTGACAGGTTCCCTTTAATTAAATTTTTTTTTGCATTTACAGTTTATTGAAATTTATTGGTCACTTCTAAATTCAGCTTGTTTCAATTGTTTCTTCTGTAGCCCAGTTACATGTGTTTTTGTCATTTACAGGTTTAGTCATTTTCAGGGTGCGGCATTTTTTTATGCATCGCAGAAATGCAATGTAGAAAACACAATGTAGTAAAACGCTCTCAAAGCAGCCACATTCATGGCAAAATGTAAGACACATTTGTTCCCGCAGTGCGTTTAAAAACGCATCACAAATGCCACGTGTGACCGCACCCTCATATGTCGCCATCTCCCTGGGGTCTGGCTCGAGTGCTTAAAATTGCAAACCACGTAATGCTTATCTTAAAATTTTGAGTACTTCTCCACTCCTGTACATAACCTCCCCTCACGTGGCTGGTGTCCACTCCTGTACATAACCTCCCCTCACGTGGCTGGTGTCCACTCCTGTACATAACCTCCTCTCACGTGGCTGGTGTCAACTCCTGTACATTACCTCCCCTCACGTGGCTGGTGTCCACTCTTGTACATAACCTCCCCTCACGTGGCTGGTGTCCACTCCTGTACATAACCTCCCCTCACGTGGCTGGTGTCTACTCCTGTACATAACCTCCCCTCACGTGGCTGGTGTCCACTCCTGCACATAACCTCCCTTCACGTTGCTTGTGTCCATGTGAATTTGAGATATTTGCAACGAAAAGTCCCAAGTGAACACCAAAAGTAGCACCTGCCAGGACAGAAAAAGCTAAACATGTAACACAAGAAAAATAAAAGACATGGACATACAGAAGACACAATAAAGACCTACCAAAAAGTCTCAATTATACCAAAAATAAAAACTGAACTAAGGTACTTGTCCCCCACTGGCTGGTTATCATACCAGTGCCGGGCTCTGTGTGGCTCTGATCAGTGACAGTAATTTGGCTGCATTGTCTATGGGTGAATGATGTATCTTTAGCTGCTGCTAAGAGGATAAAGTGGCAGGATCCGCTCTTCTTGTAGCTTCTTTTTCACTAAAAAAAAAAAAGTTTTACACATTATGCAAATGAGCCTGAAGGGCGGCAGGCGCCATTAACATCTATGGAGCCCCTCATGCTCATTTGCAGAATTTTTAAATATTTTTTTTTGTAAAAGCCAGGATATGAGAAGCTTAAAGAAGAGCAGAACCTGCCAGAGGAGGCACACACCAATATGTCAGTGTGCTTGGTTTACAATCCTTCATACTGGTGGTAGATGCCCTTTAAAGCCATAACTGCAATCACTGACTACACCTTGGCTGCAATGGCAGCCAATCTAAAGATCACTCATGGTAAAGTTAACTAAAATCCCTGCCCTATGTCTCAGGCTGGTTATCTCACACTTGTAATTCTAATCCATGAGGGTAAAATCGATAATTAGTGTTTAGCTCCATTGTTTGTCGGAGTATGAGGTAGTCTGCAATCTACTATCTGTCCCTAAAGCTATGATAAAGTAAAGTCTCTGTGCACCATGCTTTACACTGCCGCTGTGCTGCTAAGTGTATGTATACATAATATGGCCTGGCTGCATTGTCTATTGGATCCCCTTTCCTGTCTCTTAACAGGCTGCTCATCTCTCAATTTCATATTATGGATCTATGGGCTTAAATGAATTCTTGTGTTGTCTAAAATGCATTCTAAATGAACATAGTAAGTTTAGGATATATTGTATAACCTTGTATTTGTGATTTAGTGTTGCTCTCCACTTTTAGGCACCAACTACATATATGGCATGTTCATACATTAGAGACGGGATCCCTAATATTTCTGGTCCATGCATCCATTCTGGGATAGGGAAGGTGTTGGACTGGCCCACCAGAGCATCGGGGGATCCTCCAATGGGTCCTGGCCTTAACCTGATACTGGTCCCTGGATGACCATGAAGTAATCTCCAGTTACTTACTTCTAAATCTCCAATCTACTTACGAGGGGCTTAATGGTCCACAGATTACCGTATTTTCCGGGCCATTAGGCGCACCGGAGTATAAGGCGCAACAGTACGATCGCCTTATATGTGTAATAATTCCATATATAAGGCGCATCGGACTATAAGGCGCAGTGTCGGGGGCGGAGCGGAGACCCGACGGGACGAGACGCGACGCCGAGACGAGACGCGGAACGCGGGGAAGGTGAGGGGGAGGTAAAGAATAGAATACTTACATAGGTCCCCGCTACCGGAGACAGCAGATCGACCACGCGGCAGAAGTTGTTCGTCGCGCGTGGTCTGCAAGTTCCCCGCTGGAGATCTGCTGTCTCCGGTGGGGACCTATGTAAGTAGGGTCCGCTGCCCTCATATAGGGCGCACCGGACTATAAGGCGCACTTTGGATTTCCAAGGAAATCCAAGGCTTTTAAGTGCGCCTTATAGTCCGGAAAATACGGTAATTTTAGGACTCCAGTCTGACACTGGATCGGGGTGTCTGGTATCCCTTCACTGGGGGGACAGAGTCTGGATCCTTAGTCTGTTCATCACTGCAGTTTATAGGAAGGGGGACTATACCAGTCACTATGGCACATACTTTCTTTCCGTGCATTTTGAGATAAGGTTCTTATTCCTAAGTACTAAGTTAATATTGGATTACTAGCAGCACAAGGCTGAATCTGTGACTTTAAAAAAATATATATAGAAAATGTAATCCAATTAGTTATATAAACTAGGTCGCCATCCTGCAAGTCATTTACATCCTAGTCCGATCCATTATGTGGATGCGCCTCCATTATACGGCACAATAGCCAGTCCTGGAGCGCGGCACAATGCGGGGATTGTCCCCGATAAATAAGAGCATATTACGCTGTATAAAGCGCCGGCCCCGCTGCCGGTAATGCTTCTGTTATGTCCAAAATGAAATTTTAATGATACACAACACGGATTACAGAAATGTCTTTATTTGTGCGCCCTGAATTATTTACCCAGAATCCCCCGGTGCCAGCGTCGCCAGCATCCAAACCGGGGACTCACTTCCTTTTTCTTAGCAATTTAGATAAAATCATTTTTTTTTTCCTTCAGCCGTAATCTCTCGCTCGCGCTTCCCCCGAATAATCCTCTTGCAGCCTCTGCAGCTCTAATCTCTCAATCCCACATCCTTGCGGCTTTAATACTGCGGGTTATTTTTCTCTGTGCTGCAGATTTCAGCTGGGATTCATTTTGTTTCAGTTTGAGATAATTTAGAATAAGAAAAAGTTTTTAATGTGTCTATTTGCAGCCTGTCAGAGAGCAGATTCTCTGGTTACATTGTTTCAGTTTTGTCATCTTGTAGACCTTTGTAGTTGATCTTGTTGGTTGACTGATGCTTCTCAATGTGCGGGGCTTCCCTAATCTCTGCAGCCCCAAGAATTTTTATGTAAACCTACCCCTATCCTTAAGGACAAGGGAGTAAGTGGCTGTTAAACACCTCTGTTGGCACCCCATTGTCAGCCTTTCATATACATCACATGGTTCACGTAATTGACAGACTTGGCAACCCAAGTCTAATAAATATGGCTACTTGTAAGGTAGGGTACCTATAATGCTGCTGTTAGTAGACTGACAAGTATAGAAAGGTAGAACATGGTCATTGAGTCTTAAGCTAGTACCCCTACAGCTGTCCCTACCTAATTGCCCATCCCACCCTAAATAGTAAGAGACAACTGGTCAATGTTCTCTTTGACAAAAACAGTACAAACAAACACAAACGAATAGTCACAAGGAAACAAGTCAACACCAAGAGAACAATTTAGTGCAGAATCAAGAGACAAATGGATAGTCAGAAGACAGGCAATAGGTCAGAAATCCAGCAAACTATAGCTGGCCCCAAAGAAGTGTTATAGCAAGCACTGAAAAGTGGGAATACAAATCTCATTGTGATATTAGAGTTCTATCCAGAGAGTGATTGGAGGAGGCATCTGTCCATCACAGCTATCTTAACTGTCTGCAGTCCAGAACAAATTCAACAGGAGACAGATGGATCTGGTGGAAATCAATCAGCGCAACCTGGAGTGGAATAAGGCACAGTTCAGACTGGTTCAGGAAAATATGCAAACTAAGTACATAATGCAGTCAGCAGCACATCTTCTGCCGTACTTCAGGGGAAAAGGATAATGCTGAAGCCCGAGTGGGCACAGATGTTAGGGCACAATTATTACCCGTGGGCTATACCACTGCATTGTAGAGTAGAAGCCTAGTGGGTGTATGTGGTACTGTAATAAATATGTTGAATGCAGCTTGAAATCTTCATAGATTTCGTCCCTCTTCAGTGCCCACTACTGCCCACTGCAGTATATACTCTGATGTGCTACTAAGAACACATTTGCCAGACAAACATAGTTGTCACATTAATCCTCATGTATCCTTTGTCCTGATGGATGACGTGGATGTGCCCTCCCCGCAGCAGTGAAGCCTGTACCCATGCCCCGGCTTGATACTTGGCATTACCATTGCTTTCATATAAACCCTGTACAATGTGCTTTTTGTTTTCTTCTCCTCCTTGGCCTCCACTTCTCTTGAGACCTGAGTTTCTCTGTAGCTGTAAGCAGACTTACAAGAGGAATAACTGGCAGGGAGAATTCAATTTATTTATAGACATGTTAGAGCCCAGGGTCCTGCTAATTGTGCAGCTTTTATTCTCCAGGAGCAGCGATTCTGTAGGAAAAACTCTGCAGCTCGCAAAGAAAGAGCAAACAAAGGCTTTACTTCTTTACTTGTTTATCTTTTGTTCCGCCGGAAAGTGAAAAGGCCGCACAACAGCCCCGACACGACAGACTATAGGGAATCAATGGCTGCATGAGGCTCAGTCCTAGACCACGCGGAAAGTCCTCATATTAGGTATTTATATAGGTCTATAGTTATACACTTAGATTGGTGAAGATTATTCTCACCCTTTATATTTGTTCTGGTACATGAGACTTACCTGTTTTCTGTTACCTTATCTTCACAAAGCAGAAAGGTAGCCGGAATTTGGTTTCCAGACACAAGACCCCCAACAATGTATTTTATCCTCTTGTCAGTTCTCCTTCTTGGTTTCATCAGATTTGAGCCCTTGCATCTAAGTTTATATCAATTGTGAAAAAGTCCTTAGCATTGCTATTTATGCCGACTTTCCACATGTAAACACCAAATCTTTATGTTAAAGGGGTTCTCTGTGATTTATTTTATATGGTCACGCCACCATCTTTTGATATCTGCAGTCTTGTTGCTGCCGCTCTTGGACCCAGTAGTCATGTGATTGTTGGGTGTTGTTGAGTGTACAAAGCTGCCGTCAGGGTTCCTGGGAGGTGGTACTAGCTAACACCTGAGACCGGAATCTAAGTGCCACCAGGTCGTTCCACAGGTGCGGCTAGCCCGCGGTGGCAGCCAAGGTACAGAATCAGCATTCAGGCTCAAGGTCAGGAACCGGCATGTAGATAAGCCTGGCGGCAGAGGTGCAAGGTCACAGGTCAGGTCCGAGGTCACAACAGGAATTCAGGCAAGGCAGGAAAGGGTACAACAGCTAGGAACGTAGGAAGCTTATCTAAGACTAGTGAGGGCAAAGACCGGGCGGAGAGTGATGGGAGTTGCTGGTCTTTATGGGAAAGCCGGAAGTGCCAGTGCCAATCATAGGTGTGCTGGCCATTTAAATCTTTGATTGCCGGCGTCCATGAGGCCTAGAGAGAGGGGACGGGCACGCGGCCTAGCCGGGACGGTTGCAGAAGCGTGGAGAGGTGAGTGCGGGTCGGGGGGCGGCTGAGCGCTGCCATGGAGAGGGGTACGGGTGTGCCTGCAATGCGAGGCATGGATTGCAGGGACATCCATGACAGCTGCTTGGACTTACCAGCCTAGTACAGCTCTGCCAGTGACTCCCCTGTCTCTTCTCTACCATGGATGTGTATGGCTCTGTAGCCGACAGGCAAGCTGCGACATCATGGAGCCTCCGCAAGCTTCAGTGCCATGGAAGCGAAGAAGTCTGCTGTGGGGAAACAGGGAAAGGTGAATATCTAATTTGTTAGGGGGGTCCTAACCATTCAGTCGTGGACCAGGTGTATAGCGGGGAGTTGGGTGTGTGGGAAGCATATCCAGGCTCATGTTGTTGGAAACGTTGTGGGAGAGTTGAGCTACAGAATCACATTGTTTACTTTCTGTCACTCCTGGATGATACATTGTACCTTGTTTGTTCTTTTTCCTACCTGTCATCAGTGACACTAAGTATTCGGATTTGCAATTCGTAGATTTTTTTTGTCAACATCTGTTACGCGATTATTACGTTAATTAGTCCTGGGTGCTAAGTAGTACACAACACTTGTTATTTTCATCCTGTCACAATCCTGTCCCGTCGACATCGTGCTGGGTGCTGCGTTTGTTATAAAACTGATTTACCGTCGGCGAGAATACGCCTTCCACTGAGGGATCCGGTCTTTTATCTCCTCGCCTTGTCATATTCCTTGTTCTTAGATTGCTTCAGGGATTTTTTTCTTTTGAGCTGTACTGGTCTTTTTATAAGAACGGCTCTAAAATCTCCTCTGCTTGCCAGACAAGTGTACATTTTTGATAGGTAACAAGAACATGCAGACGGACTGTGTCCCCATCTTGTATTTTTGAGGCCACCGGTTAGATTAGGATCAAAATATCTCCATGTCTCTGAACCAAATGTCCTTCCAGAAGTTACATCTTGCGTTATCCTCCAGTCACATACAGAGCTGCAACCACAATTCAAATAACATCACGCAAAGTCCTAAGGCACTGGTAAGGCTAAGGCTAGGAATTTCCTAGCTAATTTATCTTAGGATGCATTGTCAATATCAGGACCTCCATTGATCAACTGATTTTGGTTGCCTCTGGCATAGAAATCAACACAGACAAAAGAGCTGGAAGTACAGCTTTGTTCTCTATGTAGTGTTGTGACTGTGTTACTGCAGCTCAGCTCACATCTGAGCATGCATATGAAATCACGTGAATTAGGGGTCATTACTAATTCTACGCCCAGTTGTCTGTGGTGGTGGCCATCTCTGTACTGTGAGTCCTGTGAGCTTATGTGTAAATTCACTGCCATCTACTGGCCATTACAAGTACTTAATGTGCAATGTTTGCTTACTTAAATACTTTAATATTCATTTTCTGTGTTTACTGTTTATGTCAACTGGTGGTAAGCAGTCTATCCAATTGGCTGGCAGCCCAGAACTTTCCAGGTGATTCTGGTGTCATCTCAGAGCATTTGATTCTAGTATTGGTGAGAGTGGAGTTATTGATATGTGACCTAGCAAAGTCAAGGAGGTAACAGAGAAAAAACCCCGCCTGTAAACTGTTGCTGCAGGGCTAAAGGAGAGAGTTCCATCTGAAGCATCAAAAGCGGTATTCTGCCACCAGCCTTGCCTGCCACTAGAGATGATCTCCATCCTGCTGTTACCACTGTTGGACAATAAGCAGACTGTGAGTTGGACCGTACTGTCTCTTTGTGTGTCCCTGGCTAGCCACTTACCATCACAGCCCAAGACGGTTACCAGCTAGCAGTACCCCAGGGGTAACCTTACAGCCATTTGATCTATTGATCCCACCCCCCTTCTTTCTACGTCTGCTCAGCCCCGATTGGTGGGAGTGTGTGACGCATGCCAGGGGCAACTTACTCGCCTCCTGGTCTATGATTGCCCCATACACTGTTAGGCACTGTTGGGCTAGTTGCACCTGCATGTTAGTATTTACCCCTACATTTTACATACCCCTATTTACCCTTCAGGGTAACAGCAAGTGAGGAGTGAGATCACGCAGCCTGTAAGCTTAGCAAGAAATGTCATTTTGAATGACTACAGCTCTACCTGTGATTGGAGTAGAAGATATACATGTAACAAAAGATACAACACAAGTAGTATTTGCAGCGTTTAAAGTGATAAAAATGTTCTATAACCTGTATATATTTTTTACCCTGTTGATACATTGTATGTAATTGTATATTTAGGGAATTCAAGGTAACAATAATGGCCAGAATTTAAACAATAGAAAAAAAATTGGGGAATTTTCAAATCGATTCTTGCAATCGATAATTGCAATGAAGGTGAAGATCTCATGTCCGGGCTCCTGTGTACAGTGATGTTGTCCTGCTCTATGGCTGGGATGTGTATTAATCTGTGTAACATTGGGGTCCCATCAGCAGGGCCTCCCCTCCAGAGCCCCGTACAGTCTTCTCCCAGAGAACGGCTCTGCATCGCATTAATAAATGGAATGGAGTGCCACAATGTCACATTAACAATTTGATGTCACTTTTGCACCAGCGTAGGCAGTGAGGCGTAGTAACATCACTTTAGCAAATTAAATGGAGCATACCACCGGTGCTTTCACAAATTGAATGAAGAATAGTGACATTGCTGTCTCAGAATGCGATCCCATTCCCCCCTCTAGATTTGCACTGAAGGCGCTGAACTTGATTGTCTCAGCAATGATTATCTGCAAAATATGTGCATTTGATGGCAAGAATATTACAGGTTTATCTGCTGTAGGGAAATTAAGGGAAATCATAAAGCCAGCAAAATCTCATTTTTCAGGAAAAACCTCACAGAACAAACTCAGGGACAGAATGCAGAATTGTGTCAGGAGGAAACACTGGTGCCGAACAGTGTATAACATATCATTCCGAAAAGGCTCAGCTATGTAAAAGTATTTCATTATTTATAGTTATGTTGTTACATCCTGTATTATACCCCAGAGCTGCACTCACTATTCTGCTGCTGGTGCAGTCACTCGTGTACTAACATATGAACATTACTTATCCTGTCCCTGCCCTGATTACAAATCCTGATTCTACCCCCAGAGCTGCCACTCACTATTCTGCTGGCTGGTGGCAGTCACTGTGTACATACATGACATACTTATCCTGTACTGATCCTAGATTTACCATACCTGTATTATACCCCGAGCTGTACTCACTATTCCTCTGCTGCTGGTGCTCACTGTGTACATACATGACATTACTTATCCTGTACTAATCCTGAGTTACTCCAGGTTATACTCCAGAGCTCCACTGCATATTCTGCTGCTGGTGCAGGACTTTGGACATACATGACATGACTTATCCTGTACTGAGTCTAGAGTTATACATCCTATTATACTCCAAGCGGCACGTCACTATCTGCTGCTGGTGCATTCACGTGTACATACATGACATTACTTATCCTGTACTATCCCTGAGTTACAATCCTTTATTATAGTCCAGAGCGGCACTCACTATTCGGGACTGGTGCAGAGTCACTGTGTACATACCTGACATTACTTATCCTGTACTGGCCCTGAGTTTACATCTGTATTATACCTTGCAGCTGCCTCACGATTCTGCTGCTGTGCAGTCACTGTGTAACATCATGACATTACTTATCCGGTGCCTGATCCGTTATCATCCTGTATTATACCCCATAGCATGCACTCACTATTCTGCTGGTGCATCACTTGTACATACATGACATTAATTATCCTGTACTGATCCGGAGTTACATCCGGTATTTACTCCCAGGCTGCACTCGCCCTATTCTGCTGCTGGTGCTGTCACTGTGTACATCATGCGATTACTTATCCTGTACTGAGCCTGAGTTCTCCTGATTACACCCATCGCTTGCACTATCGCTATTCTGCTGCTTGGTGGCAGCTCAGTCTGTGTATATCATGACATACTTTCCTGTACTGATACGATTACAGTCCTGGATTATACTCCAAGCGGCACTCACTATTCGCTGCGGTGCCGTCACTGTGTAATACCTTACATACTATCTCCTTACTGAGCCGGAGCTTACATCCTGTATTAATACTCCCGAGCGCAACTCACTATTCTCTGCTGGTGCGTCACGTGTAGCATACATGACATTACTTATCCTGGTACTGATCCGGTTTACATCTCGTATTATACACCAAGCTCACTCACTATTCCCTAGCTTGTGCACGTCACTGTGTATTACCTGACATTACTATCCTTGTACTGTATCCTGAGTTTTCATCCTGTATATACTACGCCCAGCTGCACTCACATTTCTGCTGCTGGTTCAGGTCAGTGTCACTAACATGACATTACTTATCCTGTTGATCCGGAGTACATTCCTGTATTATACCTCCAGAGCTGGCCACTCACTATGTCTGCTGCTGGTGCAGTCACGGTGTACATACACTACTTACTTATCCTGCTACTGATCCTGATTCACCATCCTTATTATCCCAGAGCTGCCACATCATATTCTGCTGCTGCGTTGCAGTCACTGTGTACTACATGACATTACTTACCTTGTAACGATCCTGATTACATCGTAATGATCACCAATGACTGCACTCACTATTCTGCTGCTGGTGCCAGCACGGTGTACAATACATACATTAGCTTATCCTGTTACTGATCCTGTAGTTCACTCTGTATTATATAAATAGTTACCTGTCTGTCGGTATTTCAACCTTTAAGTCTTGTGTTCCTCTACTGTTCATTGGCTCTTTTACATTTGGTCACTGCCACCATTAAGGCTGTCTGTTGGCCTGGGTCGTTTCCTCCGCCCTTCCTCTGAGTAGGCTTATGACTCTGCGCTTTCCATTTGTCACTGGGCATCTGCTACTACTCATCCCTGAACTGCACACAATGCACTGCGCACACTATAACATCATCCATCGCATCCCCGGCCGGATGAGGGGTTACCATGCGACTTCTTCTTAAGGCCCTCCCGTTCCGCCGTGGAGAATTCCTGTCTGAAGTAGAAGGTCGCTGTTTTAACCCTGGTTTATCAGCGGGTGACCGAGTGCCAACATAGGGAGCAGAGTGCCTGTAGGAAAGCCACCCAACGGGAGGGGAAAAGGCCCCGTTGCACATTTAGCCAATGGACGATCAATTATGATAAGATCTGTTCCATGGAATAGCTGACGGGAAAGAGAAGTTAACATGCTACAACAGCCGGCGCAAGCTCCTGCGTCCCAGAAGCATATCAGTCGCGTCCGACCGTAACCATGCACATTATTACATCACTCTATTTCCACATCGTAATGGCACCTGAACTCTGTATAACTCTGCCACCATACCCCCTCAACCCCTATCACTAACCACAACCTGAGGGACCCTAGAGTACTTGAGTTTGTTTACTTACTCTAGCACGCGCGTCGAGAAGTCATGTTAGTTCATAAAAGGTAATTTAGGTAATGAAAGGTTTGTGGAACGGATACACGGTTTAGGTGTATAGGAGAGAAGTAATGACGGTTGATAGGTAATAGGAGCACAAGTAATAAGGTTACAGATGGATATGAGCATAAAGCAATAGTCAATGGGTGGATATATACAAGGTAATGAAGGTTAGGTGGATAGGAGCACAAGGTACTAAAGGTTATGGGTGGATAGAGTACAAGGGTAATGAATTTTATAGGTGGATAGGAGTGAAGTTACTAGAATTGCTAGGTGGCAATAAGAGTAAATTAATAAGGTTTGGTGATTGTCACAAAGTAATTTATTATAATAGGTGATAGAGTACAAGGTACTATGTTATAAGGGTATAAGAGTACAAGGTAAGAAGGTCTCGGTGGTATGGGTAAAGGTACAGAAGATAAGCGAAGATCGAGTACAGGTACTGGAGGTTTATGTGTATAGGATTCCAGGGTACTGATGGTTATAGGTTGTTAGGAGTACAAGTACTGAAGGTTATAGTGATAGGATCAATGTAAATGAAGGTTACTAGGTGTATAGAGTAACAAGTACTGAAGGTTATAGGTAGTATAGGAGTGCACGGTCCTAAGATATAGTGTCTAGGATACAATGTCTTGAAGGTTATAGTGTATAGAGTACAAGGTATAACGGTTGTAGGTGTATAGGAAGTACACACGGTACTACAGTTTATGGTGTATAGGAGTCAAGGTACTCACTGCATAGTAGATTACAGTTCTAGGTTATACGGATGTATGCATGTACAAAGAATATAGTGTATGAGACTCAGGTACGTACGAAATAGGTGTTTGAGTCAATGTACTGAGGATTATAGGTGTTTGGTCACAGTCCTGAAGGGTTATAGGTTTATAGAGTACAAGTACCTAAAGAATATTGTGTATTGGGTACAAGTACAATAAATAGTGTAATTAGGAGTACAAGTACTGAAGGTTATAGGTTGTATAGGGTATACAGGTAAGTACGGTTTTAGGTGTATAGGAGTCACAGGTACTAATTCTCTGTTTATCGATGCAAGTTTATGAATTCAATAGAGTAGAAAAAAATGAGTTACAAGCACTTATTAGGCAACCCTCTAGATCTTCTATAGCATTTGGTTTGGTGTACGGTGTGGGTCGACTCTACTTTTCTCGTTGCTGCACTCATACACATCTTGTGTGCATCAGAATATGTTCCTGGTCCGCTCCAAAAAGTTTCATTCAGCAAGTACATTAAAAAAATGTCCTTGTGTGGTTGCACGTTTAAGGGGAACAGAAACCAGTTTATTATTTAAAGCTACTTAAAGCAATATAAACGCAGATAATGCATTTCAGGGTAGGACTTACCACCATCCTCCAGGTTACCCTATGTACTATTAGGTACTTATACCCCTTCATTCACCGAAGGTCCTATCTCTTCTTTACTAGACTAATGAAGGATATACGTGGATAGGAGTACAAAGCAATAAGGTTATTGGTTGATGAAACAAGGTGATATGACGATTATAGTTTGAGATAAGAATAGATCATGATAAGGTTATAGTTGGATAGGAGTACAAGGTAATGCAAGTTATCGAGTATAAAGTACAAGATAATGAAAGTTTAGGTGTAAGGGTTACAAGGTATAATTCAGATGGGGAAGGAATCAACAGATATGTAAGGTTCATCGGTGTAGGAGATGATACATGTGTACTAAAGGATCAGTGTGATAGAAAACAAGGAATTGAAAGTTATATGTGTAGGGCTATGAAGGTAATGACATTTAAGATTTACAGTACGTATAAGTGATGGAGATTTTGGTGGGAGAAATCATAAGGCTGAAAGTTAAGTGGATGAGGTATAAGTTATAGGTGGAATAGGAGTCAGAATTCAATGAAGTTTCTAGGGATAGGAGTACAATGCTAATGAAGTTTTAAGTGAGTGGTACAGTATAGTTGTTGAGGTCAATGTACTGAAGTTATAGGTGTAGTGTCTATATGTTACATTATAAGGTTTAAGTTATGGAGTTACCAAGGTAAATGAAGGTTATAGGTGGATAGGATACAAGTATAAGGTTATATGGTGATAGTAATACACGTAATAAGTTATAGGTTGATAGGTGTCAAGGTCATGAAGGTTATAGGTGGATAGAGTCAAGAGTATGACGTTATAGTGGATGGAGTACACAGGTAAAGAGGTTAATAGTTCGATAGGTGTACACAGATGAAGGTTTAATAGGTGATAGGAGTACAGGGTAATGTGTATAGTTGTAGACGTAGGTCGATGATAAGGATGTGACAAGGTAATCAATGGTTATAGTGATTGGATAAAGGTAATGAAGGTTAAGGTTGGATAGGAGTACAGTAGGAAGTTCTGTTGATAGGTAGTACAAGCGTAAGGAAAGGTTATAGGTTGATGTAGTTACAAGCTAATGAAGGTTAGTATTGGATAGGTGTTACAGGTATGAATTTTTAGGTTTGATCAGTTACAGTGTTAATGAAATTTATATAGGTGTAGGTACTACCATAATAAGCGTTATATTGGATCAGGAACAAATAATAAGAGTTATAGTGGAGAGACATAATAGATATAAAGGTTACTAGTGGGATAGGAATAATGAGATATAAAGGTTTAGGTGAGGAGTAAGTCACGAGGTTAAGTGTAGAGTATGTAATAGAGTTTATGTGTAGGAGTAAAGCTACTACAGGTTAAGTTGATATAGTACACAGTGTGATAAAGTTACAGTGTATGGATCCAGGTGATGAACGTTACAGGTGGTACGGAGTACACAGGTGATAGAAGTTCTAGGATAGAGATTGTCCAGATCCTGGAGTGTTTTCTTGGAAGTAGGATTGTTTGAACTGGATGTGTTATTCAATGGATTTAATCAACGCCATATTTGTTGTCCAGAAGGAATTGTTTCCCTGCTATGAATTAATAGGCACCCATCTTACAAGTTTCTTTCTTCATTCGCATCACAGACTATTGAATTTAATCTAAATGTTCTACTATGATAAATGTGCGCTATGTAATTGCTCACGGAGGATAAATTGCACCTGATACGTTTGTACAATAGTGTGAGCAGAAGAACAGACAGCGTTATGGTTTTTTACACTTGTTCTCATTCACTGACAGCATGCAGAGAGCTCTATTTTGATCCGCTCTATCATTTTACGTGGCGCGAGTTGTCTGGTCTATTGCGCGCCTTCGGACCTGGTGTTGGTAAATGAAGTTTCCCACATATATGATAAAGTGATTAATAATCATATATCAGCCTTAGCGGCCGATCCAGCTGCTCGTGAGATGACGGTGACAGCCTGCTGCTAAAATCTTTAATTTTTCGTCAAAATGCCCGTAAGTGTTGTTTGTCGATAACATGTAATTTGTTTTTTTTTTTTCCTTTCTATTTTTTTTGTAATGAAAATTGTTAGGTTTGGGATTTAGTGAACATTGTGTATTCACTGGTGGCCTCATTCCTCCGAGGCACCTGAACTTGTGTGTCCATGATCACATCTCTAATAATGGACCATGTAAACCAGCCCCTGCAGATTGGCGGCCCGGACACCCGGGTCCTGGACGGCCGCCGCAGGCTTTAATTAAGTCCAAGTGCCATCAAAACAGGTTGAGTTGCACCTTGTGTAGTTCAGATTGGGGCCCTGCCCCTATAACATGTTTAATCTCCCACCCTGGAAAGAGAAGATGAGAAATATTAGCGTGTCTCCGTCCATCACCGCAGTTCAGCACCTGTGGGTGAATGATGTGTTTCGCTGTATGGAAGGACACAGTGATTGACGGTGTGTGGTGGCTTTATGACTGCGGGAGATGAGGAGCATTACTCTCGCTGCTCGGACTGGAGATGGGTCTACACACCTCTCTAAAGTGCCACATACAAAAATCAGACAGACAAATCATTTCTTTCATGTTTTAATTGATTAAATGTAACTTTCTTTCATGGGAAAATGCCTTGCACACTTGTGGAGACTTACAGCCATTGATCCTCCCCTGGTGGATTTTAAGAAATATGCAAATGTATTCATGATGGTAGAAGGAAAACATTGCCCTTAGCTCTCTTTTAAGGCGCCCCCTTAAATCGAGCATGATTTTTAGAACTTATAAGTGAGATTAAAGCCAAGCGTAGATCAAATCCGAAGGAAGAGATCCCATCTGTAGGCACGCTATTTAATGTGTCAGGAGCTCCTTACAAGGTGGCCAATGTTTTTCTTATCTCACTGGAAAACTATTCGCATATTTCCGTTCCCCGATCTAGTGGAGCGCAATGGCTATAAGTCTCCACATGCCTGCAAGGCGGCATTAATGCAAAGTCTCTGTAAGGAGAAATTCCCGACTTTAGTCAATGGCCTCTCACTCAGCCTTTATCAGCGCATGTTTCATTGGCAGTTCTTTTAAGGCTCCTTGATGTTAAGGATGCCTTACATGGTAGCTAAGAGGCCATGTTTCCCTTATCTCATCCTGGAGAAGTTATTGGTATATTTCTTATCTTAGGATATGTGTTAACAGAATGTCTGTGAGGGTTCCCAGTATTTCAGAAACATATCTATCATGGCTGATGGTGTATTTCGCGATCTTACTCTGTGAGAGTTGAAAAAAGTATAGAAAATAGAAACAAAGTGTTTATATTGCTGATATTCTTGAAATGAGCTTGAATTATACATCAGCAGTACATCTGGAGGTTTCAGAAATCCGTCGTAATCTCATAAATTTTCCCTTTAGTCTTGATTCTGGAATGTTGGAGGTTTGCTCGGAGTTATTCTCCGCGTCTTCCCCGATCCTCTGCTGTATACCTCCATTCACTGCGCCTCACTTTACCCCCGAGCCCCATTAGAATTCAGGGGATTTGAAAAAATAGGAATACCCGCCCTAAGTTATTGTAAACATTAGGAGATAGGAGCGAGCGCCCGCGCCCGGCACCTCATAATTATCTCTCTTCTCACACAGATCGGGGCCTCCTTCCTATTGATAAATTCATAAATTTAAAACCGAAAGGGGAAAAAAAAATGTCTGCATTTAAGTGATCAAACATCAGAGATGTGAGAGATTTCCAGACTGCTCTTCATTAACGCTCTGATCCCGGCCTCCATTGGCGAGAAGAGACGCGGCGCTCTCCTGGAACTACTAGCGGATTAATTATTTTTGTTTTTCTATTTTGTACTTTTGGAGGTTTTAATTTATTTTTTTTTTCAGAGCACGAGGACCCATCAGGGAAGGGACATAGTTTTCAAAGCGCGACTATGAACTCCACCCCGGAGTATAAAACCTTTGAACTGTCTATTGATGGCGTTGTGGCGGGCGCTTTGATATTTGCAGTTTAGAAGGCGCGAGAATAATAAAGCCGCCGTAATAATGGCAGGTCTGGGGGGTTTATTTGCACGCGCTTATTCGGCTCACACAGCGCTCTCACCTTTACAACACTCCACAGGCTGCAGGTGATGACTTATACAGGTCGGGTCCGCTGAAGGCCCCACGCTCTGGACGGGACATCTTCCTACCTGTTTTATTATGTCGAGATGTGGATGTTCTCATAGAAATACAGTACCTTCCAGAGCGGCTTACTATGGTATCTGCAAGCACCTACCTCACGCTATACAAGGACATGCGGACACTCAGAGGTCTATTCTAACCGATATGTCTGTACTATATCTTAGGAGCCCTGTTTCCAAAGAAACACCTTACGATGAACATACTGAGCCTTGGGTTACAGTACAAAGAGAAGAGCAGTTACCTACTGACAAGTAAGGAGGCTGCAGAATAATGCTGACCTTGGGGGACAGGACAGGAACACGCTGACACTGGGGAGCAGGACCGACACGCTGACACTTGAGGACGGGAAAGGGTCACCTGCCACTTGTGGACGACAGGGCCAAACGCAGCCCCTGACACTTGTGGGACAGGACAGGACCGGGACAAACGCTGACACTTGGGGGACAGGACAGGCCACGCTGACACTTGTGGGACGGACAGGGACACCTGACACTGGGTACGGCAGCTGGTCCACTGACCTTGGGGACAGGATCAGGGACACGCTGACACTTGGGGGAAGGACAGGGACACGCTGACACTTGGGGACAGGCGACAGGGACACGCAGACACTTGGGGGGACAGACAGACACGCTGACACTTGGGGGACCAGGACAGTACCGCTGACACTTGGTGACAGGACAGGACACGCTGACACTTGGTGGTATAGGCAGGACACGCTGACACTTGGAGGTACAGGACGGACACCGCTGACACTTTGACAGGTCAGGGACAGGCAGACGGTGACACGCTGACCTGGGGGTACAGACGGACACTCTCCTTGGGGGACAGGGCAGGACACTCTGACACTTGGGGCACAGACGGACACCGTGACACTTGGGCACAGGACAGGGACACCTTACACTGGGGGACAGGACAGGACACCTGACACTTGGGGACAGACGGGACCACTCTGACACTGGGGGACAGGCAGGACCCGCTGACACTTGGGGACAGGACAGGGACGAAACGCTGACATTTGGGGGACAGGACAGGGACACTCTGACACTTGGGACAGGGACAGGACAACGCTGATACTTGGGGACAGGACAGTGGACCGCTCTGACACTTGGGGGGACAGTGCAGGTACACCGCTGACACTTGGGGACAGGACAGGGACACCTGACACTTGGGGGACAGGACAGGGACACGCTGATACTTTGGGGACAGGAACAGCTACCAACGGCTGACACTGGGGGGACAAGGGCGGACCGCTGGACACTTAGGGACAGGACAGAACACGCTGACACTTGGGGACAGTGACATGCAACTCGACACTTGGGGGGACAGGGCAGGGACACGCTGACACTTGGGGGACAGGACAGGGACACGCTGACACTTGGGGGACAGGACAGGGACACACTGACACTTGGGGGACAGGACAGGGACACGCTGACACTTGCGGGACATGACAGGCTGACACCTGAGGGAATTCAACATTAACACCCTGACATTTAAGGACCAGGTAATGACATGCTAACCTTTGAGCTAAAGGCTAGGACTGTAGGGAGTACCAAACCCAACCAAGAAAAACTGGCACTTTGCCCTGTACCTTAAACCCAATTTAACATTAAAAGACCGGGAAACTCAAGTGTTTGGGTAATGTGGGAAGGCCACAGCATTTTATTTACCATAACAGGAAAAAATAAATTATTTAAAAACATAATAAATTGTCAAACATTTTTAAACTCGGTAGGCCAATTCGACTTCTTCAAATCTTGTGAAAACTTCGCCAGAATGGCAGCTACGGAACAGCAGCCGGCATGTGGGCAACTTCCAAACGCCTTTGGGCCTGTGTAAAACTCCACCTCTGCTGTGACATCTGTAAGAAAACAGAAGGAAACATCCAGAACCCGAAGGATAAGAATCCTGAAAAGAGATAAATCTGAGGGCAGGGTGGGAGGTCGACTTCTCGCCGCGCCGGTGCTGGGGGAAGATGGAAAGAGGCCCCCAACGTGCTCTCGAACTTTATAAAACTCGTGGGTGGGTCCTCACATGCCCCAAACCCCCCCCCCAGTGACCTCACTTAGGAAAGGGGGAAAGCCAAATCCAATGGCTCTTAAACCTCCTCCCACAGTCCTCTGCCCCTCCGCTAGTCGCTTTGGGGCTTATTATAACATACTGACACTTGGGGAACATAACTTTAATACATTAACAATTACAATTTTTTAGCCTGAGGAGCTTACACTCGTTTGTCTCCGGTTCACTTTCTGAAAGCACCTTTTTGGATTTTTGGGTATTCTCTTAGTGGGGACACATGCATTGTATAGGGGGGCTCTATATTCCTTGGGTTGAGATCCTTCCTTCTATGTGGATCCTCCATACATGTGTGAGGTCATTACTCCTCTCATTAAGGTTTGTTGTTCTTTGGGGTAAGGCTGGTTATTTATCGCTGTCCGTCTCGCCAGTATTGTCCCACTGCGAGCATCATCCCCATTACTCTTCATTTGTAATATTTGTCTGTATTCCTTCCATACATATGGCAGGATCTCTGTGTAATGTAACCTGCTCCACAGAGAGAGGTCACTAATGTAATATCAGCAAAACAAAACATTACAAATCATCTGCAATGTGTCACTGCTTTAATAAATGCCTGTTAACTGTGTGAGCGCTGGAGGCTGGGCCCCACTGCAGGGATTTACAGGCTCTCATGTGGCTCCGAGGGGCCGTGCAGGCTCCAGCTCATTTTCTCCTCTTCCACTGCTTGGGACGTGATGGGAATTAAGAGGACATTTTATATATTAGAGATTTTTTCTGCTGCAGAACTGTATAAATCTAGTACAAGGTAAGATGACCTGAAATCGGTGGTGTGGTGGTGGGAGGGGGTGGCAGGAGAGGCTGCAGATCCAAAAGAGTAATATTCCTACAGCTATTTATAAGATGTCTATATCTGACACTATAGTCACTGATGCTATCAGTAATCTGTTAATATTTTTGCTCTCATTTTTTTCATTATTTACATTGCATCATTTCAGCACCGGAAAAAAAATGTTGCCTAAAAAGTAGACTACAAAACAAACGGGTAACAAATACCAATAGATGGAACGCACACAGAACACTGGTCATAACACTTCCTTCTCTGCAGTATCTGTCTGTAATGTGCAGTCCTTTCTGAGCTGATGAATGGAGAGACCTAGCTGCTGTGACTCCCCCCCCACTCTCCATAGACTTCTATATAATCTGACATTTCATGGTTCCTCTGTAATGTGCAGTCCTCTCTGAGCTGATGGATGGAGAGTGACCTAGCTGCTGTGACTCACTCCCCCCCCACTCTCCATAGACTTCTATATAATCTGACATTTCATGGTTCCTCTGTAATGTGCAGTCCTCTCTGAGCTGATGGATGGAGAGTGACCTAGCTGCTGTGACTGCTCCCCATCCCCTCTCTGTAGACTATTATGTAATGTGACACCTCAGTGTCAGCAGAGATTTCAGAGTGAAGCAACATAAGAGCCACATAATGGAGTAAAATTACATTTCCTTTGATTTAATATATTACAAAGTTTCTTTCATTCACTTCTATTACAGATTTGTATAAAGTTTGTAGCAAAGTTAGCGACTATTTTAGGACCAGCATAAACTCCAATAAGCAATGCCGCTAAACTGGACTCAAGAGTTATTGCTGTGCCCTAGGACTGAATCCCACATAAATATGGAATAACTTGTCACGGATGTAAAGTTTTTGGGAGAGGCTTTGTTAGTTATAATAATAATAATAAAAAACAATTTATTATTCCCCGACGGAGGAAAAGAAAGTTGTCACAAAAGGCCATAGAGACACATTTTAAATACATTACAAAAATACCACGGACATACAACATATATTGAATAAAAACTACTAAAATATACACAATAAGAAACAAACTCAAAGTTTACTGATCTAAAAGATCTAAGAGACCCGGAAATTATTCGCCACTCGAAGTTATCTTCGCCCCCTTATTCGTATTGAACAGATGGATAGAACTCGGCACGAATGATTTTTTATATCTGTCGGTCCTGCACCTGATTTCTTTTAGTCTGCCGCTAAAACTGCTTCGTTGCCCTTCAAGTAGGTTAAATGAAGGATGTGAAGAATCTGACAATATTCTAGCCAGTTTATGACCTATTCATAGACTATTTCATGAATTTTAGATCAGTTTGGGTCCAAAAACTGAACCTCCAACCATCACCTGATCTCCTCTGCTTCCAGAAGGAACACATGGACTGCGCATGGATTGGAAGCGGAAACAAGGTGGCTCCGTTCCCTGTGTAGTGGCCAAGCAGGATTACTGCAGCTTAGACTTACAGTAGCATCATATTCAATGATGAATTAGTTGCCCTTGTAGTATGATTATCACACGATTATATATTACACCTCTATATTCCTGGGGTGATCTTGTACTAGTTACTGTTTTCTCTTCTTTGCTACTCACTAGGGGTGTAACTACAGTGGTAGCAGCTGCTATGGGGCCCGCAGTGTCAGGGGGCCTGTCATCTGACCTGACACAGCAGAATGTGCATCATTATATACACATTGTACAGCATAATGGGGGTCATTTACTAAGGGCCTGATTCGCGGTTTCCCAACATGTTACCCGAATATTTCCGATTTGCGCCATTTTCCCCTGAATTGCCCCGGGATTTTGGTGCACGCGATCAGATTGTGGGGCATCAGCGCTGGCATGCACGCAACGGAAATCAGGGGGCGTGGCCGAACGAAAACCCGACAGATTCGGAAAAACCGGTGCATTTAAAAAAAAAAAAAAGTGTCACTCGGCATGCGCTTTCCTTCACTCAGCCCGACTCGGTGTACTCCAGTGTGTTCCGATGCTCTTCAGCGCAGCAGCGACATCTGGTGGACATCGGAGGAACTGCCTTAGTGAATCGCCGGAAGACCCGAATCCACCGCAGAGAACGCGCCGCTGGATCGCGAATGGACCGGGTAAGTAAATCTGCCCCAATGTGTATATAACATATATGCAATGTACTGTGTATATGCTGTATGTGTATATGGGGGATGGTATCTGTATATACTGTATGTGTGTATATATGCTGTATGTTTGTATATGGCACTGTATATGTGTGTATATGCTCTATATGTGTGTATATAAGTGAGTATACAAATATGTGTATTTTTTTAAGTGAGAAGGGGGCCCCATTCAGAAGTCTGCTATCCGTCCCAGCCTCTCCTTGTTACACCCCTGCTGCTCCTGTCTCCCCCCCTGCCTTCTTACTATACATTAATGGCTGATACTGACCTGAATAGGAGCTTGTGATAAGTGTGTCTTATCCTCCATACATATGAAGATAGGTTTATGCTAGAATTACCTTTAATCTCTCTTTAATTTTATTCTAATCCGTCCTACAAGGGTTTTGTATTATGGGGCAGCCATTAATAATCGCTCCGCTTTCTCCTCTGTTTGCTTGTGTGATGGGGATAAATAATTCCCTCTCGCCGTGTGCTGCCCCCCCCCCCTCTCAGTTCAATAACGATAATGTATTATATATGAACGGAATATTTTCTTTATGTGCTGCCTTAGATATTAAAGTAATTATGACTGAAGATGTTTTTCTCCATCTACTACATCAGCCATAAACCACTGACCGGGCCCTGAGTTACTAGATATAGGTTGTCCTACAATCATAAGTGATGAGGTATAATCCTCCTGGATGTGTCTTATGTAGACTGCACCAATCCCTCTCTGGATTACAATAGAAGGTGACCAATACCTTGTCATAGATGTAACATATAAAAGCTGCTTCTAGACTTGATAAGTTGTGAAAGATTCACATGTCCTAGTAATGACATTGAAGGTCATCTATCTAGATCTGCGTTTTTCACTCCAGGTGGCTTGTGGGCAGCATGGTGACTCAGTGGTTATCATTACAGCCTTGCAGCACTGGGGACCTGGGTTCAAGTCCTAGGGTCAACATATGCAAAAAGTTTGTACGTTCTCTCTGTGTTTGCGTGGGTTTCCTCCGGGTCCTCCGGTTTCCTCCCACACTCCAAAGCATAGCGGTAGGTTGATTAGATTGTGAGCCCCATGGGGACAGGGACCGATCTGACAAGCTCTGTGCAGCGCTGCATAATCTGTGTACGCTATATAAATAAAAGAATTATTATTATTAATACCCTATTGTTTGGGGCATGTTGCCATGGTGCAGAACTTGTCCACAGCCTAAGCAAGCTTCACACCAATCTACTCCACCCAGGGGATGGGGTCAATTTTAGGGAACCTTAAAGCCAATCTGCTGTAAAAAGATGTTTAATAAATCCTCTTCTACACCCTTGGATGAGTTTTGGGGGTGTTGACAAAACTCCATTTGCACAATTGGAGGAGAAAAAGTTACAAATCGGTAGTTTACACCTTTTTTTTTTACTCCAAATAACCAATATCCCCAATTGTAACAGGTGCAAAGAACACAGAAGCTTCCGCAGAACTATAGTCCATAGATATAATATAAAGCCAATGTAGTACTTTTATAATATGATACCTCCGACCCCCTGATGTATGGCTGCCCTGGCACACAAGTGCTGAGGAAGCAGGAAGAAAGTGGAGACCGTGTAACAGCCTCTAAAGCCAGATTACAGAGGGGCTCGGGTAGAAGGCTAATTAGCATAATTTTAAAATTTGATTTTAGAAGGAAGGAGGCCATGGATAACAAATATAACCAGTATATAGCCAGCCCCCTGCCCCAGTATATAACCAGCGGCGGGGGAAGCCAGAAAGGTAAGCTTTGATATATTTTTTTTACTCGAGTATAAGCCGAGTTTGGGTTTTCAGCACATTTTTTGTGCTGAAAAACTAGGCTTATACTCGAGTATATATGGTAATTCCTAAGTATTTTTTTTGTTACGCCAGGAGGGGCCAGGGGCAAATCTGCTTCTAAATTTGCAACTTTTAAAAATCCGTCTACCACATCACCTGATTGGCCGAAATGGAGAAGGTTGGCAAAAAAAAGTCACAAGTTTTTGTGCAAATCAGAATAATGACAAAACTACCGTGACACATTCCCCCCTTATTGTGCGATTGTCGTATACAAGTGGCTCAGTAGCTTCTATAGCCGGCAAATCCTTCTATAATCCCAGAACGTTGCCCCGTCCATTGTCAGCCAAGTACATCCTCACTCACTGTACTCTGCACATTCCGCTTTTAGCTGAGCCGCTATTATGTATGGGAAAGTTTTTATTGCAGCCTTCATGGAGTATAATAAGCCGGCGTGTATTATGTGTTTAGTGCTTTCCTATAACAGTGATGTATTGAAGCATTTTCTGCATTCGGCCTTATCTTTGTCGCTTCCAGTTACCATTAATATTTCTCTTCTGGGAGCTCACCCCATGGCGTGATTTATGCTGGCCGCTATTTAACCCCTGACCCGCCGGTAGTGCTCTTCTCCTATACTGGAGCCGTGACTTTCCCCCTCGCGCCGCAGACTGGGTTAACGCACGAGACGGCTGTTAATAATATATCCCCGGAATATATTCTGATACTGTCTCTTTATTATATTTATATTGGAGTCCCCTTCTCACTTTATCTCTCCTTCTATTCTATATTTATTCATGTCCCCTTTCCTGCCTATCGCTTCGGAATATTGCAATATTTTCTCCCGGCTCCTTAACCCTTGCAAATAATTTCTTATTTGATATGGAATAAATGCAAATTTTCTGCATCCTGCACTACAAAGCTGGGATATAATGTATAATTTTAATGATACTCCCCCTCCTCCCCTTCCTTATTGCAAATCTTTGTGCTTTGTACACAGGGAGATGAAAAGACATGGGGTGGGGGCTCTCGCCTCCAATATCAGAGCCTGGTAATGTGGTCTGCTGGTAGAAATTCGTCTATTCGCTGATTTCTTTCCTGTCGGGCAGAGGAGAGTGCAGTCAGCGGCTGCAGCGGGCGCGCTATCTATCCATCATCTCTTTCCCTGCCTGACACAGCCTGATGATTTGATGCACTGCTAACATTTCTGAAAATTACACATCATTTCTCGCTACAAAAGCTCCCACCTTGGCTGCAGTAATATTTATTTGTCCGCGGCAGTAATTTGAAGGCATTGCTTAAGGTTCAGGTCAGGCAGAAAGCAAGCAAGCAGCGGGGAACGTAAGAGGAACGCACAGCCCGTACCCACAATTGCCTGATTTGGGTCTTTTTGTTAAAATGTTATTTTCCACCATCCGCAGGTTGTCTTTTTTTCCATTTTTCTCTGCAGTTTTAGCTCCGAGCCGATAAGAAGCTCTTGACCCACTTACTGAGCCCATATGGTCTGATCCGGCACAGTATTGGATTGCTATTTATGTCAATGCCTTGGATATTCATATAACGATTTCCCAGTCCATCCTCTGGGCTTGTAAGGTCCTAAGGCTGATATTATGGACAGGGGGGGGGGGGGGGGGGATACGGTGACACCTTGCACTATGATTAATTATATGCAATGAATAATTTAACCTTCTGCTTTCTTTACTCCACATCTCTGGATTTTCCTTATTTCGACTCAAGGGATCCTGTGATGTGTTATCTTAACACCCACACACAGTTTACATGCCCTGCACCCATGTTACACGTCAGGCGGCACACTCCGAACATATGTCATGGCCCAAATGGAGTCATAGCTACCAGGAGGCGCTGAAGTAGAAGACCCTGGTTTGTTATTTCCATCGTTCAGCGTAGATGTTGATGGTGCCAGATGTCAACCCCTATTATTAATTAGATTGAGGTTTTCTGGTTTCCATCATGGGACAAAGTAGAGGAGTATATTATCTGCCATTGTGTTACACAATGTGTGGCATCAAATGCAGATAGTGATACAGTCTCATTGTGAGATGGCCACAGATTTTCATTGTAGGATAACTGGAGGACCCTTTAAGGTTCATATAACATAATGATCAAAGTCTACGTGTAACTTTAACACTGTACAACTCAATGGGCTCTTATGGGATTGATTGCTTTATAAACTACCAGCCGATTACCTTCCAGCTCGGGTCCCTAGGCAGCTGTGCATCCCTTATAATGGTGGTCATAGTGCGCTAGTACATTGTAGATATAGTACATTATAGAGGGGATTGTCACTGATGTGGTGAGTACAATGCAAAAACATAGACTTACTGATGCAGTAACAAATTGTATCAAAAACAGTCCTGTGCGGTATTACAATTTAATTGAAGTCTGGACATAATATTCTTAGCTTCTACTTCATTCAATCCCTTATCCCTCAGTTTCCCCCAACCCTCTAAACATAAATACTCTTGTGATCTCACAGATATTGAAATATTTTCTACCCATCCAGTGTCAGACGCAATAAGAATGGTTTAGCTTTACAAGTTAAAGTGATATTACAGGGCGGTTATCAAATATAAAGGTCATACGAAGAACTTCTGATGGTGGGGCCATATATAGCCATATGATACCTCAATGTTGACCCTACCCCCTTCATAATAATGGTGGGGGCAGAATAGTGAGTGCAGCTCTTGAGTATAATACAGGATGTAACTGAGGATGAGTATATGATATGTACACAAATGTGTAAATGTGCACATTTACTTACCCTGTCCCTGGAGTTCACTGAAAGGGCATTGTCCGCTGATTATGCACTGTGCTGCGATTCACTAACGTCGTAGCCCGATATCACGATTGTGTTGTTTCCCCGCTCAGGTCCGAAAGAGTTCACCATCTTTTTAGTGGTGCATGTTAGGGCTTTGGCTTGCGACACAATTTGAAATTTAAATCCCGTGCTAAGTCTGAATTAGTTGCATCGTCCGATGTTACGCCCCCTTAATTGAGTCGCATGGAAGGCAGCGCAGCTGCACCAAAAAAAGGGTCGTGTGCAATCCAATAGCAGCGCACCCGCTACTTAAATACCTGTGCAAGCCATTTTAACATTGAAGAACGGGCACAGTCCGACTAAAGTGCGGCGCAAAGCCCTTAGTAAATGTGCCCCAGTGACTCCACGAGCAGCAGAATAGTGAGTACAGCTCTGGAATATAATGCAGGATATAACACAGGATCGGTACAACATAAGTAATATCTGGTATGTACAAAGTCAGGGCCATTTTAAGCACTGGGAAAGGTGTGCGACCACCAGGGGCGCGAGTGTGAAGGGGGCGCCAAGGAGTACATTATAGCCTCCACTATACTCTTGCAACACCCCTGCCAACATATAGGCAAGGTTGCGAATAGGGCCCTCTAGCGGTCAGGATCCATCTGGTGAGCCTGCGCAACTCACCCAAGGGATAATGCAGGGAGAACTTAGGTAATCTGCAGCTGTAGTCTCTGCCTGGAAAGGCAATATTTAAATGGCTGTAAGGTGTTATCCAATTATGTGGCTGTATTGTAAACTGGAGTGTGATTGGAGAAGTGCTACCACCTGACCAGGGGGAGTATAAAACCAAGGGAGCACATGGTCTTAGCTGCTCGGACCTCATTGTCTTAGCTCAGTCTGCAGAGTCTGAGTGAACAGAGAGTTAGAGTGTGTAGTACACCGTTAGTGCTATAACAAAAATCAATCCCAATCAGGAGACTCTAATCCAGAGTTGCAGCTTCCATAGTTTGCACACAGCTCCATCTCAATTATCCAAACCTGCATCTACTTCCAGGCTTGGGCTCTATTCCTGCGGACCCCTCTCCACGACCACTCCAGTAATCCAGATCTGCTGTTGACCATTTAGACCCGTTGCCTGCTACCTTCTGTTCAATAAAGAACCGTGCGTTACTTTTGCACAACATTGCCTCCATCTGATCCCTGGATACGGCTGTCACCACCACGGGCTTCCCCACCCATTACCCAGGGACATATATTACAGACACTTAGGGTTTGCCCCAGGGAGAACCAGTACATCAGCCTCTCCCTCCATATTTCTTGCACACACCACCTGCTGTGGTGTGCCAGGCTGTAGGACAGCCCTCCGGTCCCCATACCAAGCACCGTGACATCAGCGTGCCCTAGGCCGCAACCGCCAGCCACTCTGGTAACCTGGGCCTCGGCTGCCACCAAGCCCCAAGAAAAGGCTAGGCCCCGGTGGGGGATGTTGCACTCTTATATATAATTACTCCTGCAGACATGTATTGTGCTCATGTTGTAGCAGTGAAATGCTGCTGTCATTCAGGTATGTAGGATAATGCTGCTCTGTACACGCGTCCATAAAACATCCTTCTCTTCTCCGAGCTCCTTTATTCTTATTTAGCACCTGCCACACTCTTGGGCACAGCACATAGAGCACGGCATCAGGCGGGCGGCTTGGCGCTTGTTACCATATGAAGGGCGTAAATTCTCTGTCACTTGCCTAAATTTTACATGGCACATCACATCACAGGATTTTGGTGTCAGGCACAAATCCAAAGCCTGATGCCGCTGAATGGAGAGGTAATGAATGAGCGGCTAATGTGCGTTTGTGATGGTGGAATATGCTATATTGTCAGTCACAAAGACACTAAAAGGTATTTTGAAATACTCAGAAATTTGGAATCCAGATGGTGCCGGGCATTATGGAGTCATGAATATCACCCGGGGTGAGGACTGTTGAATTGTGCTACGAAATGTTGGACAGGAGGGTCTTTATGTTACTCCTGATTCTGCAAATGATAAGAAGGCTTGTGCTGGGAGGTTCTATAGTTCTGGTATTGATACATTGTGGCAGAGCAAAGCCTCTGTTATACATTGTATCCCACCGCGTATTGTGTACAGTGGTGTTTGCAGTCAGCACAACCCATGTCACCCACAAATACAACGCCCAGACTGTCACCAAACTCCTACTTAGTATCTGCTGCCTGTTACATTCACCACATTCTGTGCTGTTGCTTAGTAACCGCAGTCCGTGCTATGGAGGGTATTTTTGGATCTTGATGAGGCAGGAAAATAGCAGCCATTTTTATGGAAAGAAGAAGGCATTGCCAATAGCAACGAGTCACATATAGAGTGTGGTAATGACGGATGTGATCGGGATGAGAAAGACTGCTCCACGTTTGCATTGTGAGATTTTTTTATAGCAAAACTTCAACTATCTAATGGATATATTTGGGCACCCCGCTATGATTGTATGGTTTCGAGCACTGTTTCCTCTTATAGGTATGAGACATCTAAGGTTCCCAGGCCTCTCTTTTACACTTCTGACCATCTCTGATTAGAAAAAGTACATCACATTGTAAAAAAAACTGCAACTAAATAAGCACCTGAAGCCGATGTGACCTATCACATCCCCATTGTCTGTATCCATTTCTCCGTATTCATCATCCCAAAAGGCAAAGTCAGGTCGTTTGCAAACAACTCCAAGGCGCCATCAGTGGACCATACAATACTGCAGGCAATGTTAGGATTGCACCCTGAAGAATTGTTTGTTTGTACATACTATTATCAGTTAGTAGCAGCAGGACTGTGACAAACATGTACCTTCCAGGTTTGCAGTGGCCTGTACTCACTCTGCTGTATTCCTAACTCTCGGGATAGACCTTCTCCGTAGTCGGCCCATTCCTTTGCTCTGAGTGTAGTTGTAGGAGGGGGGGGGGGCAATTTAATGCTGAGAGCAAAGAGCACAGCTGTGTGAGGATACACACTGTGTGAGGATCAGCTGTGATTACACATCCTCCAGGCAGAATAACTGTCTGTATCACAAAAGGGTTAACTTTTTGGTCGATGGGGATCTCAGTGAAGGGAAGGTCTATTTTACCCCCATCCTGCCCTTGATGAACAGCCATTAGCACAGGTGCTACTCCTCTATTCATCTCTATGGCGCTGAAGAAGATAGTGGAGCACACTACTTGGCTATATCTGTCGGTGTCTTTGATAGCGAATGGAGCAGTAGCAGCAGTGCATGTATGACCATCCACTCTGTTCTTTTGGTATGCAATGGGCGTTCAATTGAACCCCAATCTTGTGATCCATGTTGGTCCCATCACTGAGACCCCCACCTGCTAACTTGTTGTCACTGGACAATCCCCAGAGCTACTATGTACAAAATATCCTGTTGTAACTTCCGTATCTAAACGTCGCTCTATCCGCAGTTGGCAGAATAGATGACATTAATTTGTGTGTGAACTGTGGCTTACTGCTTGTGTTTGGATTAGCTGAGCCACACCCTTCTCCTTGCATTTCAGTCCTGCCCAGCAAGGGTTACTAGCCTGATAGACAGTTCCCCAGTGTGCTGCTGGAGGCGTGTCCAGGAACTGCCTTATATACCTGCCCATTCCCATCATACCTTGCTGGTTATTCTTCTAGTCCTACCTGTGTATCTAGTGCTCTTGCTATCTTTTTTGGTATTCTGTGTTTTGTATCCGAATCTGTACCTTTGCCGTCATCTTGGTTTTGACCTGGTTTGTCTTCACTTGTCTGTCTGTATCTGAACCTGACCTGTATATAACCTGTTTGATCTTGACCTGACCTGTGTATTCCTTGTCATCTTGTAGGGTCGCTCATGGACCGTCAGTTAGGTTCCTGATAGCGGTTTATCTGCTTTAGCCAGGGCCTTAGCCCGCAGGGACGTCGCAGGGTGAGTTTGCTACCACTTACCTAGTATGACAGCTAGCGCCAAGCCTGGTTGTGGTTGCGCGGTTTGCTGGACAGGTACTGACAGCTGTGTTGGTAGGTTACATGTCCACCAATGGGCTTTCAGCTTCTAAGGCAGCTGATGTAGCAGCAATATAAAGAGAAAAAAAACAAGCCCCCCCCCCCCTCCCCACTGTGAACTTGAGCTGCTGGAGGTATCAACATGAAGGATAGAAAGTTGAAAAACTGAATAGTTACATAATATCAGCTGGCTTACTGTCTATGGGGGTCTTGGTTGGGGAGGGGGGTTTCTACTCCAGGTTTTCCAATATTATGCAAACTTGTTATCCCTCAGGCGATGCCAGCACCTAGTACTAGGTGTAATTGGTGTTGAGATAGTTTTGTGGTCGGGGTTCTCTCACCGGGACCCCCTCCTCTTTATCATCTTTTCTTTATTCCAGTAAGCACCATGCCCAGGCTCCAGATCTGCCGCTTAGGACACAACTCACTGCAATAAACACGAGCTGTCACAATGAAAACCTCACATTTCCATTCCATTCTGCAGGGAGATGACTTGAGGGGATCATTATTTTCCTGACAGCCAGGAGCTCCGGTATGAAAAGGAATGTAAATTATATCAGCCACCGGGCCGATGGGGGCATTGTGACTGGAATGACCCTCGGTGAGGACAGTCCCAGTGCATGAGGTGCAAGTCAATTAGTAAGACAGGGGCTTTATCCCTGCAAGGAATTACTAGTGAGGATAATTCCATCTTCGCTGGTGGACAGGAATCTCGCAAGGAGCTGAGTGCAAAATGAGTTTTACTTCTTAAAAAACCTCCAAGAAAATAAGGTGAGAATACGGCAGGGTGACACCAGGAGGAGCGCGGAGAGCAGGAATTACCCGATGAAGGATCGCTGTGTAGCCAAGGAGATGTGTGAGGATGTGGAGCTGGCCCCTGAGGCTGGAGAAGGTGACATCTATTATTTATCGCCAGTACAATAAAATCCATCCCTGACAAGTGGCCATTTCCAGTCATTCTTTGACCTTTCCACGTCTCAGAAGAAGCCGGGGACACCTCCCGTTATAACCCCCTTCCTCCCTTTACAGCTCTTCGCCACGCCGCGCCGCAGCTGAATGTCGCACAAAGGCTGCCGTGAGTGATAATTTGCTCTCCTAAAGCCTATTTGGGAGCTGGAGTTTTGACAGAGACAGCTGGTGTCATAAATTGCCTTGTCTCATTTGGTTACTATACGGTAGCAGACAGCACCGAGTTGACGAGGTCTTCGGAGAACGCTTAAAACCTATTAAACCTTTGGAGCTAAGAGTTTGCAAAATAGCATCGAAGGAGCTGGGGACAGCGGCGGAATCAGCGGACAGTGCCGGATAATGTGAACTGAGAGCTGCTTTATTGCTTCCAGGGAGATTTATACTGTCATAACAAACTCAACTTGAGGAACTCATTTCTTTATTGCTAACCCTGCTCCTGTAGATCCACTCAATACCAGCTCCGCACTCTGCCGCCATAACTCAGCGACTGACACAGGTTTACTCGCAGAAATAGAGGCCTGGGGGTATCGCACTACTCACATCGACCCGCTCCGCACATGCTGGGTGACCACAGTAGGCATGTCTTCACTTACATGTATAAAACCTATAAATAACAATTTCTGTAGCTTACATTTGGAAGATTTGTTGCTAAACTTTTTGCAACTTTCCAGCTCGTAAGCCTGTAACCAATTCAAACCCCAGTCATATAGATGGAACTGGTTTCAAATATATACAAATCCCTTCCCTAAGGTTGCGGTCAATTTCTTTGGTGATGGTTAAAGCTGCATACATCCATCATGTTATGCCCCAAGTGAATGGCGCGTCATCAATCATGTGCAAAACAATGGGGCTGGGGGCAAAGAGCAGCAGATTTTTCACCTTAGTAGCTCCCATGTAAAGTGGTATACAGTATACCTTCCCTGTTAAGAAGGTGAATGTAGGTCTTGATAGTTACTATCACTATAAAGGAAATCAAAATCCATCATGATAAACCAGGGACACTTACTCATAGATCCCAGCACTGTGACTGTGGTAATCTTCTTATACTTGTTATCCATGATCTCCTTCCTTCTAAAATCAACTTTCTAAATGCTAATGAGCCAGAAAGGCTCTGGGGGACGTTACTAAAGCCATTTTGCGCTCTAGCTTCACAGGCGGTTACACTGTCTTTCTCTCACCCAGTTACCCCAGCACTGTGCTCTTGTGTCATATAACAGCCTATGAAACTACAGCACAGAGGGAATCTGGTAACCCCTACAATTTTAAAATTGTCCGACGGCCACGCCCCCCCCCCCCCCCATTTCTGTCGGGGCAATTCGGCACAAATCGGAAATATTCAGGAACCCGACGAAAGTGTGGTGTTCGGACCCTTAGTAAATGAGCCCCAATACCCCATTGATTTTGGGTCTGGAGTAGGTTTCTTTAGCTCTGTAGTGAAAGTCTTTAGGCTATCTGCTCTAGGTCTCTACTACTAAGAACACCAACTCTACACTCTTAGACAACACAAGAAACTTCCACACTGATTCTGCAACTCTCCACCAACCACCATCATTTGGGTTCTCATTTCTAGAAGGTTCTGGGAGGGCCAGCCAATTAGGATACCTGCCTATTACCTGCCTAAACAGCTGAGAAACATTGGTCTCACAACTTCCCAACTTCATGTCTGTTGTAAAACTGCATCATCCCTATAAAATGACCATTGGCGCATAGTTTTATTGTAAAATGATGGTTGTGCTTAGGATTTGCACTTTGACCTGGATGTCCCTGCAGTGTCCCCCATATATCACCTCTGTATAGAATGACAAACAAGTATCATTCCTAACGGGTGATACAAGAGATACTAGCACAAGGAAGTATAACATTGGGGCAGATTTACTTACCCGGTTCATTCGCGATCCAGCGGCGCGTTCTCTGCGGTGGATTCGGGTCTTCCGGCGATTCACTAAGGTAGTTCCTCCGACGTCCACCAGGTGTCACTGCTGCGCTGAAGTGCGCCGAGGTCTGCCGGAGTTCACGATCCTATTCCTGGTGAAGGTAAGCGTGTGTCCAGCGACACTTTCTTTTTTTAAATGTGGCAGTTTCTCCGAATCCGTCGGGTTTTCATTCGGCCACACCCCCCGATTTCCGTCGCGTGCATGCCGGCGCCGATGCGACACAATCCGATCGCGTGCGCCAAAAACCCGGGGCAATTAAAAAAATCGGCGCAAATCGGAAATATTCGGGTAACTCGTCGGGAAAACGCGAATCGGGCCCTTAGTAAATGACCCCCACTGTGTCTGTCATGTCTGTAGTGTAGCCAGTACTGAGTGCCCTGTCCTCTACCACCGCACATCATTCAGCTGTAATATGGCTGCTCTGTGCCACGTCAAGTTGCCCGGCCTGTCGCGCTCTGGATGTAATGATATTTTTGCTGCGGCTGATCATCATCAAATGAAATCTCTCTCCTGATGTGTGATGTGTATGGAGTCGTAGAGTGCGCTGTACCCAATGTAATAAAACAAGATGGAACTGAGGACGATCAGATCCTGGCCCCCCTGGCGCCGGAGTAGAAGCAAAATATAAAGAAAATAAAAATCTCTTGCATTTAATTCAACATTTTCCACTTCTGTTCCTTTCCTAATAATCCGAGCAGAGGGTTTTGGCTGCAACTATATCTGTAATATAGAATTATCTCTGCTTCACAAGGCACAGTCCTGCGGTGTAGCGCTGATCCGATGTGTTTCAGGCTTCAATATTTTTCCTGGAAAAATCCTGAGGGGATGGAGATGGGTAGAGAATTAAAAATACTTACCTTGCTCATGTTTCCCTTCCCACGACATGGACTGGAAGTGTCACAGACAGTGGTCAAAGAGGTCACAGAAGCGTTAATGGAAAACCCCTCTAACTTTGAATTGATACATTTTACATGTAGTGATACATTGTAACAAGATTGGAGAAAGATGTATCTACAGTACTGGAGTTTTCTATCACAGATGAATCTGACATGAAATCCACATTTCTTACAGAAAGATTTTCATGCAGATTTGAAGCACAATTGTTATGAAATTGCTAAATTGCTATGCAAAGAGTGAAATCCACAAATGTTCCATCGCAAATCTGCATCTATATGCAAATCAAAGCCTCTACGTGGAAAATTCCTGTACAAGTAAAGCCCACCCTACCATGACCAGAAAACGAAACCGAAGAGAGATCCTATTGAGTGGCATTGATCCCGGAGTGGTCTGGGGAGACATAAGACTGAATTGTTACAGCCTGACATTTCCACAGCAAAAAAACTGCAGAAAAGGGTGAATTGTAGAATCTGGAATCTGCCGCAGTAATTGACATCTTCTGCCAGTAGAGGATTATAATATGGACGGCCGTCCGGGGTCTTTGGCCACCTCACCACACATCATATGTGAGACAGTAGAGGTCGCCAATCCTGTAACAGTCCTGACATGTATGTATACAGCAACTCTTCTAGGACTTCTGAAAGGTCCTTAAACTGCAGGGTTGAACTGGACTCCCTGGACTCAGAATTAAGCTTTGTTCTGGTACCATATCTAGGAAGGAAGTGTTAGGCCATTTAAAACAAATGAGACAGATGGAGGTTTCACAATTTTCTTACAGCTAAGGGAAGGCTGAGGCCTCATTCACACAGTTTTGTACTCTTCTGGACCAGATACTGGTAGAGAAGGGAGCGGGAGTGATGCTCCACACTCATCCACTATCCATACAATACAGTTGTGTGAATGGGACCTTAATCACCTTATTGCCATCCACTATAGGTTTTCTCATCTCAGATATTTTTAACATATCCAGCAAAGATATAGATGTGGGTTCAATGTATATGACAGCCAAATAAGATGTCCTAAAGGTTAATGGAGGACATAAACGTGCAGCCATGTCTATATTCAAAGGGTTCCTACATTCCCAATTGTCAGATCGGTGCTGCTCCCAATGTTGGAACCTGCATCTATCCTGACAAAAGGCCATAAATGGAAAATATTCAATGGAATTTTTCCAAATTCTATAAAGGAAAGAGGTAGTGAATAGTATCATAGTGAATAGTATAAGGTGTAGGATGCTTGGTGGGGGGACGGGCACCTCGCTCCTGCCCGTTATATAACCCTCAATCTTGATTGAATTACGCCTGGGAGGTGAACAAATACCGGGATTTCCAAAAAAGCAAAAAAATGAGCATAATCCTGTTCATTGAGAAAGCAGCCAAATAGAGGCATTTCCACTAAATGAAGTGCACTCAGCTCCCACATAATTTGTGGTTATTAAATGACCTTTAATGTCTATGGAGAGATCAGACCTATGAAAATTATATGTAGACGCAGCTTTTAATTAAACAGATTTTACTATCTGGCAGCCGATATAGACAGGGGGAGGGGAGAGGATACGCTTTTATTGGCATTTAGTGGCATGTACGGACCAGTTCTCTTCAATCGCTGAAATATCCTGCGCTGCTGTGAGCAGTCACATGACCTGCTCATGTTTATGTATAGGTATATATTAGATTGCGCACCATACAATCATTATCCCAATGTCCTATAAGTCACACCGGAGTCAGATCACTTATACATCCTGGAAACACTGTGTAGTGGCCATGTCTGGTCCCTGCAACTTTCTTCTGATCATTTACATGAGTCTTAGCTGTAGTAACCACTATGTAGTGTACAGTGCTGTATAGGGAGTCCCCGGGTTATGTACGACATTCTGTACAGGTTCTGTAGGTTTGTTCTTAAGTTTGAATTTGTACGGAAGTCGGAACTGTATATTTTATTATTGTAACTCCACACAATTTTTTTTGGTCTCTGTGACAATTGGATTTTTAATTAGTTTAGATTTTTAATTAGATGACAACCCAGTTGGATGTTGGGTTGTCATCAGAACCAGGATTAACAATAAAGCTTAATTACAGACACCTGTAATAACTGTTGCAGCTGTTTATTGTAGCCTAAGGTTAAAGTAGAGTAAATTGCCAACATCCAGAGGTCCGTTTGTAACTAGGGGTCGTCTGTAAGTTGGGTGTTCTTTAGTAGGGGACCACCTGTACTTCCAGACACTACTTAGGTGTAGCTGATATGTGGGGTGACCAGGGGTCAAACTCCTACTCCCACCCCTTATTTCATTGTGAAATTACATCTTCTGCAACATAATTTGCATTTGTATATACCCTAATTTTGCAAGAATATTCTTACTTTCTATCCAGTATACAGTACAATTCTTTTGTATCCAATCCTAATCGCCTATAGCAAAATATAAAATGTATCAAAATCTATTAGGGAGTAGTGTACTGTAGGTTCTTCATCTTCTCTGGGTCCTGACCATCTTGTATGATCCCAGCACTGTTGTGTCTTAGCTCCTATACTGCTTATCCCCTCAGTCATTATACGTTTCCATTTCTCTGTACTGTAGCCATGTCTCACATATCTGTGTTCTCCTTCCACAGGTAACGGATGGAGGAACCATCAAACAGAAGATCTTCACTTTCGATGCTATGTTCTCAACCAATTACTCTCACATGGAGAATTATCGCAAGAGAGAGGACCTCCTGTACCAGTCTACCGTACGGTAAGTCACACCCCAAATAAATGGATCACCTCCCCTTTAACTGCAGTGGATCAATCCACAGCTCCAAACTACAACTTCATGGTCCATACACTTCCCATCAGTCTGTCCATTGGGATTTCTTTGGATATTTTGCCAATGGCAAGTGTATGCTCAACAATCAGAACTTTGTGATATTATTTCTGCTTATTATAACTGATACATTGCATTTTGTACACTGACCAGCCAGTATGAAGTGAAAAGCAATGATTATTTTGTTAGAATTGCGTCTGACAAGGCAGCAAGTGAACAGTCAGTTCATGCAGTCAATCATGACTCTAAAACAGCGGGTATGCCGCCCGGGAGATATGCTAGCACCAAACATTGAAATAAAAAATTCAGGTTTAGAGGCTATTAGATGGCGGAAAGTTCAGTTTCAGATATTATGTTAGAGGGGCTGTGATGTTATGTTTGGATGACCTAATTTGTTGGACCTCAATAGCTGTTATTGCTGTGGCGGACTGTGGAGTAGTCCTCATTATGCTGTAGGAGAAGTAAGTATTATTTAGCACCCAATGAAATCAATGCCAGTCTGTGTACTGTATGCTATAGATATATGCTTTACAGAGACAGAGCAGTGGCTCTTCATCCAAACTTAAAGCGCCACTACAATCCTTTTACACAAATCAATAGCTCCTGTGAACAACTTTCATTACCTATGTCCAGCAGTTTTTTTGCTATCCTCCTCAGTTTAGCCGGTCACTGCGGTCGTCTCTTCCTGTGCTGCTTAAAGGGGTATTCTCATCTGGGCACTTACATTCAGTTTCATTAATCTGCCATATATAAACATTTCTTCAATTGGATGTTATTAAAAAAAATGTTCCTGTGTGAAGATAATTTCTCATAAATGTAACCATGTTGTCCTTTAGAAATGAGATGGCTTCCTCGGATACGGCCACATCTGATAGATTGAGTGCACAAAGAAACAAAAGGTTATTGTATATAAAATGTCCGGGAGTTACTGCATTTACTACAGCCGTCCTGTGGTAATGATCGCTGAATCCTGGTAGTCAGGCAGGACTCTATAGCGCAAGTCTGGCCACCGCTGCCAGAGTAAGACGTGGTCGTATCCAAGGAAAGTATCTCGTTTCTAAGGGACAGAATAACTACATTTATGAGAAATTATCTTCACACAGGAACATTTTTTTTAATAATATCCAATTGAAGAAATGTTTACATATGGAAAATGAATTTAATTAAATGTAAATGCCCAGATGGGAATACCCCTTTAACTATGTGAGACCATAACTACAGAATAACTTCTAAGGACTATAACTGCCCGAGGGGAGGAGATGCTGCTCTGTACTTACTCTGGAGGAAGAGGGGATCATGTGATGCTGCTCTGTGTACCTAGCAGGAGGGATCCCTTTTCCCTATCAGTCCCTCCATCTGGGTCAGTAACCCTGCTCTCAATCTGCACTTCAAGCTCCCTTCCCACAGATTTCGATCTCCGGATAACATATTCACAGTAAAGAATTTGTTAATCCTCACTGCTCACACAAACTATATATTTCATGTGATTATTTCTACTACTTATTTCATGCTCCTCCATGTTATAAACACTGACAGACTAGTCACCATATAGATCCTGCTCTATACTGAGGCCAGTAGATGTACTTATTGCAATCTCATTGGATTTGCTGCTAAAATACTCCATGAACATGAAGAACATAAAGCATCATGGGAGCTATAAGCAGCATATAATTGACTCAGCTTTAGGGCAAAGATCAAAAGAGATTAGTCTCCGCCCCCCCCCCCAAAACACTGCTGCTAAGGAACATTTCTGACAAGTAGCTTAGAACAGAAAAAATGCAATAACTCTGGAAAGAAAAAGGTGAGAATCGCAATATGGACACAGTTCAGTGTGTTTGAAAGAAACAATCACATATGAAATTCATTATAGATCTGGAATTAAATCTTTTAGATGGTAATGTTCTTATATATTAGACAGCAAGCAAACAGTCATTTCTTAAAGGAAATCTAACACTAGGATCAAGGATTATAAACCAAGCACACTGACAAACTGGTGTCAGCCCCCTCTTGCAGGATCCACTCTTTAGGCTTGTGATGCCCTTGTTTTTATGGAAAAATGCCTTAAAATGATGCAAATGAGCCTGAGGGGCTCCAGGCTCCATTAACACCTATGGATCCCTGAGCCTCTCAGGTTCATTTACATAATTTAATATAAAACATTTTTGTAAAAAACATGGAATAAGAAGCTAAAAGAAGAGCAGATCCTGACAGAGGGTGCACATACCAGAATGTCAGTGTGCTTTGTTTACAATCCTACATCCTGGTGGTAGATGTCCTTTAAATACATATGTTTGAAGCAGACAAAATGGATTAGCAAAGCCCAAACAAGTATACGGATCTGAATGACTGAATTGAGACTAAATTGTAAAGTGATCTCCAAAAAGTTGGTTTTATTGGCTTGCACTTTCCAAAAGTGGTGCAAGTGTCTCCAATTTCCGATCATGCAGTGGAGGCTTGTATCTGGGCTAACCACATCCCTCCCATAAAGACTGCATGGAGGGGTAACACACATGCATGATATTTGGGAAACATGGATCCCCAGCCTATACTATGTATAGGTGGTAATCTATGACTGCAGGGCAGCTTCTTTATTCCTTATCTTCAAGGTATGGGGAGACTTAGAAGAAAGTCAGTGTATTTTCTCTGCCGTCACAATTCCACTTCTGACTCGTCAATCAATACAGTTTTGTAATGTGCAGGCAGCTGGAGCGCGTTCCATTCCCGCAGTGGGGGGAGGTGCATCTTGTCGCGTGTCATTAGCTCGCGGATGACCAGGCAACGATTTGCACATTCCCATTACCTGTCAGAAGCGAGCGCGGATACAGTCAGCTGTTCATTCCACTCATCCACCAACAAACTTTTCCCAAGGTCACAGGCGGAGCAGGCACCGGGCTCAATCTAAAGTCATTAACTTCACAGGAGAGAAAGACTCAACCGCAGACGCCTTTCTTATTCCTTGTGTAGGGCGACGAGCGGCATTAGTATACAGTCACCGTTAAATGGGGAGAGGGAGAGCAGATGAAAGGGAGAAAAGATAAAAGTAATTTTTTTTTTGTGGCGGATCCTGAGGGTACACAAAGACGATCAACCGTCGTGAGGCAAATTTTATCATTTCAAAGATAAAAATACACTTATTCCATTCTCTGGAGCGATCCCAGCTCCATGTCATAATTGTGACTCTATTTGATAAGCTCCAAGTTTGGCATTGTCACCATCCCACGAGAAACAATCACTGACAGAAGGGTTTTTTTTCTCATTTTGTGCAAGAAAATTTGGTTTAAGCTCATCTAATGGTTTATTATTGAGTTCAAGAACCTACAGAGGCAGAAAGGCAGAATATAAAGGTTAGTTACATGGTCTCCAGACTGGACCACTCTCTGGGAGATAAACACAGGACAAGCAGGACAATTCACTCTGCTGTTTTTATGATGTAGCAGTACGGGGAAATATCGATAGATGGATTAGATGGATATGGAGAGGGTTGGAATAAAAATATTTAAAATGCTTCCTACTTTTGTGGCACACAAAAAATGATACCTATTAGAATCAATAATACAATGTTTAAAATCCACTTTATATAAATAACACAGTATTCAAATCAATCACCAGTCACAGTCCTCCACTTTTAGCCAAAAGTCACACTGCCTTCCCCATTTGAGGCAATAGTCACAGTGCCCAACCCTCTTTTAGCAGCTAGTCACAGCGCTCCCATTTAGCCAAAAGTCACACTCCCTATCCTCAGTAGCCACTAGTTACAGTGTCCTCCATTGTAGCCAATCATCACAGAGAGAGACAGATGGATTCCACCAATGGATATGGGATGCATGTCTGGTTAAGGGATAGATGGGTATGAGATAGATGGACAGACAGATGTGGGTTAGATGGATATCAGATACACAAAAGAGAAATTGTATACATGAGAATGTGATAGATGAATATGGAATAGAATAATATATAGAATTGAAAGATAGGACATGGATATATAAATATGGGATAGAGGAGCAAATAGATATGGCATACATAGATGGATAGGGACACAAGGCACAGGAGGATATGAGATGTATGGCTGGGTAAGGAATAGACTAAAATGGGATGGATACAGGCAGTCCCCGGGTTACCTACAAGATAGGTTCCATAGGTTTGTTCTTAAGTTGAATTTGTATGTAAGTCGAAACTGTATATTTTATAATTGTAGATCCAATTTTTTTGCCCCAGTGACAATTGGAGTTTCAAATTTATTTGCTCTAATTGGACCAAGGATTATTAATAAAACTTAATTACAGACACTTTACAGCTGATCATTGCAGTCTGGGACTATAGTAACATCCAGAGAGCTTCACCAGAGGTCACAGTGGGCAGAGGGGCTCGTCTTAAACTAGGGGTCGTCTGTAAGTCGGGTGTCCTTAAGTAGGGGAACGCCTGTACATAGATATTGGATGGATATATAGATAGAAATTATATAGGTGATGGATTCATAGATATAGGATACATACATATAGGTTACAACAGATAGATTTGGTACAGATAAAAATGGAAAAGGATTAATAGATAAATGTGAAATAGATCCGCTGCGCAGAAAATTGGGGAGATCAAGAATGTTTGAAATGTGAAAAATGGTGGATAGATGATTTAATAGATGGATACATAGAAGATTTATCCATATGCGATACATTGATGGATATGGGAATGATAGATAGATAAATAGACTTGATGCCCACGGCTTTAATGTCCCTGAGTCAGTACAGACCGTTCGTTCAATGGGAAATCCAAAGTTAGTGAAGTAAAAAAAAGGAAACTTGAATTAAAGAGGAGTAAATGTTGCATTAAGGCATGGAGCGCGGGGTAATACTAGCAGCAATATCGCTAGATTGGAAGGAAGGAAAAAGGGCCAAATTTACATTTAAATGAAGATATTTAGATTTTCTCTTTTTCCAGCAGAGAATGGAAGCAGCAGGAGAGATGGACATGGTGGAGAGGAGGAAGAGGGGTGGAGGGAGCCTGAGGTGTACACTGATACAAGGGAGGACAGCAGGCTCAGGGGGTCTTACTATATCTCATACATAGATATGAGAGAGAGAATACATTGTATCCATATATTACCCTGATCTGTTGTGTACATATATTTGTTGTTCCTCCGTCATCAGTGATTGCTTTTATCAATACATTATATGGATGGAAGTTGAGTCTTTATATTTTGAGGGATTTGGTACAGACCCCTCGCCCCAGCGGCACAGGTGACCTATATAAAGACTCGTTAGTGGTGTCATTGTCACTACCTGTCTGTATCGATCAGGAGCAGGTGCTGGCCTGCGGGCACGCTCCGGGCGGCTCTGGGCATCCGCTGTCACACAGACAATATGCAGGGTCTGATCACTTCTTCAGATCAGCTACAATGACCCATTTATCACTCCATAAATACTCAGCAGGGGGGAATATGAAGGCTCTTCTAATATCTGGCTCTGAAGTCAGAGACATAGATGCTGTCCAGCCTGTCCCTCCCTCCACCCACAGTCTCCTTATCTGCAGAGGGAATCTGAGAGACTGTTAGTAGTGGGCATCATTCTCTACAGCATGGTCCAAGTGTTTATTCACAAGATGAGAGGATAGCGATGGGGTATAGGACACATGGTATAAGCAACTGGAGCGATGGGCTGTGTAGTCAAGCGTGCAGGATTCATAGGCACCTAATAGAGCATAGGAGAGGGCCATGGATAAAGGGGCCCAGACTATGGGCTAGTCTACCCTCCAACATCATTACAGTAATGGTAGCCCAGTCATGGCTGATGCCTCCTAGTCACTAGTATTTTTGCCTGTGTTACCAAGTTACCCCCTATTGTGGCATTGTACAGGATGATATTTTTATTTCACTGGCCCCATTGGAGGCTAGTATTTTTGTGTGTGTGCAAGTACTCGTCAAGCCTCGTCCCTATTATGACCAGTATATTTTAGTCCTATCCCTATTGTGGCTAGTATTTCTAATTCCCACTGCCCATGTGGCTATTACTTTGAGTCCCGTTCTCATTGTGGCTAGTATTTTGAGTCTCATCCCCATTGTGGTCGATATTTTTGAGTTCTGTTCCCATTGTTTCTGGTATTTTAGGCCCCATTCCAATTGTGGCTAGTATTTTGCATCCTGTCCCCATTGTGGTTTGTATTTTAAGTCCCACCGACTTAAAAGTGCCAACTCTCGAGATGCTTCTGTTATCTCCTAGTGTTATGACCTTCACCTCAAGGGGGCTCCTTTTCCCCTTATTACCCAGATACCCCGGCTGCTATACTTATACGTCCATATCTTGCATTACATATGATCCTGTTATATTGACAAGGCTTCCCTGTATACATAACATCAATATCCAGCGGTCACTCGGCTGATTAGACCAGAGATCCATTGTCTTTATTTCCAGGTAATTAGACGGAGGTGAATTATTTATTGCACTTTCTGGTTGTAGCGATGTTACGGGCCAGTTTCTGCGGATAAGTTGTCCTTATCAGGTGGCGAGCAGATGTAAACATGCTATTAAATCAGATTAGAGACACAAAGGTCACTGCTGTCTCCCTATAAAATGTGATATTACATCCAGCGCAGCGGTGTCCTATAAGGCGGCTTATGTGAGGAGAACGGTATATCCCCTCCTGGATCAGTCTGGGGATTTTCAGACGGTGATGGTCTATATTGATTTACTATCATTGCCGAAGTGCACAAAAATTGCAAAGATCTTTAGGCCGTCCTGGAAAACCTGACCTACTGCTGCATCTCAGTAAGCAATACTGCAGTGTAAAGCATGTGCAGAACAGCCTCACAGCTGCAAGATGATCAGACATAATGGCCCACATTTATCAAAATGAGTGCAAACTGCATGATAAATGTGTCGCAAACTCTGACTGTGCACTGGAACGCCACTTTATGTGCAGAATTTTGTGTCGGGTATAGTTTACAAATGTGTTGTGGACCCTTTATAAATACATGTACAAGTAGTTTGCACTGAAAAGAACGTGCAAGATCAGAACTGGTGCAGGGGCTTTAATAAACCTGGACCAATATGGGTTTTATGCCATACCAGGCTCCAGTGCAGCTAATATAGAATCTATGGACAACCTCTATAATAATAATCACTTGTAGTGTTACACCGTGGGAAGGTGCCTTAGCAATCAGTTACCTTGTGTCCTGCAAAGGGACCAAAGTTTGTCCATATTTACCGTGTTTGACCTTTGACTCCAAACCTGCTCTGCTTGTCCTGACCTCTGCCTATGTTACCATAATATACAAACTATACTTGCCTGGACCTTGGATTGTCCACCGGCTACATCTGTCCCTAAAGTATATAGTATATTTAAGAATCTTGTCTTTGTGATTCCCTTTTAAGCATCTCTTAAAGGGGTATACCAACAAAGACAAGATTCTTAAATATAGTCAGGATAACAAAATAACACATTCTCTAATTCACTGTTATTAACAAAAGTCCAGCATTTCACAGATATAATTCCCACATGTCTCTATCAGTCCTGGTGTACACAGTTTCAGTTACCGCAGGAATTTTATGGTCGGGCAGGGCAGATTCTTCTCATGTATAGCTTCTCCTGTCTGCAGGATGCAGTGTGATCTCTGCCCCTCTCTCCTGCACTACGAAACCAGTTCAGACACAGGCACTTCCTGCCAGCAAGCAGCATGCACAGACTTACTCTACAAGCTACAGAAAAGGTAAGACCTTTATAGCAAGGCAAGTTAGCAGGGTGTCATTGTGTGTTGTATCCATCTCATGGATGTCATCATTTTTCATCTCTGATCTGTCTCATCTCTCTTTTTCTAGATACTAGTGAATGCTCAGAAGCTAAATGAAAGTGTAGATAAACCCTGTACCCTGATAATCTAAACACATTGTCAGCACACAGCATCTCACAGCACTACAGGTATCATGAAGTGTCTACTTAGAGAGCCCCTGCCCTACACTGACCAACACTGAGTGGTAGAATTAAAATTGTAAAGTAAGGGATTAAAAATGATCTTTATTGTGTAAACATCAGTTTGAGAACTTTCTTACATAGGCAAACACATTTAAGTTACTTGGATCAACGGCCACTGAACAGGACTAATCCTGGAATTAGCTGGTAGTCTTCCTGCATTGAAGTCCAAATCAACATAGGGGGCTGTTAAAGGGGAGTTCCAAATAGTGTAAACCCGTTTGTAGACCATCATAATCTATATTATAATATTTCATAGAGAAAAAATAGTTTTAGGGTGAAAAAAAGTATAGATTCAAAACAGATTGCCTGGGGCAGTGGATTTTAGAAAGTCGTAAAGACGTAGTTAGGATTCTGAACTATGGAGGATTTCGATTTTAGATCATTTGATTGTCTTGCGAACACACTGACCCCCCCCCCCTCCCCCTGACATACTGACTCCTCCCCCCTACACCTGTATACACACTGACCCGCCCCCCTACCCCTGTATACACACTGCCCCCCACCTCCCCCATTCGCTGTATACTCACTGACCCTCCCTCCTCCCTCTGTGGAATACACTGACCCCCGAGTGGGCCCCTCCAGTACCAGTACCGGGCCTGCTCCAGAAGACGTCCTGTGGAGTCCAGGTCTTATTGCATGAGTGTGAGCCACCCAGTATCAGGAGGTGGTTTTAATACTAGGACTGTCTACATGTACAATACATGAGGGTTTGCAGCATATATCACAGAGCGGTGGAGTAACACATCCCTTCTTAGGAGACAAAGCCCTCCTGCGATTATCCAGCGATGCACAGGATTCTGGAACTGGTGAATATTTTATAGAATTATGCAAACCACAGGCCAGAGGCTGGAGAAGGAGAGAAGAGGCTCCCGAGCCAAGTGGCAGCTGCTAAGCTCCTTCTAATAACTGATTTCAATAATGTATAATCTGGTTTTCCTCCTGCACGTCATTCAGCGCTCAGCTAACAAGTTTTACATCTCAGAGCAGTCTCTTGCCAGAGTCCTCCTGGATATAATGGACACACAGTATTATCCCCCCGCCCTGTACAAGTGACTGGGATGGAATCACACCATTGCACTGCAGTGACAAGAGGCCGGATCTCCACACACAGGAGACTAGAACCACTCAGCACTCGGCCCCCTTCATTTTCATCTTGTGTTTCAACAATAATGGAAAATAGTCCAAATTATACATTGAATTCCTCCGGGATTTATCATTCCTGTCACTGACCGTAAAACTGCTGCATGTTAAAAAAAAAACAGTCAAGACAAATAAACTGCAAATCTGAAGCTTGCAAAATAGTGAGTGCAGCTCTGGAGCATACTACAGGATGTAACTCAGGATCAGTACAGGATAAGTAATGTCATGTATGTACACAGTGACTGCACCAGCAGCAGAATAGTGAGTGCAGCTCTGAAGTATAATACTGGATGTAACTCAGGATCAGTACAGGATAAGTAATGTCATGTATGTACACAGTGACTGCACCAGGAGCAGAATAGTGAGTGCAGCTCTGGAGTATAGTACAGGATGTAACTCAGGATCAGTACAGGATAAGTAATATCATGTATGTACACAGTGACTGCATCAGCAGCAGAATAGTGAGTGCAGCTCTGAAGTATAATACTGGATGTAACTCAGGATCAGTACAGGATAAGTAATGTCATGTATGTACACAGTGACTGCACCAGCAGAATAGTGAGTGCAGCTCTGGAGTATAATACAGGATGTAACTCAGGATCAGTACAGGATAAGTAATGTCATGTATGTACACAGTGACTGCACCACCAGCAGAATGGTGAGTGCAGCTCTGGGGTATAATACAGGATGTAACTCAGGATCAGTATCAGGAACGAGTGTCTGTATGGAGCACAGTGGACTGCACCCAGCATCAGAAATATTGAGTGCAGCTCTGGGGTATAATACAGGATAGGTCAGGATCAGTACAGGATAGTAATGTCATGTATGTACACAGTGACTGCACCAGCAGAAAATAGTAGTGCAGCTCTGGGTATAATACAGATGTAACTCAGGATCAGTAACAGGATAATGTAATGTCTGTATGTACACAGTGACTACAGACCAGCAGCAAATAGTGAGTGCAGCTCTGGGGATATACAGGATGTACTCAGGATCAGTACAGGATAAGTAATGTCATGTATGTACACATGTGCTGCACCAGCACAAATAGTGAGTGCAGCTCTGGTATATAATCAGGATGTAACTCAGGATCAGTACAGGATAAGTAATGTCATGTATGTACAACTGACTGCACCAGCAGCAGAATAGTGAGTGCGCTCTTGGGTTATACAGGATGTAACTCAGGATCAGTACAGGATAAGTAATGTCTGTTGTCACAGTGACTGCACCAGGAGCAGAATAGTTGTGCAGCTCTGGGTATAATACAGGATGTAAGTCAGGATCAGTACAGGAAATAAGGTCATGTATGTACACAGTACTGCCACCAGCACAGATAGTGAGTCAGCTCTGGGGTTAATCTCAGGATGTAAGTCAGGATCAGTACAGGATAGTAATGTCATGTTATGTACACAGTTGACTGCACCAGCAGCAGAATAGTGGAGTGCAGCTCTTGGGTATAATCGGATGTAACTCAGGATCAGTACAGGATAAGTATGTCATGTATGTACACAGTGACTGCACCACCAGCAGAATAGTGAGTGCAGCTCTGGAGTAAATACAGGATGTAACTCAGGATCAGTCAGGATAATGATGTCATGTATGTACACAGTGACTGCACCAGAGGAGAATAGTGAGTACAGCTTGGGGTATAATACAGGATGTAACTCAGGATCTACAGGATAAGTAATGTCAGTATGTACACATGACTGCACCAGCAGCAGAATCTTGAGTGCAGCTCTGGGTATATACAGGGATGTAAGTCAGGATCAGTACAGGATAAGTAATGTCATGTATGTACACAGTGACTGCACCAGCAGCAGAATAGTGAGTGCAGCTCTGGAGTATAATACAGGATGTAAGTCAGGATCAGTACAGGATAAGTAATGTCATGTATGTACACTATGGGGTCATTTACTAAGGGCCCGAATCACTTTTTTTCGTCGGGTTTCCAAGAATTTTTCCGATTTGCAACGAATTGCCCCAGGTTTTGGGCGCACGCGACCGGATTGTGGCGCTTCGGCACCTGAATGCATGCGACGGAAATCGGAAAACCCGACAGATGCGGAAAAAACGCGGTATTTAAAAAAAAAAGTGTCGCTTGACACGCACTTACCTGCAGTGGATATCGGCGCACAGACCTTAGTGAATCCCGGCCGGACCCGAATCAGCATCAGAGTACGCTTCGCTGGATCGCGACTGGACCGGGTAAGTAAATCTGCCCCAGTGACTGCACCAGCAGCACAATAGTGAGTGCAGCTCTGGAGTATAAATATACTATAGACTCATTTCTAAATGAAAGGAAAGTCATTAATACAGGACATTATTATTTGTGTGGTCTCTTTGCAGTCTAACTCTCTCTTCTTGCTCCCACGATACATTGTACTTAGGATTGGATGTAGGTTGTAGGATTTGTGAGTATTGGGTAGGAGGATAGTCACATATATTTACTCAGATCTCTTCATCTAATTATTCCACATCACATTCCCCATTGCCTTCTACACATCTTTGTTTTACATCAAAAACAACTCTATACAAACAGCATAAACCATCAAAGTTTGTAGACATATGTGCTGTATACCTGGTGCACACAGTCTGCAGGTATTCACATTGCCCTGGGCTAATACAGGGATTTTGTGATGCTGTTACAGGATTATGATAATCCTCTCCTGAAATTCTCTGTGCTGCTGCAAAATCTGCTCCTTACACACCCACTATATAACACATATATATAGTAATAGACATATAGATGGTACGTATTGTCCCAGGGGATCTGTGTCATCTTACCTTATCTTGTGGATGTTGTGAGTAGCAGCAGAAATAAGAAATATAAATTTATATTCCAAGATCGTAATTTCTCAAGTATCCTGGGGGTGTGCCCTCACACTGCTGTGCTCTGAGCTCTCTGTATTCAGCCGCTCCAGGATCCTCCATTAGTACTGTAGTATTCAAGCAAGGGCATGCTGCAACTGTTACTCAGAACAGAGGGGAGGAGCTCTAGAGAAGCTCTGTACAGAGAGCTAAGAGCACAGCAGTGTGAGGATACACCTCCCAATTAAATTGGTTTACGCTTTCATGACTTTATGATCAGCAGGAGACTTCCTTATTCTGTCATATATTGAACAGACAAAAACTCCAATCCATTAGGTGCAATATCATAAGAGGTTTAACCTTCCTCCGTTCCTGGTTTCCATATCCAGACATACTGTGCACTTTTCATGCAGCACAAAAGGGGTTAATAATGGTCAGTGTGGCCCCCGGGGGCCCAGCGCTGCAGTAATTGCCCTGATCCTCTGCTGTGTATTAATCAAAACCTCCGATTTCCACAGAACTTGGGTTTCCCCATGGAACGGCTGGGGATTCGTTTTCTGAGCAAAACAGGGAAAAAAAACTCTCAATTATTGAACCGTCAGAAATAGGTTGGAAGTTTCGGTGTTTTAGTAAAGCAAAAATTGAAATTGTGTAAATCTCTTTAGTAAGCGCTTGTTTACTGAGGTCAGCGGGAAGTGATATCACAGCAGTTAAAGTGCATCTACCACCAGGATGAAGGACTGGATGCAAATGAGCCTCATGGGCTCCAGGCTCCCATGACACATATGGAGTCTGGATCCCCTGAGGCTCATTTGCATTCAGCCCTTCATCCTGGTGGTAGATGTCCTTTAACCCTTTCTGCTGACAAATTCAGGGCTTTTACCATACACCCTTCACCTGCCTGTAGGACAGATAGCGGTTCTCCCACCTCCTCACAGTAGATATTAATGATCATGTAGATTCCTGCTTCTGCCGCCGCTGATGCATCGCTCCCTACATTCCCTCATTGAGGTGTTTGCTCTGAACATTGTCACCTTATGTACACATTAGTTACCTGTGAATGAGATACATTTCCAGTCCCAGCATGTAATCCTTTACTAAAGTGCAGTGTGAATGTGTGTATATATATATATATATGTGGTGGTAAAGGCGGCTCAGCAGGGGGAGACCTGAGAGCTTTTAATGCATGCACACACTTTGCTCAATTATTTTCCCTTCCATTATCTGAGGCACATAAGAGGTTACAGCAATCGCTCCGCTCTCCTGCAATGGTTTCACATTCCCCATTCAGTAACTTTGCTAATGCTTTACTTTATTTATCATGTTCTGATCTTCACTTATTCTCTGGTTACTTGAAAAGTGCAGTCAATGTAAAGCTGGTTTCCTGTACATCCTCCACAAAATGTGTAAGTGCAGCTCTGGATGTGAGTGGAGTATAAGCTAGGAAGCAAATCATATGGATATTAATTACCTACTCCTAGATGGGTGGTGGACTAATACCTTGCAGCCCTTCACTACTCGCTAGCACCATACATTGCATAGTGGTTGTACTTGGTATTGCAGCTCAGCCTCATTCACTTGAATGGGAAAGAGTTGCAACCAGTCTATGTTGATCAATGGACTTCAGATCACTGGTGGGGGAAGTGCTAAATCCCCCACCGGGGCCTAGCCTTTTCTTGGGGCCTTGTAGCAGACGTGGCCCAGAATACCGGAGTGGCTGGCGGTTGCGGCCTAGGCACGCTGATGTCACGGTGCTTGGTATGGGGACCGGAGGGCTGACCTACAGCCTGGCAAGAAATATGGAGGGAGAGGCTGATGTACTGGTTCTCCCTGGGGCAAGCTCTGAGTGTCTGTAAGATAAGTCCCTGGGTGATGGATGGGGAACCTTTGGTGGTAACAGCCATATTCAGGGATCAGACGGAGGCAACGTTGTGGAAATCAACTTACAGTTCTTTATTGAACTTTGGACAGCAGACAACGGCCAAAAACAATGAAAAAGCATTTCTTGGATGCTGGAGTGGTCATGGAGAGTTGTTCCGCAGGAAAGGTGTATGCAGCCTGATAGTAGATGCAGGCTAGGATGGTTCAGGTGGAACTGAGTCCAAGTGGTGGAAGCTGCAGTTCAGGGCTTAAGCATCCAGACTTACCCTGGGTGCCAGGCAGTAGTCCTGAGGCACTAGAACTTCCTGGGATTTATGGTTGTGGCAGCACTGAAGGTGTGCTGCTCACTCTCCCTGGAATAAGACCCTGCAGTCTGTCTAACTGGTAAGACCTAAAGACCGAACCATGTGCTTCCACCCAGCAGGGGTTTTTATACTCCCCCTGGTCAGGTGGTAGCACCTCTCCAATCACACTCTAGCTTCTATAAACAGACAAATTATTGGATAATTAGATACAGCAGTATCTACAGCTCCAATTACACTATATCTCAGTTCTACAAACTTCCTAGAGGGTTCATGACACCCCCTAACAGCTCCTGACCTGAGGAGGGAGCCATTCGCAACTACCAGCCTGCGCATGCATTGGCAGGGGTGTTGCAGAAGCTGTGCTCCTTGTGTTTCTTTGGAGCACCAATAGCTGATCGTGTGGTCGTCGCTATGGATGACCAATCCCAAGGATAGTTTATCAGTATTTTACGCCCAAAGCAGCCAAGAATTTTCTGTTTCCTTAGAGATAACATGTTGTGAATTGTATCTGCACTGTCTCCATTCTGGTAAATCTTCCTCCTTGTTCACACTTTGTAATACCTTTTGCTGCTCGTCTGTGAGGGGGACGTCACCCTGGGACAGGTAGATCCGATTCACACAAGCAAAATTGTGACACATTAAAGGATTTCACACGTCTCCCGTCTTATTCTCCCCGGGTTCATCTTATCATGTTTGTTAGTAGAAGGGAGGAACATTGGCGCTTGTCAGAGGGGTCACAGGAAGAAAAATCATTAAGTGGGGCTTTTAGAGTTTATCTATGATACCGGCGGCAGTACTGCACTACTTCACCCAATTCTCTTATGTGCGATACTGTAGGTCTAGTAGCTATAACTAAACCTGTGAAGTGTGATACTCTCTGCTCCGAGTCTCTGTATCTCATCCTATCCAGAATGACACTATCTGACCAGCGTCTGTATCTAAGCCTATCATGTGTGACACTGTATACTGAGCCATGTATCCAATCCTATCATGTGTGAGCTCTGTACTGAGCCATTTTCCAAGCCTAGCATGTGTGAGCAATCTGTATACTGAGCCATGTATCCAATCCTATCATGTGTGACACTGTATACTGAGCCATGTATCCAATCCTATCATGTGTGACACTGTTAACTGAGCCATGTATCCAATCCTATCATCTGTCACACTGTATACTGAGTCATGTATCCAATCCTATCATCTGTGACACTGTATACTGAGCCATGTATCCATCCTACATTGTATAACTGTCTAACTGTAGGCCATGTATCCATCCTATCTATGTGTATACACCTGTATACTGAGTCCGGTTCTCATCTATCATGTGTGAGACTCTCTATACTGACCATGTTATCCAATCCTATCTAATCATGTGTATCTGCTACTGAGCCATGTTCAATCCAATCCTATCATGTGTGAACTGTACCTGAAGCCATGTATCCACATCCTATCATGTGTGACATACTGCGACTGAGCCTGTATCCATCCTTCATGTGGTACTGGCTACTGACATTATCTCAATCCTATCATGTGTGACTACTGTTCTGAGCATGATCCCACTCCTATCATGTGTGATACTGTCTACTGCACCATGTGCCAATCCTATCATCTGTGAATGCTGTAATACTGAGCCATGTATCCAATCCTATCATCTGTGACACTGTATACTGAGCCATGTATCCAATCCTATCATCTGTGACACTGTATACTGAGCCATGTATCTAATGCTATCATGTGTGATACTGTCTACTGAGCCATGTATCCAATCCTATCATGTGTGACACTGTATACTGAGCCATATATCCAATCCTATCATGTGTGATACTGTCTACTCAGCCATGTATCTAATCCTATCATGTGTGATATCCACTGAGCCATGTATCCAATCCTATCATGTGTGACACTGTATACTGAGCCATATATCCAATCCTATCATGTGTGATACTGTCTACTCAGCCATGTATCTAATCCTATCATGTGTGACACTGTCTACTGAGCCACATATCCAATCCTATCATGTGTGACGCTGCATACTGAGCAATGTATCCAATCCTATTATGTGTGATACTGCATACTGAGCCATGTATCCAATCCTATCATGTGTGATACTGTCTACTGAGCCATGTATCTATTCCTATTATGTGTGATACTGTCTACTGAGCCATGTATCTATTCCTATTATGTGTGATACTGTCTATTGAGACATTCATTTGAAGCCTATAATGTGTGATACTGTTTGTTGCACTGGTTATCTAATCCTATAAAGCCATGTATCTAATTCTGTTATGTGTGATACTGTCTGCTGAGCCATTGTATCTAATCATATCATATGTGATACTTCTGTTGAGCAATGTCCCTAATCCTATCATGTGTGGTACTGTCTGCTGAGCCGTGTATCTAATCTTATCTTGCATGATACAGTCGGATGAGCAATGTATCTAATCCTGTCATGCAGGTTATAGTCTGCTGAGCTTTGTATCTAATTCTGTCATGCGTGATACTCTCTCCTGTATCCAATACTGTCAACTGTGATACTGTCTCCGTAGCAAAATTTCTATTCCTATCATGTGATATACAATCTGCTGAACTGTGTATCTAATACTATCACGTATGATACCGTCTGTATAGATTATGTATCTAATCCTATAATATGTGATTTTTTCTGAAAATACAATCCTGTATAACATCTTCGGAGCAATGTATCTAATCCTATCAAGTGTGATACTGTCTGTTGAGCTGTGTATCCAATACTGTCTACTATGATACAGTCTTGGGGAGCAATGTATCTAATCCTATCATGTGTGATACTGTCTGTTGAGCTGTGTATCCAATACTGTCTACTATGATATAGTCTTCGGAGCAATGTATCTAATCCTATCATGTGTGATACTCTCTGCTGAGCTGTGTATCTAATCACATGCGATACAGTCTCACAGAACCACATAGCACTACATCCCCCATCGTTGTGACTGCCTGAGAGTTGGGTAATGTCTATGTAGAAGTAGTCTCTGAGTCTCTTGTTATCACAGAACTTTTTCCATTACGAGTGCCGGTGTTGTGTCAGTTTTTCCATTTGCGGCGTGTGATGTATGTGTCCCGCCGCTGCCGACGTCCCGGCAGGTTCCTCCATTCATCACCTCGTCTTTATTTGCCGTTTGTGTGGCTTTGGCTTGTGTGTGTGTTCTTGTAGTGACTATGTGGTAGCCCGGAGGAATATCTGCAGGTAATGAGTTTCTTACCCTCCACATAATAATTGTTACGGGCAGGACGAGGGTGGATATAAATCTCATTTATTTACAGTGTGAATGACATATTAATTTATGAGGGAGAATGTATGGGCTTGTATTACTGTACCTCTGCCACATCCCGTGCCCACGCTGCAAATAATTTGTGCATGATCGTTCCATTTGCAACCTCAGCTGTCTGCGGCGGAGGCCCCGCACACGCACCACTAAGCCGCCATTCTATCGAAATTGGTATTTTAGCAATAAAACAAAGCTCTCACAAATAATGAATATCATCTCTTTTATCCATCCCCTGCCATCCATTCATGGCTAGGAGGCTTCATTGTCTGCCCAACCACCCGCCTGACCGCCCGCAGTCGCTGCTCTTCTCCTCTGACCAAGGACGACCGCGTTTAGCGACAATATGTAGCGCACACACAATGTCACATGCGTCATACCACCCACTAACCCTAATAGCATCATGTCTGGTCTATGTGCCCCTGGGTGATAGGGTTACTGCAGGTCCTTCATGCCTCAGGTTTAGGGTCTCCACTGACAAATATGTATCTTTTTGTTCCCTTTTTGTTCGTTTTTAAAATATATTTTCCTGAATTTTTTTTTATAACAAAACAGAGAAACCTGTGACCAGAACTTAAGAAGACATAAGGCAACACAATGCCGCAAAGTTTTTACTTAGGGCAGTGGTGGCGAACCTATGGCACGGGTTCCAGAGGCGGCACTCAGAGTCCTTTTTGTGGGCACTCAGGCCATCGCCCCAGCATACCTGACAAGAATCTTCCTGCAGTTCCAAGAAACTTAAAAGATGCTGCTTCCAGTCATATTTTGATACTTACTTCGCTGGGAATGTAGTAAGAGGGAGAATTAGACATGGTTGAATTATTTTTAGAGGACCTCCTGCTGGCCCCACGATTATCTGGAAAGAAGCTAAAATGATGCAAATTTTCCATCTTCCTACTGTGTTGATGTCCTCAGGAGGCCAATATGATTGAAAGTTGTTGAACAGGGAGCAATAAGTTACTGCTTTAATGTTTGGTTGGCACCTCACGATAAATAAAGGGGGTTTTGGGTTGCAGTTTGGGCACTCGGCCTCTAAAAGGTTCACCATCACTGACTTGTGATGCCACACATGGCGTTTTGAACCTGTTTTGGTCTGTTTTTAAGCAGTCCGTCCAAAAAAGAATGCGTTTTTGAAAAACGCATGCTTTTTTTTAGAAAATTCATCCGTTTTTGACCGGTTTTAATTAAGATAATTGGTAAAAACCTGTCAAAAACGCATGCTTTTTTTAACGGACTGCTTAAAAAAGGACCAAAAACTGGTTCAAACCGCCATGTGTGGCATCGCCCTTACTCCTAGATCCAGGCACCGTCACTATGGTAATATTCTTATGTTTGTTATCCATGGCCTCATTCCTCCTAAAATCCTGATTGTTGTCCTATGGAGAGACTCTCCCACCTCAGCCGTAGATCTCTGCAGGTCATCCAGAGGGATCCTGCAGCCTCTTGGCTGCTTCTCTGATCAGTCTTCTCCTTGAGATGAAAGTTTAGAGGGATGGCCGGGTCTTGGTAGATTTGCAGTGGAAATTGCGCCTTCCATTACAATATGACGCTTGCACGTGGCTCCTTGGGAGGTTTTAAGTCTGTCAAAACTTTTTGTACCCAAATCTGGTATTAAACTTCTCCACAGCAGCATCACGGACCTGCCTGGTGTGTTGCTTGGTCTTCATGATGCAGAACCCTGAGACCATCACAGAGCAGGTGGATTATTACGGAGACCAGATTACACACCGGTGGATTATATTCATCATCAGTCATTGGAACATTGGATCATTCAGAGATCTGAGACTGAACTTCTGGAGGGATTTTGCTGCCCAGAAAGTAAAGGGGCTGAATAACATTACACGCCCCACTTTTCAGTTTACGATTTGGTACAAAAGTTTAAAATATCCAACAAATTTCGCTCCACTTCACAATTGTGCCCAAAATATCAATTATATATCTTTATATCTTTGTTTGAAGCCTGAAATGTGGCAAAAGGTTGAAAAGTTCAAGTCGCTGTAAATTAGGATAAGATGTAGCGGCTCAGCAGACAGTATCATGTATGGTAAGATTGGATACATTGCTCAGCAGACTCTCATACATGATAGGATTAGATACACAGCTCAAAAGCAGTATGGAACATGGTGGGATTAGATACGTGGTCAGCAGACAGTATCACATAGGATAGATACAGCAGCTCAAAAGACAGTATCACACAATATTGGCTTGGAATGAATGTCTGAGTCAGTGGACAGTATCACACATAATACTAGGATTAGATACATGGCTCAGCAGACAGTATCACACATGATAGGATTAGATATTTGGCTCAGCAGACAGTATCACACATGATAGGATTAGATATTTGGCTCAGTAGACAGTATCACACATGATAGGATTAGATACTTGGCTCAGTAGACAGTATCACACAAGATATGAATAGATACATGGCTCAGTAGACAGTATCACACACGATAGGATTAGATACATGGCTCAGTAGACAGTATCACACATGATAGGATTAGATACATGGCTCAGTAGAGAGTCTCACACATGATAGGATTAGATACATGGCTCAGTAGTCAGTATCACACATGATAGGATTGGATACATGGCTCAGCAGACAGTATCACCATCGATGAGTTGATACTTGCTCAGTAGACAGTATACACATGATAGGATTAGATACTATGGCTCAGTAGACAGTATCACACATGATAGATAGATACATGGCTCAGTAGACAGTATCACACAATGATAGGATTGATACATGGCAGTCAGTGTCAGTATCACACCATGATAGGATTGATACATGGCTCAGTAGCAAGTATCACACTGATGAGTAGATACTGGCTAGTAGTCAGTATCACCATGAATGGATTAGATACATTGGCTCAGTAGACAGTCCTCACACATGATGGATTAGATACTGGCTCAGTACCAGTATCACACATGATATGATAGATAATGGTCAGTAGACGTACGACTACATGATAGGATTAGATACAGGCTCAGTAGACAGTCCACCATGATAGTATTAGATACATGGCTCAGTATCATATCCACACATGTATGGATTGGATACATGGCTCAGTAGTCAGTATCACACATGATAGGATTAGATACTTGGCTCAGTAGACAGTATCACACATAATATGATTAGATACATGGCTCAGTAGACAGTATCACACATGATAGGATTAGATACATGGCTCTGTAGACTGTTTCCCACATCACAGTATCATCACTGTAAACATGTAGTCATTATCCTCCTGTACATAGAACATAGCATTCCCTCTCCTAGGATTTCCCTAGTCTCCTGCAGTCCCCTGTGTGCACTTGCTGTTATATAGGGGTCACGGTTCACCCCACAAGTCCTGTTTACAAGTGAAAAGCAGAATCTTGTTAAAGAGAAAGATATAGTAAATTGTGTTTAGCAGGGGACAAGCTCCTCTCTGGAAGAGACTGTGTATTGCTACATTGTATTACACGGTAAATAAATTTCAATTAATCCCCCACAATCGATTCCCTTTAAAAGCCTTTGACCCCTCGCACGTTCTGCTACCTGGCAGCTCCGCCAAACACACGCAAGACTTTTATCAAAATGTATCTTTTATGTGTCATATTGTATCAAAAGCAGAAGACTAATCTGTATTTGATGTTCCCCCTCTCTGACTATTGTTTGCAGTGTTTCAGTTGCCGTCATGTTCGTGACTTTGATCATAAAACCCAAACGTCCAGTTGTCTCCTGTAATTTACTATTCGGTTTAATGTCCTCAGCTGCTGGAAAGCAAAATATTCCATCTACAGCGCAAGTTTTTTTTTTTTTTTTTCTGGCAAAAGTCTGTTGCTACATACAGTATAGAGATATGGCTGTGGTATGTAAGCGAGGGGCAATAGACGTTGTAACACTGGGGCTGGGGCATAGCTGGTCATGTCTCCTGATCACTATATCATTGCTGATATTATATTTGCAAGCATTTGTGTACAGACAGTGTGAATATTCTAAGGTCTGGTTTACATTTTGGATGTGGGAAGATTTACCCAGAAAACAGCCTCACAATCTATTCAATTGCAGATTTATTTCATGGTCATGGTTGCTTGGTCCAGGTGGTCCACACCGGGCAGGTGTCCCATAGGGGAATTGCACGGAAGAGGGAGATGCTGGAGGTGGATTGATGGTAGTTATCTATGGGGCACTCCTGGTGTATGCATGTATTAGGATCCCTGGATAGATGTTACAGGGGAGGCCCATGATGTTAGCGGCAGCCATGGATCACACTTAAACAAGTGATATAAAACATCAACCTATGGTTCCTTTATTCCAGAACTCGAACACAGCATAGGCAAAAGGTTCAAGGTAGCTAATTGGATTATGTGTGGCAAAGGATGCCCACAGCCTAGTTACTGTAGCTTTAGGCTGGGGAGGTTAGTTGCTGCTGTAGCAATAATCCTAGGCAGCAATAGGCAGCAATAATCCTGTATGTAGTCAGAGCTGCAAGCAGCAGGCCTGGTATCTGTCTGGACAGTATTCACAGACCCATTTGCTCATCACTGGATATCCACACTAATTTGATCTCAAGTCTAATCAGCTCTGTATTTTTTTTTTATATATCCTTCACCTGGGGGAGGAGGGTTCAAGTATCCAACCAGAGACCTTGTTACAAATAGATTCACATTAATCAAACATTACATATCATTGGTCAATATGCAGCTGCAATACCAGAGATGGCCAGTAGGTACTGGTAATAGTTACTAAGGAATGAATATATATATATAATCAAGTGTAAAGGACATGTTCTTAAAGGCAACTTTCTATGGGAACTACACAGATTGCAGGATTATCTGGCCACACCTCTCCAACTAAGTTCGTAACCGACCCATCCGGCAGGCCGTTACAAATACCCTTGGTGCTTGTTGAGATAGTGGACACCGATTATCCACCTGAAAAATCACAATTCACATTCATTCCAGAGGGAGGTTGTCAATTTTATTTTGTCCAAAAAGATTTGATAAATGGTTGAAGATAAAAATCAACGTGGACAATTTTAAAGGAAGCAGCTTAACCCCTTCCTGCTGGGGCCACTTTTTGTTTTTGGGTTTCCATTTTCAACTCCCCACATTCAAAAATCTATAACTTTTTAATTTTTTTCATGTAGAAAGCTGTGTAAGGGCTTTTTTGCTCAACAAATTGTAATTCACAGTGACGGTATTTAATTATCCATCAGATGTACAGTGAAATAGGGAAAAATTCCAAATACAGTTAAATTGGTGAAAAAACATATTTGCATTTTTTCTTGTGGACTTGGTTTTTACGGCTTTGACTGTGCGTCCCCAAATTACATGCCTCATTTATTCTTTTTATGATCACGGGGGTACCACATTTATAAAGGTTTTCTTGTGTTTTAATACGTTTTAAAAAATTAAAACTTTCTGTACAAAAAAAAAATCTTCCTTTTGCCATCTTCTGGCGGTAATACCTATTTCATACTTCGGTGTAAGGAGCTGTGTGACATGTCATTTTCTGTGAGATGAGATGACATTTTCATTGCTACCATTTTGAGGACTGTGCATCTTTTTGTTCACTTCTTATTAAAATTTTTATATGTTGCAAAATGTCAAAAAAGTGGTGTTTCAGACATTCTGGCGCTATTTGTCTTTAAGGGATTAAACACTAGGAATAACTGTTACTATGTTTTGATTGATTGGATGCGCCGATACCTAACATGTTTATGCTTTCTGCTGTTTATTTATTTTTATATCAATTCTATGGATAGAGGGGATTTTAAATCTTAGGGGTTTTTTTATTACTTTAAAAAAAAAAAGTACTATTTTTGAGACCTCTTATGGTACCTTAACCCTAGCTTGTCTGACCGATCCTACCATATACTTCCATACTACAGTATGACAGTATATGGGGATTTTACTGATCATCTATTACAATGTGCAACTGGCGCATTGTAATAGATCTTCTTATACACAGCCTCCGGTCTTACAAAGGCCAAAAGGCTGTCATGGCGAAAGATCGTTGCTCTCCAATGACGTCATGGGGAGCAGTGATCTAAGCCAAGATGGGGGTGCCGCAGCCAACATATGACTTACTGTCGGTGAGGGGTTAAAATTTACATTGAAAAACCAGACTGGTACTTTAAACCAGCCAGAATCTACCATGTGAACTTGGCTTTAGGAATGGTTCTCACAAAGGTTTTTTGAGTGGATTTTGAGGTACAATTATTCCTCTTTTCCATAGCAAAACCAAGGACAGAGGAAACAACCCCAGCAATTTAATGGGCAGATTCTCCCCACACTGTCATCCTCCAGCCACCAATACAGTCTATGGCAGTGAGGCGAACCTTTTGGAGACAGAGTGCCCAAACTACAACCAAAATCCACTTATTTACCGTGAAGTGCCAACATGCCATTTTAAGCAGTAACTTATTGCTACCTGTTCTTCCACATCTTTCAATTATATCGGCCACCTGAGGCCAACAATACAGTTGAAAGAAGGAGGGCACATTCATACTCTTGTTGTATCTTCTTTCTAGGGTCTCTCTGTAGAGGAAAAATGGTTGGTCCAGCAGGAGGACCTCCAAAAATATTGCAGTTCTGTCAACACCTTCTTACTTTTCCGCAGTTCCTAACAGCCAATGAAGTGTTGCTTTAAAATAGCGCTGAGAGCAGCATTTCTTAAGTTGCCTGGGACTTGGTGGATTTGGTCCTATTTGGTGAACTCTATCCTGGGGTGATGGTCTGAGTGCCCACAGAAATGGCTACGAGTGCCACCTCTGGCACCTGTGCCATAGGTTCGCCACCACAGGTCTATGGTAATGATGATGAACCATTTAGAGAATGTGTCCAAATTACAAACAATAATCACTTATTTATCACAAAGTGCCAACACGGCAATTAGAGTCACCTTGGGCACCCATGCCAGAGATTCACCACCATCTTTCAGACAGGAGTACTTCACGTTTCTATATATTGACCCATCATTTTCTATGGGCTCACGTAGACAAACCATACATCAGTGAGGATAGTAGAACAGCAAGCACTTTGGCAGACCACAAGCTATCATAAAAGTCAATGACGCCCAAGAAATAAAAAAACGGACATCATTATTTGCCATCTAAATTTTGGCAACCATCTGTTTTGTAACCCTGAAAAATAAACACAACACAAACTGAAAACAGATATGTGTTATACGGATGTGAAACAGACACACCAGACTGTGGTAGAGCAGCAGGCAATCGGAAGTGGAGCAATAACTTTGCTTTGGGTGCTACAAAAAAACAAATCTGCCCCTGGATGGAGCACAAAGGCTTCTTACTCTGCTCCATCCAATCACATTGACACTAATAGCAGGCAGATTGTTAATGGCAGTGTCGCAGATGTATTTACTAGCTTAAAGTAAATCTACCACCAGGATGAAGGATTGTAAACCAAGCACACTGACATACTGGTGTGTGCCCTCTCTTGCAGGATTCACTTTTATTTAGGCTTCTTATACCCTTTTTTTAAGAAAAGAAGGCTTTAAAAATTCTGGAAATTAGCCCCTTAGGCTCATTTGCATAATTGTATAGCTTTAAAAAACAAAAAAAAACAGGGCATAAGAAGTTAAATGAGAAGCGGATCCTAACAGATGGGGGCATACACCTGTATGTCTGTGTGCTTGGTTTACAACCTTTAATCCTGATGGTAGATGTCCTTTAAACAGATATTATAGTCAATCGCCCTGGGTCTGTATTGGTCTAACAATGGATATTGTAAGAGATGGGGATGAGAGAAATTGAACCTGATACAATGTGAGCAGCTTCCAGCATCCGGTTCTGTACTGTTACAGATTTTCACGTTGTGTTCTTTTAGTTTCATTATTGCTTTCTCTAACACGACATGGAGTTACAATGTTGTTTTATGATTGAACTAGTGGAACACGGAAAGGGAACTGATGGGAAGGGAAAGATAAAAGGTCAGCGGAAGAAGAAATAGAGGGCCATGGGGAAGGGGCCCGAGGGCTGAGCGCAGTGCATGTGGTGTGGGCCGGTCACTACATGCCGCTATTACATTGTGGCTCAGTATTGAACAGCAGTGTGTGCACCAGAAATTAGGTGTTGTGTTAGGCCGCTTGTTGTTATCCTCAGAACATCTCCATCCACCAAGCAATTAAACAGAAATAATAAACTCCAGATGCTGCACAAATATCCTGTATATTACACTGCCGGTTATTTATATCATCTGTCATACAGAAACCAATCCAAAAAACATGCAGAAGAAAATACAACAAATAGGTTTTATCATGTCCCATTACTATTCTAATTGTCCCTCCAACACATTACTGGAGGATACAGATGACTGATCCCCTATACACTGGTGGGACCGTCATTAGTAGACCATCCTGCTGATTATTATACAGAGTATTTTGACTGTAATACTGCCCCTATGTGCAAGAATATAACTACTATAATACTGCCCCCTATGTACAAGAATATAACTACTATAATACTGCCCCCTATGTACAAGACTATAACTACTATAATACTGCCCCCTATGTACAAGAATATAACTACTATAATACTGCCCCCTATGTACAAGGAATATAACTACTATAATATGCCCCCTATGTACAAAGATTAGAACTACTATAATACTGCCCCCTATGTACAAGAAGATAACACTATAATGACTGGCCCCCCTATGTACAAGACTATAACTACTATAATACTGCCCCTATGTACAGAATATAACACTATATACTGCCCCCTAGTACAAGATATAACTACTATAATACTGCCCCCTATGTACAGAATATAACTACTATAATACTGCCCCTACTTGACAAGAATATAACTACTTAATACTGCCCCTATGTACAAGATATAATACTTTATACTACTGCCCCCTATGTACAAGAATATAACTACTATAATACTGCCCCCTATGTACAAGAATATAACTACTATAATACTGCCCCCCTATGTACAAAGAATAACTACTATAATACTGCCCCTATGTTACAGAATATAACTACTATAATACTGCCCCTATGTACAAGAATATAATACTATAACTGCCCCTATGTACAAGACTTAAATCTACTTAATACTGCCCCCTATGTACAGAATAATACTACTATAATACGCCCCCGATGTACAAGAATATAACTACTATAATACTGCCTCCTATGTACAAGACTATAACTACTATAATCCTGCCCCCTATGTACAAGAATATAACTACTATAATACTGCCCCCTATGTACAGGAATATAACTACTATAATACTGCCCCCTATGTGCAAGAATATAACTACTACAATACGACTCCTATGTACAAGAATATAACTACTATAATACTGCCCCCTATGTACAAGAATATAACTACTATAATACTGCCCCCTAGGGACAGGAATATAACTACTATAATACTGCCCCCTATGTACTATAATATAACTACTATAACATTTCTTCTATGGGTAAAACTATATACATGTAATGGTGGATGAATGATATACACTCACCGGCCACTTTATTAGGTACACCATGCTAGTAACGGGTTGAACCCCCTTTTGCCTTCAGAACTTCCTCAATTCTTTGTGGCATAGATTCAACAAGGTGCTGGAAGCTCCTCAGAGATTTTGGTCCATATTGACATGATGGCATCACACAGTTGCCGCAGATTTGTCGGCTGCACATCCATGATGCGAATCTCCCGTTCCACCACATCCCAAAGATGCTCTATTGGATTGAGATCTGGTGACTGTGGGGGCCATTTGTGTCCAGTGACCTCATTGTCATGTTCAAGAAACCAGTCTGAGATGATTCCAGCTTTATGACATGGCGCATTATCCTGCTGAAAGTAGCCATCAGATGTTACAGGGGACATTGTGCTCATAAAGGGATGGACATGGTCAGCAACAATACTCAGGTAGGCTGTGGCGTTGGTACCAAGAGGCCCAAAGAGTGCCAAGAAAATATTCCCCACACCATGACACCACCACCACCAGCCTGAACCGTTGATACAAGGCAGGATGGATCCATGCTTTCATGTTGTTGATGCCAAATTCTACTATCCGAATGTCGCAGCAGAAATCGAGACTCATCAGACCAGGCAACGTTTTTCCAATCTTCTACTGTCCAATTTCGATGAGCTTGTGCAAATTGTAGCCTCAGTTTCCTGTTCTTAGCTGAAAGGAGTGGCACCCGGTGTGGTCTTCTGCTGCTGTAGCCCATCTGCCTCAAAGTTCGCCGTACTGTGCGTTCAGAGATGCTCTTCTGCCTACCTTGGTTGTAACGGGTGGCGATTTGAGTCACTGTTGCCTTTCTATCAGCTCGAACCAGTCTGCCCATTCTCCTCTGACCTCTGGCATCAACAAGGCATTTCCGCCCACAGAACTGCCGCTCACTGGATGTTTTTTCTTTTTTGGACCTTTCTCTGTAAACCCTAGAGATGGTTGTGCGTGAAAATCCCAGTAGATCAGCAGTTTCTGAAATACTCAGACCAGCCCTTCTGGCACCAACAACCATGCCACGTTCAAAGGCACCAAATCACCTTTCTTCCCCATACTGATGCTCGGTTTGAACTGCAGGAGATTGTCTTGACCATGTCTACATGCCTAAATGCACTGCGTTGCTGCCATGTGATTGGCTGATTAGAAATTAAGTGTTAACGAGCAGTTGGACAGGTGTACCTAATAAAGTGGCCGGTGAGTGTATGTGGTGGTATTGGCTCTGTAAATATACCTACGCTGTATTCTCCTGTGTCTCTCCTCCTATGTACAGAATGTGTCTCTTCATTCCTCCTACATTTTGCAGTTGGATTGTTCGGGATATTAATGTTCCTTTGGATCAGACTATTGGAAGGAATTAGGGAAATCTCTAGTGAATTACATACTTCATCCTCTGCTCCTCGGCTTACATGGGGAATCATGGTAAATCGGATGTCTCTGGCTTTATAAATGATATTTCTGCTGTATTAGAGTCTATGACGTTCCGGCCTCTTTCATTTGGAGAATATATTGCAGCTCTGGGGATGTGCATCACGTTTTTTGGGCTCCCGGTACAGTCTGTCCTGTCACGCTGTGTGCTGAGCGAGAGATCCGCGGCCGCAACAGGAGAATTCCTTCTCTAAATCTCTCCCCTGTAACCTGTCCTTTGTTTCATCACGGTGTGTCAGTAATATATGACAAGTTTTACTACACTCCGCTGCTCTCACACATCATCTATCCGAGCTCTGCCACTACCAGGGGACCTGCAAAGAACACAGCGCAACAAATCTGAGAGAAGCAACCCCCAAAACCACTCACCGGGGGGCGCTCACCTATCAGTAATGGACAGCAGCAGCACCTGCCAGATGGACTGGGTCATGGAGGAGACATTAATGGCAGCGCTGAAAGCTGCTACAATCATTGGGAAAGAAATCCATTTGTTTCCTTACATTGTGAACTTCCTTCCCAGCATGCCGCAAGATTGAGTGTAAATTTCTTGGTTGTATTGCCTAGCAGGAGATTTCTCCAGTGCTCAGTGTTGCCCTGTGCTGGTTTAGAGGAGTAATGGAGGGGATGAGAAACCATGTAATATAAAGGAAATCTACCATCAAAATCCATCATGATAAATCACTGAATATAACTCATAGATGCAGAAACCATGACTACTATCTATGGCCTCCTTCCTTCTAAAAGAAACTTTTACAATTATGTTAATGAGGATGAGCCCTTCCGTGCTACAGCTTCACAAACTGTTACACTGTCTCCCCTCCCCTCTGTTCCCTCAGTATGTCCCCCTCACTTTGCTTGCTGCAATCTCACACAAAGGGAAGAGAGAAAGGCTCATGCACAGTCTTAACAGCCTGTGAAGCTGCAGCACGGAGGGACTCTGATAACGCCCTCCCAGAGCCCTCCCGGCTCATTAGCATAATCTTGAAAGTTGGTTTTAGAAGTAAAGAGGCCATGGATAACAAATATAAGAAAGTTATGACAGTCACGGTGCCTGGATCTATGAGTAAGTGTCCCAGGTTTATAATGATGGATTCTCATGGTAGGTTTCCTTTAAATTCTAAATGCCCTCTGAACCCCCCAAGAACGCAAGGACATTACCAAATCGGACCAGTGAAAAGGTTGGAGAACAAGATGATCCCTATATATCAAAAACAGGATTGAGGACAGCCATGTGTTTATCTGATTTACCAATCCAAGCCCAGTTCAGCTGAACTAACCTGACCGTCTGTGGTCAGCTTGGCTGAGCTGGATTATAACTGGTTAATCTTTCCATCCATCATCATGGAATGTATTTCTTAATGCACATGCAGCGATGTTCTGCTGGGGAGATACAATAAGGCAAATTCTCAGTGAATAATAGAAAACCAGATTAAAATCTATTTGTATCCCAAGTGGAAAATTCACACAATCTAGTTCAGTTTCCATGCGTTCTCTAATGAAGTACTTCATGCAGCGTGAATCTACCACTTCTACAACAGTATCTGTAGGACGGCTGCAGACTTGTGTCACCCCTGGCATCTGACTATAGACGGCAGTGAGGGGCGCGAGTGTGAAAAGAACGTGTGAAACAAGTCATATTTCCGGACAAACCCTTTAACTCCTTACAGACAGTCCCTCCATAAGTCCTTACAGAACTAAATCATTAAGGAATATAGTCTATGTAAGGAGTTAATCTTTAGCCTCCTCTCCTTACCTATCTGCTATGGGCAGACCCAAGAAGGATTTCACATACACTGCTCTTTGCAATAAAAGAAATAAGAAAAATAATATGGGACAAAGTAGCCTTTTTTAATGAAATGTATGTAATGCAGGAAGGGAACGGCTTGGATGGGCTAGAGGACAGATAAGGACAGTGAGCCCTAAGACTTTACCCACTTCTCTGCTGTCCCTATCTATTTGCCTAGCCTACCCTTATTCGTAGGTGACAACTGGTTGACAATTCCTTCCTGTGCCAACGTGTACACACAGACACAAAGACTGGTCATTACAAACATAGAAGAGGAGTTGACAAATATGGGTCAGAATTAAAAGGATAAATGCTCCTTTCTTCTCCTCCAGTAAGCAGTTTATCTTAAAGCCTTCTCAGGTCTGTACATAGAAGATATGTAAGGTCAGGAAAGGCAAAACCAGAGATGCAAAAGTCAAGATAAACACCAGCAAGCTTATAGTAAGCACAGGAGAAATAGCAAACAAACTTTCTATGAGCTGTCTGGTCCAAAAGGTGATTGGATCAGATCCATGACATGCAGAGAAGGCAGACCAGCAGGGAAGAAACGTTAGTTTACTTAACTGTTTACAACAGGAGACAGACCGGTGTGGTGGACATCAGCTAAGTCAGCCGGGAAAGGAATAAGGCAGTGTTCAGACTAGTAAGGACAGAATTGCGCTCATCAGCACATCCTCTGCTGTACTTTATGGACAGAGTATAGTTTAGTTACATTTACAACTAAATCCAAATCCACAGCTGAAAATTTTGTGTCCACTTCCAGACAAAATATAATTTAACGGCCTCGAAGTGAGACTTTTCCATTTAAATGGTGCTGTATTACACAGTGGATTTTGTATTAATCTGTACATACTGATGAATATGAAAACCCTTAGGGGACAGGAGTAAGAAAAAACCATAACATATAATTACTCCAACTTCTTCCAGTAATTCCAATTTTAGGCCTGTGTCCTACCAGAAGTTCCGGGGGGCGGCAGTCACGGAACTCGATGCATCCTCCACCAATGACTTCCCTGGATATGGGGCACCGCTTCCATTTGACTGGGGATTTGTTTTTGGGTGTTTAACTATGGGCCAAGGAGGCTAGTCATAGGATGATGTGGGTCCTGTGAACTCTCAGAACTTCCTTCAGGCCCAGGAACAAAACCAGAAATACCAGAGCAACATCTCAAAGCATTTGACAAATTCTGAGTGAAATCCATGGTGGATAAAGTCTTCTATGATTGGACTGACCCTAAAACTTCCCCGAGGCCCCCCCAAGATAGCAGATTATGCATGCCACATGGTTGGCAGTGGCAGAGGATACAGGTGGGAGTAGGGGAGTTACGCATCTATAAGGTGTCATAATGTGACGTGTGGGGGTCTACAAAATTCTCTAATAACCATTGTATCCAGATGCCTCATAAGGAAACCCATCTCCTTATCCCCTTACTAACGTCTACCAAGGAACTTGCCGTTGTCAAGTATTAATGAGTCAGTAGACTAATAGACAATGGCGGGTAGATTGCCGCGTGTTCGCCATCCGCACCTGCAATTGTTGGCATGTGATTTCTGCGCCTCGCTTCAGCTGCCTTTGTTGTTGCGTCTCACGTTAACCCTTTCCTTTGGAGTTGTGTAGAGATTTGCCTTGGAAAGTAGCAGGGATAATGAGTAGGTAAGGCCTCCGCCAGCACCCGGAGCTGCAATTAGCTGTCAGAGACGAGGAGAAAGATTAGAGCACTTTAATGGAAAAACTGCCCCCCTCGTGTAACGTCTTAAATTACTTGGCTTTAAAATAGAAACAGTGCGGCTGTGTTAACTCCGTGCGAGCGCCGGCTTCACCCATAGGAGGGATTGATTAAACTCCAAACTCATTTACAACTCATTCCGACTTTAGGAGAACATTCCGGCCCAGGCCTCCTCCGCGCTTCTGATGTCCCGTCTTGACCAGGATGACGTCACCAGACAACAAAAAGTTAGATTTATACGAGCACGGAAGCAAAAGTTATCGCAAAATGGATACATGTAGATTTTTTTTTAATTTTATTTTCTCACTCTTTATGAGCCAGTGTGGTGGCTTCATCATCCAGAAAAATCAACTCTGAAGTGAGATGTAAATTGGTTGTGTGAAGTCAGAGACAGAGAGGTTAGTACTGAAGTCAAGCTCTCCTCGCCACCAAACACCCCCTTTGCAGTGTTTGTTCATTCTGGCCATAAGGGTATCAATGTCCAGCTCTCCTGAGGTTTAAAGCATGATATCAATCCCAGCAGTGAAGGGTTTATGATTTCGGAGAGCTTGACTTCAGAGCTAGGTTCTTAATTTTATACAACCAAATTACATCTCATTTCAAAGTCGATTTTCTGGAAGATGCCAACATGGTGACCCTTGAAGTAAAAGAGATCTGAAAGGTGTTCAGATCTTGACAATATTTTTGCTGACAAGTTCCCCTTTATAAGGAGGTCTGGAATACCACAGCTCAACTAGAGTTACATATTTATGTGTGCTCTAATGGAGCAGAGCTGCAGTGTAAAGCACAAGATGGGGGCAGAGCAGCAGTCTGAGCTAGAAGTGGATTTTATTCATTTTCAGACTACAATAGATAATGCTGTAAAATGTCTGTGCCATAGGGAGCAGGGATAAAAGCATCTCACACCGAGGGAAAGAAATAGCAGGTAATCGCCATCCGTAGGTGGTGACTTATAGAGAACATACAAGACAAGAACAGGATATAACAGAGAAGCACAAAAACAATTGCTACATAAAAAGAAGAAGAATTCAGTGGAAACGACATTACTACATCGCCGTCACTGCACCGCCATCACTACACCCCCATCACTACTTTGCCATCACTACACCACCATTACTACTCCACCATCACTACACCCCCATCACTACACCGCCATCACTACACCGCCGTCACTGCATCGCCATCACTACACTGCCATCACTACACCGCCATCACTGCATCGCCGTCACTACACCCCCGTCACTGCACCGGCGTCACTACACCGGCGTCACTACACCGCCATCACTGCACCGCCATCACTGCACCGCCATCACTGCACCGCCATCACTACACTGCCATCACTACACCGCCATAACTACACCGCCGTCACTGCATCGCCATCACTACACCGCCGTCACTGCATCGCCGTCACTACACCCCCGTCACTGCACCGGCGTCACTACACCGCCGTCACAGCACCGCCTTCACTGCACCGCCTTCACTGCACCGCCATCACTGCACCCCCGTCACTACACCGCCATCACTACACCGCCATCATTACACCGCCGTCACTACACAGCCATCACTACACCACCGTCACTACACAGCCATCACTGCACCGCCATTACTGCATCGCCGTCACTACACCCCCGTCACTACACCGCCATCACTACACCGCCATCATTACACCGCCGTCACTGCATCGCCATCACTACACCCCCGTCACTACATCACTGCACCGCCATTACTGCATCGCCGTCACTACACCCCCGTCACTACACCGCCATCACTGCATCGCCATCACTACACCCCAGTCACTACATCGCCATCACTGCACCGCCATCACTACACCGCCATCACTGCATCGCCATCACTACACCCCCGTCACTACACCCCCGTCACTACACCCCCGTCACTGCATCGCCGTCACTACAACCCCGTCACTACACCGCCATCACTGCATCGCCATCACTACACCGCCGTCACTGCACCGCCATCACTGCATCGCCATCACTACACCCCCGTCACTACACCGCCATCACTACACCGCCATCATTACACCGCCGTCACTGCATCGCCATCACTACACCCCCGTCACTACAACGCCATCACTGCATCGCCATCACTGCACCCCCGTCACTGCATCGCCGTCACTGCATCGCCGTCACTGCATCGCCATCACTGCATCGCCGTCACTACACCGCCATCACTACACCGCCATCACTACACCCCTGTCACTACACCCCCGTCACTACACCGCCAGCACTACACCGCCATCACTACACCGCCATCACTACACCGCCATCACTACACCCCCGTCACTACACCCCCGTCACTACACCCCCGTCACTGCATCGCCGTCACTACAACCCCGTCACTACACCGCCATCACTGCATCGCCATCACTACACCGCCGTCACTGCACCGCCATCACTGCATCGCCATCACTGCATCGCCATCACTGCACCCCCGTGTTTTTTTTTTTTGCTTGGTCTTCATGATGCAGAACCTGAGACCATCACAGAGTCAGGTGGATTAGTGCGAGACAGATTACACACCGGTGGTTATATTCATTCATCAGTCATTGGACCATTGGATCATTCAGAGACTGAGACTGAACTTATGGAGGGATTTTGCGCCCAGCAAGATTAAAGGGGCTGAAGAAACCTTACACGCCCCATTTTCAGTTTACGATTTGGGACAAGTAAAATATCCAACCAAATTCGATTTCCACTTCACATCAATTGTGACCAAAAATATCTAAATGAAATATCTTTTATCTTTGTTTGACGCTGAACTGTATGGCAAAAAGGATAGATAAAGTTCAAGTCGCTGTAAAATTAGGATTCAGCTTGTTGTATGCGATCAGCACGACCGTATCATGTCTATGGTAAGTATTGGCTCAGTGTCGACAGGACTCTCATACATGATAGGATTAGAGTACACAGCTAAAAGCAGTTAGGAACATGGTGGATTAGATACGTGGTCAGCAGACAGTGTCCCATCGGTAAGATACAGCAGCTCAAAAGACAGTATCACACAATATGGCTTGAATGACTGTCTGAGTCAGTGGACAGTATCACACATAATACTAGGATTAGATACATGGCGCAGGAGACAGTATCACCACAGGGATAGGATTAAATTGGACTCAGCAGACAGTATCAAACATGATAGATAGATATTTGGTCAGTAGAAAGTATTAACACATGATAGGATTAGAACTTGGTCAGGTAGACAGTCTCACACAAGATGATGAATAGATACAGGTCAGTAGACAGTCTCACCACGATAGGGGATTAGATACATGGCTCAGTAGACAGTGATCACACATGATAGGATTAGATACATGGATCCGTAGAGAGTCTCACACATGATAGGATTAGATACATGGCTCAGTAGTCAGTATCACAATGAATAGGATTGGATAAATGGCTCAGCAGACAGTACACACATGATAGGGTTAGATACTGGACTCAGTAGACAGTATGACCACATGATAGGATAGATATTGGCTCCAGTAGACAGTATCACAACATGATATGAATAGATACATGGCCCAGTAGGACAGTATCACACATGATGGATTAGATACGGCCCTCAGTAGTCGTATCACACATGATAGGATTGATTACAGGGCTCAGTATCCGTTATCACACATGATATGAATAGGATACATAGGCTCGTAGGAAGTATCACACATGATAGGATAGAATACATGGTCAGTAGACAGTCTCACACATGATAGATGAGATACTGGCCCAGTAGACAGTATCACACATGATGTGAATAGATTACATGGCTCAGTAGAAGTAATCACAATGATGGATTAGATAAATGGGGGCTTCAGGGGCAGTAAGGGCGTCTCCCATGGATAGGATTAGTACATGGCTAAGTAGTCAGTATCACAAATGATAGGATTGGATAATGGCCAGTATCAGTATCCACGATAGGGGACGATACTTTGGCCTCAGTAGACAAGTATCCCACCATAATATGATTAGAGTACATGGACGCAGAGACCGTATACACATTGATAGAATTAGACATGGCTCAGAGACAGTATTATCACAACATGATAGATCAGAGATACATTGCTCAGTAGACAGTATCACCACTATGATCGGATCTAGCAACCAGGCTCTGTAGACATGTTTCCCAATGTCACCCGTCTCAACGTGTAACATGTAGTCATTTATCCTCCTGATACATAGAACATTCATTCCCTATCCCTAGGATTCCCTAGTCTACGCAGTCCCTGTGGCACTTGTGTTATATAGGGGTCACGGTTCACCCCACAAGTCATGTTTACAAGTGGAAAAGCAGAATCTTGTTAAGAGAAAGAATATGAAATTGTGTTTAGCAGGGGGACAAGCTCTATCTGAAGAGCATGGTATTGCTACATGTATTACACGGATTTTTGAACTAAAATTTCAATTATCCCACCACAATCGATCCTTTACAAAGCCTTGACCCCTCGCACGTTCTGCATACATGGCCGCTCCGCCAAAACACACGCAAGACTTTTACTCAAAAATGTATCTTTGGTTATGTGTCATATTTGTACAAAAGAGCAGAAGACTAATTTGTAGTTGATCTGTTCACCCCCTCTCTGACTATTGTTTGCAGTGTTTCGTTGCCGTCATATGTTCGTGACTTTGATTCATAAAACCCACACGTGCCAGTTGTCTCCTGTAATTTAATATTCGGTTAAATGATCCTCAGCTGTGCGAATAGCAAAAATATTCCATTCTCCAGCGAAAGTTTTTTTTTTTTTTTCTGGCCAAAACGTCTGTTGCTACACATACAGTAGTAGGTGATATGGTGTGGCGTCTGTAAGCGCGGGAATAGACTGTTGTAACACTGGGAGCTTGGGGGCATAGCTGGTATGTCTCCTGATCACTATATCATTGCTGTATTTATATTTGCCAAGCATTGTGTCCGACAGTGTGACTTATGTTCAAAAAAAGGGGGGTTTTCTGGTCGTTTACATTTTGGATGTGGGAGATTACCCAAAAAACACAGCCTCAAATCTTTCAATTGCATGTTTATTTCAATCGGTCATGGTTGCTGTCTGTCCAGAGTGTCCACACGGGCGGTTTCCATCGGGGAATGCCCGGCAGCGGGAAGATGCGGAGGGGATTGATGGTAGTGATCTATGGGGCACTCATGTGGTGTATGCATGTATTAGGATCCTGGATAGATGTTACAGGGGCAGGCCATGAGGTTAGCGGCAGCCATGTGATCGACACTGAAAAAGACGTGATATAACCACATCCACCTATGGTTCCTTATTCAGATACAGCGAACAAAGCATAGGCACAAAGGTTCAGTAAGCTATTGGATATGGTGGCAAAAGGATGCCCACAGACTTAGTATGTAGCTTTGAGGTGGGGAGGTTAGTTGCTGCTGTAGCAATAATCTAGGACAAGCAATAGGCAGCATGTAATCCTGTAGTAGTCCGAGCTGCAAGCAGACAGGCTGTATCTGTCGGACAGTATCACAGACCCATTGTCATCACTGGATATCCACACTAATGTGATCTCAAGTCGATCAGATCTGTATTTTTTTTTATATATCCTTCACCTGGGGAGGATGGGTTCACGATCCAAACAGAGGACCTTGTTAACAAAATAGATTCAATTAATCAAACATCCATATCATTGTCACTATGCAGCTGCAATACAAGAGATGGGCCAGTAGACTGGTAAGAGTTAATAAGGAAGAATAATATCATAATAAGTGTCAAGGACAGTTCTTAAAGGAACTTTCTATGGGAACTACACAGATTGCCATGATTATTGGCCACACCTCTCCAACTAGTTCGTAACCCCGACCCATCCGGCAGGCCGTTAAAATACCCTGGGCTTGTTGAGATAGTGGACACCGATTATCCAACTGAAACCTCACCAATTCACATTCATTCCAGAGGGAGGGTGTCACTTTTTTGGTCCCCCAAAGATTTGATAAATGGTTGAAGATAAAAATAAACGTGGGAACAATTTAAAGGAAGCAGCTGACACCCTTCATGCTGGGGCCACTTTTTGTTTTGGCGTTTCCATTTTCAACTACCCACATCAAAAAATCTAAACTTTTTAATTTTTTTATGTAGAAAGCGTTGTAAGGCTTTTGCTCACCAAATTGTATTCACCAGGACGGTATTTATTATCACAGTCGATGTACAGTGAAATAGGGAAAAAATTCCAAAATACAGGTAAATTGGTGAAAAAACAATATTTGCATTTTTCTTGTGGACTTGGTTTTTACGGCTTTTGACTGTGCCGTCCATAATTACATGCCTCATGTATTTCTTGTGATGATCACGGGGGTACACATTAGTAAAGGTTTTCTTGATGTTTATACGTTTTAAAAAAAAATTAAAACTTTTCTGTACAAAAAAAAAACTTCATTTTGCCCATATTGAGCGGTTAAACCTATTTCTACTTCGGTGTAAGGAGCGTGTGACAGTGTATTTTCTGTGAGGGAATGACAGTTCATTGCTACCATTTGAGGACTGTGCATCTTTGTGTCACTTCTTATTAAAATTTTTATATGTTGCCAAAATGTAAAAAAAGTGGTGTTTCGAATTCGGCGCGATGTATTTAAGGGATTAAACACTAGGAATAAAACTGTTACTATGTTTGATTGATTGGATGCGCCGATACCTAACATGTTTAGGCTTTATGCGTTATTTATTTTATATCAATTCTATGGGATAGAGGGGGTTTAAATTTTAAATCTTAGGGGGTTTTATTACTTTAACAAAAAAAAGTACGTATTTTGAACCTATATGGACTTAACCCAGCTTGGTCTGGACGATCATACCATATATTCCATGATACGTGTAGACGTAATGGGGATTGATTTTACTGATCATCTATTAACAATGTGCAATGGCGCATGGTAATAGATCTTCTTATACACAGCCTACGCGTCTACAAAGGCCCAAAAGGTGTCACTGGGAGAAAGATCGTTGGCTCCAAGGACGTCATGGGGGGAGAAGAAGACAGTGATCGAAAGCCAAAGAGGGGGTGCCGCAGCCAACATAATGACTTACTGTCGGTGAGGGTTAAAATTTTTACATGAAAACCAGACTGGTTACTTTAAACCAGCCAAGCTACCATGTGAAATGGTTTAGGAATGGTTCTCACAAAGGTTTTGAGTGGATTTTGAGGTACTAATTATTCCTCTTTCCATAGCAAAACCAAGGACAGAGGAGGAAACACACAGCAATTTAATGGGCAGATTCTCCCCACACTGGCATCCTCCAGCCACCAATATACAGTTCTATGGCAGTGAGGCGAACCCTTTGGGACACAGAGTGCCCAAACTACAACCAAAATCCAATTATTTACGTGAAGGGCCAAAATGCCATTTTAAGCAGTAACCCTTATTCCCTTCTCCGTGTCCTTATTGCTACCTGTTTCTTCCACATCTTTCAATTTAGATCGGCCCACTTTCTCCTACCGAGTGTCACACACTACTCACAACCTTGGACTCCACCGTTGTGGGAAAGAAGGAGGGCACCATCATACTCTTGTTGTATCTTCTTTCTAGGGGATCTCTCGTAAGGAAACATGGTGGTCAGCAGGAGGACCTCCAAAAATATTGCAGTTATGTGACACCACCTTATCTTACATTCTCCGCAGTTACCTAAACAGCCATTGAAGGGTTTGCTTTAAAATAACGCGGAGAAAGAAGCATTGTAATAAGTTGCTGGAGACTGGTGGATCTTGTCCTATTGGTGAACTCTACCTGGCGGTGATGGTCTGAGTGCCACAGAAATGGCTACGAGTGCACCTCTGCACCGGGCAATAGGTTCGCACCACAGGTCTTGGTAATGTGATTGAACATTTAGGAGGAATTGGTCCACAACAAAATTACAAACAGAATAACTTATTTATCACAAAGTGCCAACACGGGCGGCAAGTTTGAGTCACCTTGGCACCCATGCCAGAGATTCACCCCCCATCTTTCAGACAAGGAGTATTCACGTTCTATCTATTGACCCATACATTTTCTTATGGGCTCACGTAGACAAACCTACACAGTGGGATTAGTAGAAACAGCAAGCACTTTGGAAGACCAAAGCATCTAAAGTCATGACGCCCAAGAAATAAAAAACGGACATCATTATTTGCCATCTAAATTTTTGCACCATCTGTTTGTAACACTGGAAAATAAAAACAACAAAACTGAAAACAGATAGGTTATACGGATGTGAAACAGACACACCAGACGTGGTAGAGCAGCAGGCCATCGGAAAGTGAGCAAAACACATTGCTTTGGGTGCTACAAAAAAACAAATCTGCCCCCTGGATGGAGCAAAGGCTTCTTTGACTCTGCTCAGCATAATGACCATAATAGCAGCAGATTGTTAATGGCAGTGCGCAGATGTAATTTAATAGCTTAAAGTAAACTAGCCACCAGGTGAAGGATTTGTAAACCAAGCACCCTGACAGACTGGTGTGTGCCCTTCTTGCAGGAGGGATTCACTTTTTATTTAGGCTTCTTATACCCTTTTTTTAAGAAAAGAAGGCTTAAAATTCTGGAAAGAGCCCCTTTAGGTCATTTGCATAATTGTATAGCTTTAAAAAACAAAAAAAAAAAAAACAGGGATAAGAAGTTAACTGAGAAGCGGATCCTAACAAGAGGGGGCAACACCTGTATGTATGAGGTGCTTGGTTTAAAACCCTTACTCCTGATGTTAGTTGTCATTTAAACAGATATTATAGTCCCCATCGCCCTGGGTTGTATTGTCTACAAGGATATGTAAGGATGGGGTGAGAAAAAAATTGAACCTGATCCATTGGAGCAGCTTCCAGCATCGAGTTTGTATGTTACAGATTTTCACGTGGGTTCTTTTAGTGTCATAGTGATTTCTCTAACACGACATGGAGTACAATGTTGTTTATGCTTGAATGTGAACACTGAAAGGGAACTGATGGAAGGGAAAGATAAAAAGAGTCGAGGAGAAGAAATAGCGGGGCCACCATGGGAAGGGGCCCAGGGATGAGCGCAGTGCATGTGTGGGGGCCGGTACTACAGGCGCTATTACATTGTGGGACTCAGTATTGAACAGAGGTGTGCCCACCAGAAATTAGGTGTGTGTTAGGCGCTTGTTGTTATCCTCAGCACATCTCCATCCACCAAGCAATAAACAGAAATAATAAACTCCAGATGCGGCCACAAATATCCTGCCCCCTGTATAAATACCACTGCCGGTGATTCATCATCTGTCATAACAGAAACCAATCCAACAAAAAAAATGCAGAAGAAAATACAACAAATAGGTTTTATAGGTCCCATTAATTATTCTAATTGTCCCTCCAACACATTACTGGAGGATTACAGATGACTGATCCCCTATAAATGGTGGACCGTCATTAGTAGACCATAAGCTGATTATTATACAGAGTATTTGACTGTATACTGCCCCTATGTGCAAGAATATAACTACGAATAATAATGACCCCTATGTACAAGAATATAATACGATCATACTGCCCCTATGGTACAAGACCGAATAATATATAATACTTGCCCCCCTTGTAAAGAATAAACTTAATATAATACTGCCCCTATGTACAGCATATAACTCACAATACTGCCCCCTCTGTACAAGAAATAAACTACTTAATGTAAAATGCCCTCCTATGTACAAGAATATGAACTACTATTAAACTGACCCTAGTACAAGAATATAACTACTATAATACTGTCCACTATTGTTACAAGAATATAACTTACGATAATTACTGCCCCCTGTAAGAATATAACTACTATAATACTGCCCCATATGTACAGGAATATAACTACTATAATACTGCCCCTATGTTACAGAATATAACTACTATAATAGCCCCCTTATGACAGGAATATAACTCATAATACTGCTCCCTATGTACAAGAATATAACTACTATAATACTGCCCCCTATGTACAGAATAAACTACTATACTATGCCCCCTATGTACAAGGACTATAACGACTATAATGACTCCCCCTATGTACAAGCATATAACTACTAAATACGCCCCCTATGTACAAAGAATATAATACATAAACGACCCGAGTACAGGAATACAACTACTATAATACTGCCCCTTGGCAAGAATATAACTACTATTATAAAATGCCCCTTGTGACAAGAATATAACTACATAATACTGCCCCATATGTCAGAATTAATACGATAAGACTGCACCCTATGTACAGAAGATAAAAACTATAATACTGCCCCTATGTTACAAGACTATACTACTATAATCATGCCCCTATGTACGAAATATAACTACTAAATATGCCCCTATGTACAGGAATATAACTACTATAATACTGCCCCTATGTGCAAGAATATAACTACACAAATACGACTCCTATGTACAAGAAGAGAACTACTTATAATACTGACCCCCTCTTATGTGACAAGAATTATAACTACTATACTTGCCCCATAGGGACGGAAATATAAATATATATACTGCCCCCTATGTTACTCTATAATATAATACTATAACCATTTCTTCTATGGGTAAAACTCTATACATGTAATGGTGGATGAATGATATACACTCAACGGCATCTTATTAGGTACCAGCCATGCTAGAACGGGTTGAACCCCCTTTGCTTCAGAACTTCTCAATTCTTGTGGCATAGATTCAACAAGGGGCTGCTGGAAGCTCTCAGAGATTTTGGTCCCATATTGACATGATGGCATTCACACAGTTGCCGCAGATTGTCGATGCACAGCCATGATTGCGAATCTCCCGTTCCACCACATGCCCAAAGATGCTCATTGATGAGATCTGGTGACGTGGGGGCCATTTGTGTCCAGTGACATTCATGTCATGCTCAGAAACCAGTCTGAGATGATTCCAGCTTTATGCATGGGCGCATTTCGATCGCTGTCTTGAAAGTAGCCCATCAATGTTTTACCGGGTACATTTGGGGCTCATTAAGGGGATGACATGGTCAGCAACAAATATCAGGCGTTGTCTGTGTGCTTCTCCAGGTACCATAGAGGGCCCAAAGATGACAAGAAATATTCCCCACACCAATGACACCACCCACCACAGCGCTAACCGTGATGACTACAGGCAGATGGATTCCAAAGCTTTCATGTTGTTGATCAGCCAATTCTGACCATACCATCCGAATGTCGCCAGAAAATCTAGACTCTTAGCACCAGGCAAGTCTTTTCAAATCTTCTCTATTCCTGGTCCAAACTTTCGATGACCTTGTGCACAATTGTATGCGCTAGTTCCTGTTTGCGTTAGCTGAAAGACGTGCACCAAACGCACTCGGTGTGGTGGTCTTCTGGCTGCGTACGCCCCAGCTCGCTCTCAAAGTCGCCCGTCTGTGCGTTCAGAGATGCTCTCTGCCTCCTGGTTGTGAATGGGTGGGCGAATTTGAGTCACTGTGCTTTCTAATCAGCTTCCGAAACCAGTCTGCCATTCTCCTCTGACCATCTGCATCAACCCACAGTGCATTTTTCCGCCCACAGAACTTGCGCTCACTGGATGTTTTTTATCTTTTGGACGCTTCTGCTGATACGCCTAGAGATGGTGTGCGTGAAAACCCAGTAGATCGCGTGTTCGACATACTAGACCAGCCTCTGGCACCACAACCATGCCACGCTTCAAAGGACCCAATCCCTTTCTTCTTCCCCATACTGATCCGGTTTGAAACTGCAGGACGATTGGCTTGACTCATGGTGTCTACATGCCTAAATGCACTGCTTAGCTGCCAACTGTGTTATGTGCTGATCTAGGAAATTAAGTTAACGAGCGTTGGACAGGTGTAGCCTAATAAAGTGGCGGTGAGTGATGTGTGGTATTGGCTCTGTAATATACCCTACGCTGTATCGCCTTGCTGATGTCTCTCCTCCTCATGTAAAGGATGTGCTTCATTCCTCCTACATTTTGCAGTGGAATGTTCGGGATATTAATTGTCTTTGGATCAGACTATGGAAGAGAATTAGGGAAATTCTAGTGAATTACAGTCTCACCTCTGCTCCCGGCTTACAGGGTGAATCATGGTGTAATTCGGGATTCTCTGGCTAGTATAATGATATTCTGCTGTATTAGAGTCTAGGACGTTCCGACGCCTCTTTATTTGGGAACGATATAATGCCACGCTCTGGGGTATGGTCATACGTTTTTTGGGCTCACACGACAGTCTGTCTGTCACGACTGTGGCTGAGCGAGAGATCCGCGGGCCGCAACCAGGAGATTCCTTATCTAAATCTCTCCCCTGTAACCTTGTCCCTTTTTTCTCACGGTTCGTGTGTCTAGTATATATGACAAGTTTTACTACACTCCGATGTCTTCACACATCATCTATCCTGTAGTCTGCTGCCACTACAGGGGATGCCAGCAAGTAACACAGCGCAACAAATCTTAGAGAAAGCAAAACCCCCAAAAACCACCACGGGGGGCGCTCAACTATCAGTATAGTGGAACAGCAGCAGCACCTGCAGATGGACTGGGTCTGGGGTAGACATCATGGCAGCGCTGAAAGCGCTAGCTACAATCATTGTTGGAAAGAAATCCATTTGGTTTCCTTACACAGTGAAAAACTTCCTTCCCAGGCCATGCCGCAAGATGGAGTGTAAATTCTTGGTGGTTTTGCCTCGCAGGAGATTCTCGCCGTTCTCAGTGATTGCCCTGGTGTGGTTTCAGATGAGTAACTGAGGGGATGAGAAACCATTATAATATATAGGAAATCTACCATCAAAATCCCTTTATGATAAATCACGAATATAATCTCTAGATCCGAAAACATGACTACGATCATGGCCTCCTGTCCTCTAAAAAAACTTTTCAATAATGTATTAAAGTGATGTCCACTTCGTGATGTACACTTCAACAAACTGTTACACTGTCGTCCCCCTCCCCTCTGTTCCCTCCTATTTCCGCCTCACTGTCTGCGTGCGCAATGCACACAAAGGGAAGAGAGAGGCTCATGCACAGTCCTTAACACAGCGTGAAGCTGCAAGCACGAAGGGATCTGCATAGAACGCCCGTCTCGCAATGCCCTCCCGGCTATTAGCATATCTGAAAGTTGTTTTAGAAGTGTAAAGAGTCCATGGATAACAAATATAAGAAAGTTCTGACAGTCACGGGCGTATCTATGTAGGTAGTGTTCCACCGCGTTTATAATGATGGGTTCTCTGGTTGGTTTCCTTTAAACTTTAAATACCCTCTGAACCCAATATACCCAGGACATACCAGTAATCGGGACCATGAAAAAGGTTGGAGAAACAAGATGATCCCTATAATCATCCAAAAAACAGGATTGAGGACAGCCATGTGTTTACTCCATATCCAAGGCCAGTCAGCGGAAACTAACACTGGACAGTTCTGGGTCAGCTTGGTGAGCTGGATTGTAACGTGGTTATCCTTCCACCACAATTCAGGAATGTATTTCTAATGACACATGCAGCCGGCAATTTTCTGCGGGGGTGGGATTACAAGTAGGGCAAAAATCTCAGTGAATAAGTTATAAAACCAGATTAATTATTTTGTATCCACAGTGGAAAATTCACCAACATTAGTTCAGTTTCCATGCGTTCTCAATGAAGTAACTATCATAAGCGTGGAATCTACCATTTACAACGTATCTGTAGACGGCGCAGACTTGTTGTCACCCTGGATCTGACTTAGACGCATGAGGGGCGCGAAGTGTTAAAGAACGTGGGTAACAAGTCATATTGCCGGACAACCGTTTAACTCTTAAGACAGTCCCTCCAAGTACCTTACAGAACTCAAATCTATTACGGAATTAGTCCTATGTAAGTGAGTTATTCTTTACATCCTCTTCCTTAACCTATCTTATGGCATACCCCAGATGGCTTCTAGATACCTGCTCTTTTGCAATAAAAAGAAATAAGAAACATAATATGGGACAAAGTAGCCTTTTTTAAGTGAAATGTATGTAATGCAGAAGAGAACGGCTTGGATGGGCTAACGAGGACAGATACTGACAGTGAGCCTAATACTTTACTCACACTCTCTGATGTCCATATCTATTTGCCTAGCCTACCTCTATTACGTAGGTGACAAACTGGTTGACCAATTTCCTTCCTGTGCCAACGTGTGACACACCGACAAAAGCCTGTCATTACAAACCGTAGAATAGGAGTTGACAACTAGTGGGTCAGAATAAAAGAGTAATAATGCTCCTTTCTTCTCCTACTAGTAAGCATTTATCTTAAAGCCTTTCTCAGGTCTGTACGATAGAAAAATATGTACAGGTCAGAAAGGCCAAAACCAATAGATGCAAAGTCAAGATAAACACAGCATAAGCTTTTAGAGTAAGCAACAGAGAGAAATAGCAACAACTTCTATGAGCGGTCTGGTCACAAAGGTGATTGGATCAGATCCATGACCATGCAGAGAAGGCAGACCAGCAGTGAAAACTAGTTTAGTTACTTAAACTGTTTACAACAAGACGACCGGTGGTGGTGGACACATCAGTCTAAGTCAGCCGGGAAAGGAATGAAAGAAAAAGCAGTGTTCAGACTAGTAAGAGACAGAATGGCTCTCAGCCCATCCCTGCTGACTTCTTTATGGGACGAGATAGTTTAGTTACATATACAACTAAATCCAAAGATCCACGAATCCCCAGACAAATATTTTATACCAGCGTCCTCCGATAGTGAGACTTTTCCATTGAATGGTGCTGTATACACAATGGATTTTATGTATTATCTTACTACTTGATGAAATATGAAAACCTTAGGGTACAGGAGTAAGAAAAAACCCATAACATATAATTGCTCCAACTTCTTCCAGTAATCCAATTTTAGGGCCTAGGTCTCAGAAGTGTCAGGGGGGGCAGTCACGGAAATTTCGGAATTTTTTTTTTCATCCTACCAGAACTGACTCCATGATAGGGGCACCGCTTCCATTTAGCTGGGACTTTTTTTTCGTGTGTTAACTATGGGCAGAGCGCTAGTCATTAGGGATGAGGGGTACCATGTGAAATCCTCAGAACTCCCCTTCAGGCCCAGAACACGAAACAGAAAATACCAGAGCCACAATCTCAAGCATTTGACAATCATGTAGGTAAATCATGGTGGATAAGGTCTCTATATGAGGTGCCCTAAAACTCCCGAAGGCCCCCCAAGATAGCAATTATGCATGCCACATGGTTGGCGGTGGCAGAGGATACAGGCTGGGAGTCGGGGAGTTACGCACATCTAACGGTGTCATAATGTGACGTGTGGGGAGTCGACACAATCTCTAAATAAGCCTTGTACGAGATCTAATAAGAAGGAAACCCATCTCCTTATCCGCTTTACTAACGTTTCTAGCCAAGGAATTGACCGTGCTGTCAGTATAAATGAGTCAGTAGACTAAATAGACATGGCGTAGATGCCGCGTTGTTCGCCCTCCTCACTGCACATTGTTTGGCATTGTGATTTTCTTTCTGGCCGCCTCGCTTCAAGCGCTCTTTGTTGTTGTCGTCCTCAGTTAATCCTTCCTTTTGCGAGTGTTAGATTTGCCTGGAAAGTAGCAGGGATAAGAGTAGGTCAGGCCTCCGCCAGCACCCGGATCTGCAATTACTGTCCGAGACGAGGAAGAAAGATTTAGAGCACTTTAAGGAAAAACTGCCCCCCATGTGTAACGTCCTTAAATTACTTGGCTTTAATACGAAACAGTGCGCTTGTGTTACACTCCGGTGCTAGCTGGCCGGCTTCACCCATGAGGAGGGAAGATTAACTCCAACTCATACAACATCATTTCCGACAATTTAGAGATAACATTCCGGCCCAGGCCTCCTCCGCGATTCTGATTGTCCCCTCTTGAACCAGGATGACGTCACCAGACTAACAAAAAGGTTAGATGATATTAGACCGAGCCGGAAGCAAAAGTTATCGCAAAATGGAGTACATTAGAATTTTTTATTGTTATGTCACTTCTCTACTGCATGTGGTGGCTTTCATCATCCAGAAAAATCACTATGAAGCTGATGTAAATTGGTTGTGGGACGTATCGAGACAGAGAGTTAGTACTGAAGTTCAAGCTCTCGCCGACACCCAAACCCCCACTTGCAGGTTGTTCTTATGGCCATAGGTTATCAATGTCAGCTCTCCTGAGTTAAAGAACTGATCACTATCCAGCAGGAAGGGTTTATTGTTTGGAGAAGTGCGACTTTCAGAGCTAGATTGCTTCAATTTTATAAACCAAATTACATCTATTCAAGGATCGATTTTCGGAGAAGATGCCAACATGGTGACCCTTGAAGTAAAGGATTGGAAAGGGTTGTTTCAGATTCTTGACATATTTTTGTGACACCGTTCCCCTTTAAGAAGGAGCGTTGGAAAACAGCTAGCTTCACTAGAGTTACATATTTATGTGTGCTCTATGGAGCACGAGCTGCAGCTGTAAAGAAAGATGGGGGGCAGAGCAGCAGATCTGAGCGCAGAAGGGGAATTTTATTTCATTTCAGACACAAAGTATAATGGCTTGTAATAATGTCCTGTGCCATAGGGAGCAGGATAAAAGCATCTCACACCAGAGGGAACAGAAATAGCAGGTAATCGCCACTCGTTAGGTGGTAGAATTTATTAGAGAAACGTAAAGACAAGAACAGGAATAACAGAAAGAAGCACAGAAAACAATTGCCTTACAGTAAAAAGAAGAGAACGTCATGGAACCGATTACTACAATCGCCGGATCACTTACACCTGTCCAAACGCCATCCACCCTACACACCGCCATAATCACGCTACTCTACTGATCCATCCACATAACCGCCTTCGACTACAATCGATCGTCACTACACACCCATACAGCACCGCCGTTCACTAGCACCGCCAGTCACATGTGCATACGCCCCCGCACTCAAATACACTGCCATCCTACAACAACGCCTCATCACACGCCTCGCCTGTCAGCTAGCACCCCGCATCCTGCAACCGCGTCACTACCAGGCAATAACCGCCATCACTGCACCCGCCATCACTGCCCTGCAACGTACAAACTACGAATAAGCACACTGCCATACTGCATCGCCATCACTAGCACCCCCGTCACTACACCGCCATCACTGCATCGCCATCACTACACCGCCAGTCACTAAGCGCCGCTCACTACACCCCGTTCACTGCACCGGTACCATCACTCGCTACTACCCGCCATCACGCACGCCCCCATACAGCACTCCACATTACACCGCCGTCACTACACCCGTCAACGCAAATCAAAACCAGCCATCCACTACGCTTCCCGCCGATTACTGGCATCGCCGTCACACACCGCCGACTCTACAACACCCGTCACTCAGCATACTACCACCCGTCACACGAACCGACTTCACTGGCCCCTATCACTGCACCCCTCCGCACTACACGCAATCACCTGCCGCCTCACTACACACGCCAGTCCACTAAACATGCACCAGCCCTCCACTTAAACGCGCCTCACTACAGGCGCCATCACTTCACACACGTCACTACACACGCCATCACGCAGGACACAGACCCATTAATGCCACATCGCCATCACACCGCACTCCCTAATACACCGCCATCACTACTCATCCGTCCAATCATCTACACCGCCCTCACTACACCCGCCATCACTACACCCGTTCACTACATCACAAAAAAAAACAACCCACCTCACTCTCGCAATCGCACGTCACTACACCCCCGTCACTACACAATCGACACACCGCATACGCCCCTCATCTACACCGCCTGTCACTACCCATCAACTGGCCTCGCCACTGCACGTCGCACTCACTACACGCCATCACTGCACAGCCACATCATCCACCTACTACACCTCACCTCACCATCACTACACCCCCGTCACTACAACCCCCGTAACTGCATCGCGTCACTACAACCCCGTCACATACACCGCCTCACGCATCGCCACCACTTTTACACCGCCGTCATGCACGCCATCACTTGCATCGCCATCACTGGCATCGCCATCACTGCCAACCCCCGTCATTACCACCGCCATCACTGGATGCCCATCCATCACTACACCCCGTCAACTAACACCGCATCCATCACTACACCACTCGGCACTTACACCAACATCACTGCACCCCCGTCAATACACGCCATCACCACCGCCATCACACACCGCCATCATACACGCCTCACTGCATTGCAATGACTTAAAACACGTCCACTACACCGCCATCACACACCGCCGTTCACTTGCACCGCCATCATGCATCGCCATCACTGCATGCCATCACTCAACCCCGTCACACAACGCAATACGGCACGACCCATCACTACACCCCCGTCACTAACCGGCCCATCACTACACCCCCGTCGGCTTACACCAACATCACTGAACCCACGTCACTACACCGCCATTCACTAACACCGCATTCACTACACGCCATCCATCGTTACCACCGTCGTACGCATCAGGCGCATCACTACACCCCGTCACTACAAACGGCCTACTATCACGATTGATCGCCATCCAATGCACCCCCGTCATGCATCGCCGTCACGCATCGCCGTCACTGCATCGCCCATCACCGCCTCGCCGTGCGACTACACCGCCATCACTACTACTCGAACCATCACTACACCACTGTCACTACCACCCCCGTCAACTACACCGCAAGCATCCACATCTAACCGCCATCATTACACAGCCATCACGACACCGCCATCACTACAACCCAGTCACTACACCCCGTCACTACACTCCCCGTCCACTGCATCGCCGTCACTACAACCCCGTCAATACACCGCCATCCACTGCATCGCCATCACTACACCGCGTCACTGCACCGCCTCACATGCACTGGCCATCACGGCATCTCCATCACGGCATCACCTGTCACACGACACAGCCCATCACTGCATCGCCATAAAGACACCCCCGTCACTACACCGCCATCACTACACCCCGTCACTACACCACCATCACTGCACCCCCGTCACTACACCGCCATCACTACACCGCGCCAATCATCTACACCGCCATATGACACCGCCGTAACTGCATCGCCATCATACACCCCGTCACACACCGCCATCACTACACCGCCCGTCACTGCACACGCCATCACTGCACGCCAGTCACTGCTATCGCCATGTCACCTGTCACCCCGTCACTACACCGACCATCTATGCAATCGCCAGTCACTACACCCCCGATCACTACCCCGCATCACTACACCCCCGTCAATACACCACAATTAACACTGCAGTACCCCGTTAAACCTACACCGCCATCACTACACGCCAATCCTTACACCGCCCTCATACACCGACCGTCACTGCATCGCCATCACTACACCCCCGTCACTACACCGCCATCACTGCATCGCCATCACTGACAACCGTCACTGAATCGCCGTCAACTGCATCGTCCGTCACTGAATCGCCATTCACTCGATCGTCTCGTCACTACCACCGCCATCAATACAACGCCATCATAACCCCGTCATACCACCCCCGCACTACCACCGCCATCACTACACCGCCATCACTACACCGCCATCACTACACCCCCGTCACTACACCCCCGTCACTACACCGCCTGCACTACACCGCCTGCACTACACCGCCAGCACTACACCCCTGTCACTGCATCGCCATCACTACACCGCCATCACTACACCCCTGTCACTGCATCTCCATCACTACACCCCCGTCACTACACCGCCATCACTACACCGCCGCCACTGCTTACATGTCACCCCAGGATCACCTATAACATTATATGTACTTCTGGGTGTTGGAACCCCACACTACTTGTATTTCTGCTTTGGATGTGAGTAGAAGACATGATGTAACTTATGATGAAAGGATTTACAAGACAATTCAGATTGATTGTTTGTCCTCATGATTTTAGTTGCCCTTTGACCTTCTCTGTATTTCCCGGCCCTTGACTGATGCCTTTGCACTGTAACATGAGCTGCGGATACTTTGTGTCACTTGCTGTTTGTCTGTACAGATGGTTATTCGGTGACAGTGTCCTCCTCCTCCTCCGCCCGCGTGCTGTCACTGTCTGCTAGATATTATATCGCCTCCTTACATGTGTGTGGAGAATTTTCCTTTATAGATTGCCGGACCTTTCGTTACCAGCTTTGGGTCTTGCTATAATTTTCTTGACGGTTTTGTTGCCAGGCAACTATTCATTCATACTTTTATCACAGTTCCAAAGCCTGCGCTCCTGCGCCAGAAGTGGGAGAGAGTCCCCGGCCTGTCATCCTGCTGATAATACCATTTATTTATGTGCCGATTGATGGACAGCATCAGCCAGTAGACGCCGTAACAGGAGCGTCAGTCTTGTCACATCCACTTTTCTTACATCCGACTTTTCCGTGTTTTTGAAAATCAGTCTTGTATATCAAAAAGTTCTACAACTTTCTAATAGACTTTGCATGTTAATTCAGCGCTTTCTTCCATATCTCTGCTTGCTGAAACATTATTCACATCCAAATCCTGGAAATCGATAAGTGAATATTTCTCACTGCTGAAAGTTTATCACAATTGTATCCATTCTAAGCAGTTCTTCGAATTGCATCTGCAAGGGTTAGCACTACAGCCTTGCAGCGCTGGGGTCCCAGGTTCAAGTCCCATCCAGGTCAACATCTGCGACGATTTTGTATGTTCTCTCTGTTTTTGTGTGGGTTTCCTCCGGGTCTTCCGGTTTACCCCCACACTCCAAAACATACTGGTAGGTTGATTAGATTGTGAGCCCCATTGGGGACTGGGACTGATTTGGCAAACTCTGTGCAGCGCTGCGTAATCTGTGTGCGCTATATAAATAAATTATTATTATTATTAGCAGAGCAAATCCTCGGTGCTGATTGTTTGTTACAATGTATCACTGCAGGAAAATGTGCAGGTTCTGTTTAGAAGGTTACTTTGAAGCAAAGCATCAGGGGTTTGAGAAGTGGTGTGATTCTTTTACAGCAAGCAGAGATCTACTCTAAAAGTAGTCTCAAGAAGTCTATTGGTACCTTACTTACCTTCAGTTTTCTACCAAAAAATTAAGCATTTGCAACTAGTTCATAATCCATGAAGGCACACAGCCCCTCTCTTATAGCTTAAGTATCATAAATGCTTCCCTCTGCTCCCTGCACTGAGATTTATGATACACATTTATGATACACCTGCTCCATTTCCCCCTACCCTGCAAGGAGATCACTTACCTTTTACTGTCACAAGGAGCAGTAGGCTAGTATATTGTGGAATAAAAAGTAGATTTAAGTGTTACAGTATCTTACCACCATATGACTGCAGAACTATACAGGAGATATTGTCAGGGATGCACCCTCCATGAGGCGAGTTGATCCTCTCTCCTCAGACGGCAGCACCAGCATTAGGGAAGTGGGGAGCTTCAGGAGCACAGTCAGCCACTACAAAGCAAAAAAAGCCACGTAAAAGAATACATTTACAATACTTAGTAAACAGAGAAAGGATCTGCCTACACTACCATCTCTTTACAGCTGATGTCTACATGGGCAGGACATCAAGGGGGTAACTTTCTATATTTGCCTCAGGCATGAGGGAGGCTATGATCACCCGTGGCTGTTGTATCTAAGATGCCATCACAGAGGTATCTATACATAGAGCTGAGCTACTGTATCCAATCTATACATAGAGCTGAGCTGCTGTATCCAAGCTACCATACATAGAGGATAGAGCTCATGTATCTAAGATGCCATCACAAGGGTATCTACCATAAATAGATGTGCGCTAATGTATCTAAGGTACTATAATAGACGTTTCCACTATAGATAGAGCAGAGCTACTTTATCAGAGTTTCCATTACAGAGATGTCTCCCATACATAGAGCTGCTGTATCTATGATACCATACAAGTATATAGAGCATAACTGCGGCATCAGCACTGCTTTTATAGAAAAGTCTAGCACACAAAGGGCAGAAATGCATTACGTAAGCTGCCATGATAGAAGTATCTAGCATATAGCTATAGAACAGTTGCCTTATACATATGCAATCCTCCTTTGTGTAAGGTACATAGCATTGAACCTGGCATCTGGCACTGCACCCAGCTGAACCTTACACCTATGCATCAGGGCTGAATTGTTGTATACATGTAATTATTTCCTGATGTGGGAGGAAACGAGTGGGAAAATATAGGTGAATAAAACCCAAACCTATAATTGTGGAGACTGTTGCGCGCTGCGTTTCGTTATGAGCTGGAGGAATTGGCTGGATCACAAAGTGAGTGTGAACTTTGTCCGCTGCCTCCATTCTTCGCCCTGATTAGTGTATGAGAGGAGAGCAGCGGCTCGTTCAGCTCCGCTCAGCAAGACACTGCAAATGCTTTTCCCTTTATGTCTTTCTGCGGCCATCAGGCTGGAGACGGCAATACAGAGTTTTCGGGAAAAAGATCAGTGGCAGCCCTATTGTCATCTTCTCCCCGGAGCCGTCTGTATCCATCGGGACCATTATCGCTTGATGTTCCTCTAATTGGAGGTATTATCATCTTCTCCTTTCTTTATTGTGTATCTCCAGACTTGTAACTTGGCAGCAGGAATCTGCGCTATAAAACAGGTGTAGAAAAGAGAGCGAGAGGGAGCCCGGGTAATGATGGACGCCAGATATCCGGGGATGAGTCCACTTTGTGTACATGGCATCACATAATCAGCCCCTCATCACAATAGACTAATCACAGGTAATTGGACATTGTATCACCTGATAGTGGCCCTTGTCTGAGGGCGCGTTCACACGTTGCGTTTTGGCCTGCTTTTTCAACAGCTGTGAAGAGGTGATTTGCCTAATTACATTACTGTTAACATTTCCATTTACAAAATGCACTGCAAACGTGGTGTTAACACACATGTTAACAACACGTTAACACATGTGTTTTGTTAACACCTGTGTTAACATTGCATTAACACACGTAAACGGTAATGTAATTAGGCAAATCACGTCTCATCAGCTGTTGTAAAGCGTTTCAAACGCAATGAAACCGCAACCAAAATGCAACATGTGAACGCGCCCCGTGGCTGCAATCACATGTGGCGTTTACATTGGGTTTTGACACCCAATACAACAGCTGAGGAGAGGAGATTTGACTAATTACATCTATGTTAATATTTGCAAAACGCAAATATCGTATAAGTGCGTTCACACATCCAATTTTTCTGACATACTTTTTGAAGTAAAAGCCAGTTTGGGTTTTAATGGATGAGGACATATAATGGAGAGGCGCTACCCCTACTCTTTTTTTCTCTCCACCCAAGGTTTGGACATCAAATACTGCATTTGAAAAACTGAACCTGTGAACACACCCTATGGGGCACATTTACTTAGAAAGTCAGAAAATTCACTAAAATTGCTTTTTCCCTGTATAATACTGGGGGCAACCAATTCATTAAGACCGTGCACCAGAAATCATGAATGTGTCACTTCCCCGCACTGGCCCCACAGAGTTCACCAACTTTTTTGTGGAGCATGTTTAACATAGGGCATGCGACACAATTTGCAAGTTAAATACGGTGCTCGGTCCGAATAAGTTGTACAAACTGTCGGAACGCCCCCAAATTTGTGTCGCATGAAAGCAGCGCTGCTGTGCCGCAAAAAAGATTGTGTACGTAGCGGCATAAACACTTCATAAATACCTGTGTAAGTTTTTTTCCCCTATAAGAATGTTCAAAGTCCGACAAAAGTGCGGTGCAAAGCCCTTAGTAAATCTGCCGCTATAAATCCAATCCATGTAAGCATGATCTTAGGGTGTTATGTTTCCATTGGGAAAGGCACCACTTTTTTGTAACGTAGTAGCAATATTCCCCACGCTGTACTGAAGAGATGCAACCACATTGAAACAGCACTGTCTACAGCTGAGTGTCTGTTCCGTCTGGAATAGATATACTGGTTTGACATCATGTCACTAGGCTTCCTGAAAGTCATGCTTGATGTTAAAGGAAATCTACCATTTGATTTGATGCACTATGAAGCAAACATACCTTGAGACTGCAGTAGCTACACTGATGCAGAATCATGTCTTGGTTAATCCCTGTGCTGAGTGGTTAAGCCCTGTAAATTTTTTTGGCATATTTCCCAGAATCCCCTAGTGGAGCATCAATGGCTTTAAGTCTACGCACACCTTCAAGGTGGATTTAAAGTCTCCAAAAGTAGAACTCTTATGATAGCCTAGACATGATGGGGAAGAATTTCTTTCATTAAAATGCATGCCTAATAAGATATTATATAATAATAATAATAATAATCATGAACAGCATGGTGGACCAAAAGTGTATCACTAGGCCCCTCACAAGTGCAGTGAGTCTAACATGAATCTACTCCTGGCTTCGTAAAGAAAGCTTCAAAGAGTCAAGAAAGAACTTTAAAAGCAACCTATGCATCCCAACAACCTAACCCCCTAACTTCCCAAACTCCTATAATCTTACCGGCCATCCAGGGAGTGTGGAGTCAGAAAACATTGATTACTATGTTGTAGCCTGACCAGGATATTACCCGAGGTCTCCTACACAATGCCTGTACAGAGCTGTACGCGGCCCTGACCCTGTGTTACATCATTACATCACCTATCGTACGTTCCTGCTGTTATACCGGCTGTATCACTGTCTGTTCCATAATACATTGCCTATTCTGTTGTAACAATTGTTTCTTTTTCAACTATTTCACCCCTTTTTTATACAGTATATGGCAATAAACTATAAAGTATCAATCCCATTGTAGTTTATATAACACTCCATTGTGTAAAGAAAAAACTCAGTACAATGTTGTCAGGAGTGAAATGAAGGCCATGTGCAGCTCTACCTCTTACAAAGCCATCTGGTAGATAGTGTGTATTTTATGTGTGTGTTTTTATCTCTAGGTCTAGTACCGGTTATATTACACTGTGTACTGATATGGGTTACATATGGTGTTGTAAACTCCTGGAGGTTCTCCCATACATTTTCTTTGGGTCTGGTCCTGCATACAAAGCGTTTCATCATGTCTGAACATACACATCTCCTCCCGCCTGCACATGGCTGCCTCCTTAGTGACCCCTGAAAATTACCTGGCCCTCCATCCCGGCAGCCATCAATAGCTCTGGCCATAGAGAGCCCAGAGAGTAAGCACGGCGCCCCGTACCCCTGCACTCAACACAGTAGATGGAGGGAAAAATCGTTTCTTCTCCCTTCTCTCCTCTCCGGAGTATATGGACTTCTGGAACATGGACAGAAAATAGAGCAGGAGGTTGTTCTAGGTCAAGCGGAACAAGGCTGTAACCAACACCTCCGATCCGCGCAATAATTGAGGTCACTTGTATTGCAATTAGAATCATGTGGAGGTCACTCAGCCGCTTTCTTCCGGGCCGTCTGCTTCTCGTATTACATGTTCTCACTAACCGGGCCCGGGATTCATATTAGCATGACAATAGTCTGATTGTATTCATTTTATATATCCTGTTCAGATGATTGCAGAATTCACTTCACCTCTGCAAAACCTGCTAATGTGAGAGAAGCTTTAACATTGGGCTGAATGTTCTTCAGGGATGTTATACTTGAGTGCAAGCTTCTCTGCCCAAGCCTGGATTATGTATAACTAGGATGAGACACCTGACTTCAGTAGGAGCAGCATCGCCTATGGTTCTGTTCTTTTTGGGTTTCCAAAATCACTATACTTGTGGAAGGAGGAGCCATCAGTGAACCCCACTGCATTTTATCAGACTATAACCCTATGGGATTACCCATTATACCGTCATTCCTGGCTTCCATCATTGAAGCCATCCCCAAATGTTATCAGACCCACCTGTTTCTTTGGTGGTACCCTGTATATTGACCATTCTTGCTTTTTTTGGGAGCATTGGCAAATATCCATAAAATGGAGCATCTGCTATATGGCTTCCTCCCATTTACCTATGGGTGTAGTAAACATACCAACTAACTCTACCTGTAGAGTATTAGGCAGAAGTGATTTGACTTCAGCACATGATCACCCTACCATCCTATATGGTCAATATTTTTCGATCTGAAAGCTCATTTTTACTTTATTGGGCCATTCTCATCTTTCCACTTTTGCCCTCTCTAGTAAAAACTAATGATTGTTTTGAAGACCTGTGATTATGTTCTATCCAAATTCTCAATCAGATATCTAACACCAAAAGAAGGGCAAAAAGACTATGTTCCCCTATCCGTAAAATATCTGGCAATGTTATGGGTCAGACAGTAATAGGCTCTAGATGTATAACAAAAACTAACTCAAATAGAAGACTACTAATGTTCTTCTGGTTGTTGGAAGTTGGTCCTCATTGAATCCAAGTCCTACATGACCCATGATGACTCACACCAGGTTTGGGCTTAAAAAATTGCATACAAAAATCTAAACGTTCAAATTCAGACCAATCGTAGTTACTGGGAGATGATACTAATGCTACCAGCTGTCACTCACTTGCTCCATATTCTCAGTGTATTTTTGTGATCTCTCCGCTCGGCATAACCATGAATTATGCAGACTCCAGGAGTCGTTGGCTCACGCAGCTCGGGGGCAAATATCCTCGTTTTTATACAACAGTAAGAAAGTTGGATGAATTGCATAAATGGCACAATAGTGCGTTCTGCTCCTGGAGGAGAGATAGAGAGAGCGGGAGATGAAAGAGATTGGGAGCAGCCGAGGTGATAAAAAAAATTAGACAACAGGAGATAGCGGCGAGCAAAGCTAAAGACTCCGCGACTTGGTTTGGATGCACAATCAGATAAAGTTATCTTTGAATGACAAACAGGAGCATGGAATCGGCAAAGAGATGGCACCGCCTTCACCGGGCGCTGGCACCAAGTTCTAGAGGAACATCTATGGTTTGCAAGTGTAGCGCAGATGGCATCAGAAACCCACATGGAACCCAAGCACAACCTAATGTGGGGTGATTGAAGAGTATAATACAAAATGTAACTCAGGATAAGTAATGTCATGTATGTACAGTGACTGCACCACCAGCAGAATAGTGAGTGCAGCTCCGGAGTATAATACAGGATGTAACTCAGGATCAGTACAGGATGAGTAATGTCATGTATGTACACAGTGACTGCACCAGCAGCAGAATCGTGAGTGCAGCTCCGGAGTATAATACAGGATGTAACTCAGGATCAGTACAGGATAAGTAATGTCATGTATGTACACAGTGACTACACCAGCAGCAGAATAGTGAGTGCAGCTCTGGGGTATAATACAGGATGTAACTCAGGATCAGTACAGGATAAGTAATGTCATGTATGTACACAGTGACTGCACCAGCAGCAGAATAGTGAGTGCAGCTCTGGAGTATAATACAGGATGTAACTCAGGATCAGTACAGGATAAGTAATGTCATGTATGTACACAGTGACTGCACCAGCAGCAGAATAGTGAGTGCAGCTCTGGTGTGCCTCGTTACATCGTTAGCTGTCTGTTGCTGTGAGAGGCTGTGTGCTGCTGCTGCTCCTGAGCTCCAGGGAAAACCACCTCCACCTGGGGCCTGCTCTCTCCTCTCCCAGGGAGGGAGTGGGTTTTCAGGCATGAGCCAGGGCAGCAAGTCCCAGGCTCCTGCTTCCCGGTCTAGGCCGGCGGGAGGCAGGGGTAGCCAGGAACCGGCCAGCGCTGCGGAAGCCTTGGGGGTAAGAAGATCTGCAAGGAACAGCAGCAATGCTGCTCCAAGTACCCCCAGGCCAGCTAAGGCTTCAAAAAGCAGCAAGACCTCAGAAAAGATGGATACCTCGGGAAAGCTGGATACCTCGGGAAAGCTGGGTACTTCGGAAAAGCTGGATACCGCAGGAAAGCTGAGTGCTCAGAGAGGTGAGGCTGACCTCAGTGAAGAGGGCTGAGGAATGCTGAGGACCCGGGAGTCTATTTCCACCTATGCCTCCCGGGCTCTGGGCCACCTCTCAGAGTACGAAGAAGCCAGCAAGACGGTGAGGAGACTGCGGGAGGAGCTCAGGTGCGCCCATGCCAGGGCAAGCTCTGCCCCAAAGAGGAAGAAGGAGCAGATTATGGCAGAGATTTCCAGGCTCCAGACTAACATCCAGGCCTTGGAGGAGAGGAAAGCTTACCTGCTGGAGAGGAGCGGTCCGTTTAAAGAAAAAATTCTTAATGATGAGCGGTTCCGGGAGATGGAGGAGGAGAAGCAGAGGCGGCTGATGGGGCTTCAGCCAGAGAGTCAGATGGAGGAGGAAAGTTCGGTACCGTGCAGTGGGCCCCCTGCAGGACAAGCGGCCATGTCATCTGGCTGCGGTTCTGCCGGCCCGGGTGAGGATAGTGACAGCCACCAGGGAGGGGCGCTGATGGAGGAGATCCGACGGCTCGAGTCCCCTGTGCACCTCCAGGACTTTACTTTTGGAGACGATCTGCCGGAGGATGCACCGGGGGGCAGCAAACCACGAAAGAAGAAGACCAAATCCGTGGAAGTGGTGAGTCTAGTCTACAGCCCCCTCCCCGTAAAACCCGAGTCGGCCGCAGGGTCAGCTCACTGTGCGAGCCCCGTTACCCAGCCCAGCACGGGTCCTGCAGTGGACTCGGTGCCAGGGAGCGGGGAGATTACAGGTGTGACATCTGATGTGGCGATGGGCTCCGTCTCTGTTTGTGGTAACAGTGGGGGAGCAGGGGAGGCATCGGCCGCGAGGCCGGACAGTAAGGGCGGCTCGGCAGTGGCGATACCATCGAAATCCAGTGCTGTGGTGCGTCCCCCAGTGGGAGGGGGGGATAGCCCGGCACTGGTGGCAGCTTCCAGTGCCTCGGCGCCTCTTCATGCTGTTGCCGCTGATCACTTGGTTATGGAGCGGCGGCAGTGTGGAGGGGTCGCTGAGGCTGAGGGCTCCGGACCTCCCAAACCTAAAGTCCTATTCTGTGTTGGTGTTGGAGACAGTCTGCAGAGGAGTGCTGAGGAAGGTGGGGATCAGCGGTGCCACATACCAGCCAAAGATCAGCGGCGACTCCTACCTTCCTCTAAGAAAAGTAAAATAACATCTGCTACCGATGATGTGGAGGGCACAAGTGTGACACAAGTTGGGGTTCCCTCTGGGCGATGCGCTGTGGGGGGACCCCCGTCCCTTGTGCCTGAAGATGCGGAGGTGGTCTTGTCTGCTAATGTTGTTGCTGGTCCAGCCAGTGTGAGTGGTGTCAGTAATGTTGTGGTGGATAATGTGAATGGTGTGAGTGGTGGAGAATCTTTTCCAGCTTTGGGGGTGGGTGATGGAGTGACTGGGGGTGTGAGTGGCGCGGCTGAGTGTAACATGCAGGTGGGTAGTGTTAATGTGGTGGGTGCAGGGGTTGGTCCGGTTGCTCCCCCAGTGGCGGCCCCCGTTAAGAGCTATGCCAGTGTCGCTGCTGGGGGAAGTAGGGTTCCATCATCCTCGTCTCTGGGCTCTGGGGACGGCTTTTTGCAACGGCGCCTCCTGCAGGCCTTACAGAAGGGAGAAAGGACGATCAATGTAGCGGGGCAGGAGGTTGATTTGTCGTTTTGGATAGAGAGGCACGGCCTGTCTGCCTTCCGAGAGCAAAGAGGCAGGGAGACACCATGGTCGCTCCCGACAACCGGGCCGGGTGCTAACCGTAGGAATGTGGTCCGTCTTCGGTGGCGTGGCAGTGATGTGTGTCCCCCTCGGGCACGGGTAGTTGAGCTGCTGCTGAAGATGGACTTCAAGGCGGCTGACATCTTTGCCTTGATCCATCCCTATGGTACATCTGAGTTTGATATCAGCTTTGTTTGGCCGGATGGGCTTGAGCTCTTCTGGTCTAACTATGAGCTGAGATACAACGAGCCCGAGTGGCGGGACTTTGCTGTGCAAGCAGTGTCCCGCCAGAGCGAACTCAAGAAAGTGACCGTTCTTACCCGTAACGAATCACTATCTTGCTTTGACATCATGACCTGGATGAATCGTTATGGAGAGGTACTGGGAGTACCCGAGAAAAATCGTGACGAGTATGGTATCTGGTCAGGGGCCTGGACCTTCATGGTGAAGTTGAGGCGTTCAGGTAACTCAGTCGCCCACATCCCTTCATCAGCCTTCCTGGGGAGGGATCGGATCCTGATCTTCTACCGGGGGCAGCCTAAGCTGTGTCACAGGTGCGGTGACCCCACACATTTCAGCGCAAACTGCACCGTGCAGAAGTGTGCGTTGTGTGGGGGTGTCGGCCATCTCGCTGCATCCTGTACAGGGCAGATTAGGTGTAACCTGTGTGGTGATCTCGGTCACCCGTACAGTCGTTGTCCTCTTTCCTTCGCTAATGCGGGCTCAACCTCAGCGGATGAAAGCCATGAGGCTGAATCTGCTGGGGAGGGGACTAGCAGAGGCGGAGGAATGGAAGGGCCAGGGAAGAAAGACAGGAAAAAGACGCCTGCCCAGCTAAGGCGTCTAGAGAAGCGTCAACAGGAGAGAGAGCGGGGGAAGTCTCAGGCTGCTGGGACAACCTCTGGCGCTATCCTGGAGACCACACCTGTCGCTGAGGCCCCAGGGGAGGATGTACTGGATGAGGAGGTCAGGAGGATCGAGAGAGAGGAAGGTGCCACGTCCTCAGACTCCTCCCATTATGAGAGTATGGATGAGGATAATAGGGCGTGGCTAGAGGAAAAGCGTAAGCGTGGCGCCAAAAAGAAGAAAAAGGGTAAAAAGAAGGGAGGTGTAAGATCTTCTCCCTCCCTGACTAAGGTACCTAAGGAAGGTGCAACCGACCCCCCGCTGGTCGAACTTTCAAATCGATTCCTGGCCCTGGATGGAGCGCCTCCTGCCGATGGAGGGGCTGAGGGTGAAGGGCCAGAGGTGGCGGAGCCTGCAGGAGGTGCCGAGTCTCCCCCTGGGGAGTCAGGGTCCTCAGGAGGGGAGACTGGCCCAGAGTCTGGAGACGAGGATGAGGGGGTAGGTCCTGGATCTGCCCCTGAAGCATCAGAGGTGCGGGAGATGGACACCACAATATGTCTAAAAAGGGGGTGTTCATTTCCCGAGGGTGGTGGCAAGATGGGTAAAAAGAAAGCTGTCTAACTCAATCATTCATGATGGCGGCACCCACTCCGTTGACGCTGGCGTCCATTAATGTCGCCAGCATTAAGTCTGATGCGGCTAGATTTGCGGCCTTTGATTTTCTCGGCCGTGTTGAAGCCGACATTTTATTTTTGCAGGAGACCAGGCTGCCAGATTTGGCGGCCGTGTTTAAAGCTAAGAGGGAATGGAGACACGGGCCTTCCTATTGGTCTCTTGCGGCCGAGCCGTATAGCGGAGTGGCGGTACTTTTTACCGCACCGGTAGAATGCCGACGAGTTATTGAGTTAGAAATGGGGAGGTGCCTGATCCTGGATGTCCTCATGAAGGGACAAGAACTTCGTCTAATTAACATCTATGGTCCTCAGTCCAAGTGGGACAGGAAGTGTCTCTTTATGAGGATCAAGCCCTACCTTTTTACAAGTCGGCAGGTGGTCTTTGGAGGGGACTTCAATGCTGTCACGAGGTCCCAGGATAGGGGAGGTTCCAGAGACAAGCTGACTTATGATAGCGTCGCTCTTAATAGCATAGCTAGTGAGGCTCGCCTGGTGGATGTCCACATCCGGCACACCCCAGGCCACGCGGGGTTCACCTATTATAGGGGTAGCTGCAGGTCTAGAATAGACAGGTTTTATTTAAAGGAGGAAGCCATCTCTTCAGCAGTGTCCGTTGTTGAGGTGGAGTTCTCCGACCACTGTCTAATTTTGTTTTCTCTGAATGTTACAGAGACCCCCCGGATGGGAAGAGGCTACTGGAAGCTCAATTCGTCTCTCCTGGAAGAAGCGGAGATAAGACAATCCTTTGAGGACTTTCTTCAGAGCCAGGTACCATTGCTGGGCCTTTGTAGCAGTAAGTCAGAGTGGTGGGAGATGCTCAAGAAAAGGGTGGCGAGATTCTTCCGCCAGCTCTCGAGCCTCAGGAGCCTGGACAGGTACCGCCTGTATCAGGGCCTGAGGAGGAAACTCGAGCATCTCGTCTCGACTGGAGGTAGTCGTGAGGACATCTCCAGAGTGAAATCCTTGCTGAAGAGGTGTCAGTACGATAGACACGCATCTTTGGTTTTTGAGAGGGATTACGGGAAATACCGCTCGCCCGACCCTTACAGAAACTGCAAGATGTCAGTGAATGGTAAAGTTGTCACGGGACTGGTTGACAGTACGGGATCCCTGAAAAGGTCCAGATCAGGGATTCTGGAGGTCGTCAGATCCTTCTACTCACACCTCTTGGGCAGGAAGGATCTAGATCGGGATGTGATGTCGGCTTTCCTGGCTGAAACTGTCCCTGAGCCAGGAGTAGACCCCTCTCTTGATGTTTTGACCGAAGTGATCAGGGAAGAGGAAGTCAGCCTGGCGATTGAAGGGCTCGCCCTCAAGAAATCGCCGGGTCTGGATGGCTTAACATCTGAGTTTTATAAGACCTTTAAGGACGCCTTGGTTCCCCTCTTGACTGAGGTATTCAATGAGTGTCTTTCCTCGGGCGCTCTGCCGAAGTCAATGAGGAGGTCTGCCCTGATCATCCTGTCAAAGGGTAAGGACCGATCTCGTGTTGAGAACAGGCGTCCCATAGCGCTTCTCAATGTGGACAGAAAGGTTTTGGCAAAGGTGCTGTTTAATCGGCTGGTGCAGTTTGCACCCCGGCTCCTTTCGGGGACCCAGCACTGCTCTGTTCCAGGCCGCAGTGCATTTAGTGCTGTGCTTTGTGTCCGGGAGGCAGTGGAGCAGGGCAGGGCTGGTAACTGGAAGGGGTACTTGCTGTCCTTGGATCAGGCAAAAGCGTTTGATCGGGTTAACCACGAGTACCTCTGGTCTGTCCTTCTGAGGTATGGCCTGCCGGGGGAGTTTGTCAATTGGCTGAAAGTTTTGTACGCAGGGGCAGAGAGTTTCCCGCTTGTGAACGGTTGGATTGGCCGCTCTTTTGAGGTCGGGTCTGGTGTTCGCCAGGGTTGTCCTCTGAGCCCACTTTTATACGTGTTCGCGATTGACCCATTCCTTAGGAGGGTTGATCGTGGGCCGTTGGTGGGAGTCGGGATGGATCGGGCAGCACCGGAAGCCACTCTGAGGGTGGTAGCGTATGCTGATGATGTCACCGTTTTCGTGTCCTCGGGAGGGGAGGCGCAATGGGTGATGTCAGAGGTTGACCGCTACTCAGAGGCTTCTGGGTCCAAGATCAACCGGGATAAGTGTGAGAGTCTCTGGCTGGGAGAGGGGGATCCAGGCTTTGATCTCCCGGACACTCTTCCAGGGCCCCAAGACTCTGCCAAAGTTCTCGGCATCGAATTTGGCCAGGGGGATTACCCCATGCAAAACTGGGACGGCAGGCTTAAGATCGCCGCCCAGAGGGTGGACCAGTGGAAGGGTTGGTCTTTGACCCTCAGAGAAAGGGTTAACCTGATTAAAACTTACCTGCTCCCATTGCTGATATATCTGGGCAGTGTGTGCATGTTGCCAGAGCCCCTCTGGACTCGGGTCTACAGTCTGTTCTTCCAGCTGTTATGGGGGAATAGGCTGAACCTAATCAGGAGGGAGGTTACTTACCGCACGAGGAGACAAGGAGGGTTGTGTATGGTCAACCCTGTGGTGTTCCTAGTGAATACCTTTCTTAAGATCAATGTAGCAAACCTCTGGAAAGAGAGGGCTCCTCCGTGGGTATACTCCTGCAGGGGATGGTTTCGGCCTTTCTTCCAGGAATGGGAGACAGGAGGGCAAGTGAAGGATCTTCGCACACCGCATGGGCATCTTCCGGCTTACGCTACCCCGGTTCTGAAGGTGATTCGCCGGTGGGGTCTGGGAATGTGGGAGATCAGGACCATGTCGAGGAAAGTCCTTGACAAGAGGGTTCTGTTGACCCATTTCCAGAAGCCTCTGGCCCTCAGGGATTGCCCAAGTCGGGATCTGGGGGTGGGTTTGAGTTTATTGAATTCCATCAGGATCCCCTTGAAGTTTTGGGACGTGACTTGGCGCTGCTTCCATGGAAAGCTGTGTGTGAGGGACAATCTGAAGTGTAGGAGCTCTGAGGAAAGGGGTTGTCCCCGGGAGGAGTGCGGTGGCCTGCTGGAGAGCATGGACCACTTCCTGCTTCAGTGCCCCTTTAACACAGAGGTGTACAACCGGGTGGGCGCTTCCATCCATTGGCCCGGGTTGGCCAGTCTCTCCTATGCGGAGTGGGCCTATGGAGCATTCAGAGGCCTGGGTGGCCGGGACCGCTGCACGTTATTCCTAGTTAGTCTAGTGGTCAGGTACCACACGTGGAACGCACAGTGTTTAGTTTCGACGCAGCGTAAAATCCTCCCGGTGGATGAGGTGGTTAGGAACATTGTGGGTGACCTGGTGAAGGTGCGCTCTCTGGAGTATGAGGGGCTGGGCACGGGGAGGGCCTCTCTCCTTTGGAGGGGGTTCTCCTTTAGTGTCCCTTAGTCTGTCATCTCCTCTCCTGGTGTTGGGCTGATGCTGCACTGTAGATTTTTGTTTTGTGTCCTGAGGTTATAGTGATGTAGGGCTTGCAGGCGCCGAACCTGGGCTTTATGTGGTTTTGATTGATGTTGTTGAGATTTTATTTGTATTCTGTTTTCTTTATGTTATGTTGTAAATACTGTGTATATTGTATATATTGTGTATATAGTGGGGTTTGGGACATAGTGTTAGGTTGGGAGGGGGGTGATGGTGGTGGGATTTACGAACTGATTTGGACTCTATGACCCTGGGCACTGGTCTGGACTACTTAACGCAAACTTTGGACGTTAGACCAGTGTCTGGGGGGAAGGGGAGGGTGCGGGCGAGGGATTTAGTTTAGTGTAGTGTTGTGTGTATTTGTTATTATATATTTAAAAAAAAAAAAAAAAAAAAAATGGGTGTGGGATGTGATCTGTGTGGGGTGGTTTGTTATTAGAGGGTGTGGGGTGGGTTTATGTATATTTATAGTCATTTATGTTTTATTTGTGGGTGTGGCTTGTCTTATTGTTTATTGGTTTGGTTTAGGTTGTGTTAATCGGTTGGGTGGGGGTTGTGGTATTTGGTGTTCATTCATTTCGGTGTATTGTAAGTTATTGTTTTTACTAGGTGTGAATGTGGCTGGACCAGCAGGTAAGATATTGTATATAGTGTATATTATGTTTTGTTTGTATTGTTATGTTTTTTTACTTTTATATAAAATAAAAGATCTACAGGATGTAACTCAGGATCGGTACAGGATAAGTAATGTCATGTATGTACACATTAAGGTGAGTTGTTTTCAAAGTCTTAAAATTCCTCCCCACCAGCTCTCCAGCCTCTCAGTAGTTCGGGTGCAATATCTGCCAGTTTGGAGCTAAGATAAGGTCTGACCAAGCAGAGTTTTTTGCTCTTGTCTCTGTTAGTTTTGTGGCAGAAGCCTCTTCTGGTTAGAAGTAACATATCAGCACAGCACTGACTCGGGAGAAGCCATTAGACTTCTGGAATAATGTACCTTGGACAGACACAACCAGAGCGGAGATGTCAAATGTGGGGCCATCTATATCCATCAGCTAAAACTTGTCAGGAAATCGATCTTGTAACAGGACAATGATCCTGGACACAGCAGTAAATCTACATAACAATGGCCGAAACAGAAGTGAATCAAACACAACATCTATCCACAGTGATGAAGGAGAGACTGATAAGGTTACACAGAAATTCAGAACTACAGGTTATTGCTGTGAAGGTGATTTATGGGGGGTGGGTCTTAGTGATTTATGGGGGGTGGGTCTTAGTGATTTATGGAGGTGGGTCTTAGTGACTTATTGGGGGTGTGGGCTTAGTGATTTATGGGGTGTGGAGGCTTAGTGATTTATCGGGGTCGGGGCTTAGTGATTTATGGGGGGTGGGAGCTTACTGATTTATGGGGGTGGGGGTTAGGGATTTATGGGGGTGGGGCTTAATTATTCATAGGCGGTGTGAGCTAAGTGATCTATGGGGGTGGTTTTTAGTGATTTATGGGGGTGGGGTCTTAGTGATTTATGGGGGGTGGGGTCTTAGTGATTTATGGGGGGTGGGGGCTTAGTGCTTTATGGGGGGGTGGGGTCTTAGTGATTTAAGGGGGTGGGGTCTTAGTGATTTATGTGGGGTGGGGGCTTAGTGATTTATGGAGGGTGGAGTCTTAGTGATTTATGGGGGTGGGGTCTTAGTGATTTATGGGGTGTGGAGGCTTAGTGATTTATGGAGGGTGGGGTCTTAGTGATTTAAGGGGGTGGGGTCTTAGTGATTTATGGGCTGATAATAACCCTGCTGTATGACATGCTACTACCACCCTCTCATTCATAGGCTGATAATAACCCTGCTGTAGGATCTGCTACTACCACCCTCTCATTCATAGGCTGATAATAACCCTGCTGTATGACATGCTACTACCACCCTCCCAATGATAGGTGGCTCTGCTGCCATCTAGTGGTAGATTATCAGATGGTAACTGACATTACTGTTACTGTTATTTTTTGCCAGTAAGTTTATTTTCCACTCACAGGTTCGTCCCAGTTAATACAACCAGCACAATTCCCCAAAACCTGCCAAATTATGAGAACACTGCCATCTTCTCTGTATCCGGGTTCCAGTACCTGATTCTCGGTGTCGTCCTCTCTAAGGGATATCCCTTCCGGAAGCCTTTGTATACCAATGGTGAGTAGTTTCTTATTTCCCAAGGTCCTGTTCCTGATGTCCGACAATCCTTTGGACCGTGCAGTGACCCGGGTGTTGACCTCTCTGACCTGTGACCTTTTCCCCTTCAGTTCTGTTGCTCATCGCCCTCCTCCTGCTTCTCGCCTTGATGCTCTGGATCACGATCTACCCCCTGACCTTCATGTTGTCCATCCTGCAGCTGAAACTGATCAGCGACTTCAACTTCAAGTTTGTGTTAATCGGAATTGTAGCGGTGAATTTCATCGCTGCTTTCATTGTGGAGGTGAGTGATACTGGGGGCACAGCCATAAGAGATGTATTCCTATCCATCTCATTGATCCGACTGTGTGTGTCTTAATTTCCCTTCTATATTCCAGACTGCCCTGGACCATGGATATTTAAGCTGCTTGAGGAAACTGCGAAAAAAGAAGGAACCCAAAAAACTTTACAAAAAACTGGAGCAACAACTTAAGGGGCAGCACTCCTGGCCCCCCATTAACCAGACTCTGTATCCAAGTCACTCCAAGCACTCCAGGTAGCAGGAATATGGGGAGGTCCTTTGTATATGAACTTGTTACTGGGCGGAAGCCCCAAACCTGGAGAAGAGTAATAAACCCTCCTGGGATAGAGCACCTCACCTGGTAATAACTCCCCGGTGCAGTCATATTCGGCTGATCTCTCTCTGGAGCTGGATGCCTCAATCCATTGATGTGATAGAGGAGGCTGGTTCATGTCCAGATCCACTATGACTGGTGCTGAAAGTCGTCCGCTACACTGAGCTTGTCACTACTAATCTGCTCCATACAAGAGCGAAGCACCGGGCAGCATTATAGGGAATGTGTGCTGAGATTTCAAGGGTAGCTCCATTCCCGGACTACATCCAGGATATATTGGAAACTGGTTAAATTACAACCCCCTTCTGTCTCAGAGTCGCAGTATATAGTCACATGCTCCTGCAGGGACGTGTTCTAGAATATACTGGATCCCTGTTGACATCAGGGAATTGTATTTTAGGCAATTTCCAACTCCATTCGCAAACTTCCACGGTCTCCTCGCTTCTCAGGGAAAATGTCCGTTCTGCAGATGATCCATCTCCCAGGACAGGACCCTGCAAATTACACTGGAAGGTGCCATGACCCGCCACAGACTGCTGCGCCCCCTACCCCTGTGTGTGCGGCAGCAATTTTTAATTTATTTCTGTTACTTTATATTTGTTCTTTTAGCTTTAGCATGTTCTTGTTATTTTGGGGGGGGGGGAGTTTCTTGCCCCCCCACACAAAAAAATAACGCACCTTAGTCACTCTGTGCATAGTTTTGGTTTGTTTTCCATTTTTCTCTGTGTATATATACTGTGAGATGTTTCCTGAAGACCAGATGAAATCTGTGATGTGACCCATACACTGGGGACCGGCCACCACCTCAAGTGACCCATAGCAAAGGATCAGTGTTGTGCGTGTCTGACCTTATGTGAACTCTGTCCAGGAAACCCCCTGTAGCCCCGTAGAAACTAGCATACGGTAGATTTTACCCTTTGCAATGCAAATCGCTTTTTAGCCTGCCCCCTATGGGTGAGATGTACTACTGCCGTAAATGCCTCTGAATTTTCCGTCCAAATCTGGTTTTCAGGCTCCGCGATTGAAGGATAATCCTGCCCATTGGACCCTCTGATCATTTTATACACTGTCCGACATTCATGTCCTTTTATGACTTTGTGGCCTTTTTCATAGAAACCAAATATTACCTATGGAATAGAAAATAATATGAAATAGTATTTTCCGGTGAAGTTATTGAGGATGGAATACTGTGCGGCTATTAAACCTGTATTTTATACCCTCCTGACTCAGCGTCTGGTGTATTCTGGTTCCAATTTTCCAATCTACAAACCTGCCACTAGGTGGCGCTGAATGGTGAAAAATGTAGACAGCCTCTTGTTCCTTATTAGAAATTTTTTAGAACCAATCTCTATATCTAACAAACAGAAGGTGGAGCTGTAACAAGCAAGTAAATTAAAGGAGATTCAGAATTCACCTAAAAACAGCGCTTCTCCCATCCACAGGTTGTGTATGGTATTGCATCTTGGCCTCATTGACTACCATAGAGCTGATCTGCAATACCCAACACAAGCCATGGACAGGTGTGGAGCGGTTTTCAAATAAAAGGAGGCAATACTTTTTCTATTCCTCTGCGTCCCCTTTAAGGGCACAACACTACACCCCATCCCCCTGTCTGTCGGAGCTGATGATGTCATGATATTTACTGTGTATTTAGAGAGGAAACCCCTTAGGGCAGCCGTCACCTGACAAGTACCAGCTATAAAGTGCTACCCTCCTCCTGTGTGCTGGGATGAGATCGCTTGACCCTAAAAGAAATTAAGACGTCACATAAGTTGTCACTGAGGAGATCTGTTTTTAGAAATCCATTCCCTAATTTAGGCGGAAGCGTGGATTTCTGTATGGAACTTGTTTACAATGTAAATAATTGATATATTGTATCAATTTGTATTACATTCCATGGCAGAGTGTATGTTGCCGTAGGGAACATGGAAATCCTCCATCCTTTACCCTGCAGGCTGCATGTACAGATATACAAATGAGAACCTGCAAATTTAGAATTAAAGGGATGAATTGGTAATTGGTTTATTTTCTCTCCTCCCCGATGTGGTGGTTGAGCCCCAGATTGATGGAACCCGGATGTTCCTGGATTTGTTAGTTGTTTCATTCTCCTGGTGCTGGAGACTTCATAGTAGTCACCGCTCTGGAATCCTGCAGCAGTCAGACACGTTCTAACATGTGCTGATACAGCAGGAGCGGATTCCAGGAAAAAGGGGGAAGTCGCTCTGATTGTGAGCTTCATGGCCAAGACACGGGGGCTGTTTACTGTTACATCTATTACTACTGACAACCTACCTGTGTATCCTGTGTGAGAGGTAGTCACAGCTCCGCCCCCTGCCTGTATATCATGTGTGAGAGGTGGTCACAGCCCCGCCCCCTGCCTGTATATCATGTGTGAGAGGTAGTCACAGCCCCGCCCCCTGCCTGTATATCATGTGTGAGAGGTAGTCACAGCCCCGCCCCCTGCCTGTATATCATGTGTGAGAGGTAGTCACAGCCCCGCCCTCTGTGACATCACTGATCTAATAGTAACATAATGACTCTCACTACAATTAAGCTGACCACCAATGGTACAAGTTCTCCCACGTAAAAAGATGAGAGATTCCTGTAAGTGACATCAAAGGTAGGACCTCAACTATGAGAGACAAAATGTGAAAACAAATCCAGAAAAACACATTTAAGAATTTATGGTGGAAAAAAAGGATTTATCAATAAATAAAGTTCATCTCAGTAACTTTGTTATATTTTCTTTGTTGGCAATGACCAAGGTCAAATGTTTTCTGTAAGTCTTCACAAGGTTGGGACCCACTGCAGCTGGTATGGTGGTTTAAGGGTTGTAACTGGGGAACTCCCTCCAAAAGTTTTCTGGCTAAGCCACTGCAGGACCTCAAAGCCGCTCCTTGGTTGTCCTGGCGCTGGGCTTGTTATCATTGTCATGATGAAAGACCCAACCTCTTCAATGCCTTTGCTGATGGAAGGAGGTTTGCACTGAAAATCTCACGATATACGGCTCCATTAATTCTTTCATGTACACAAATCTGTCGTCCTGTTTTTTTGCAGAGGAACAGCCCCTCGTCATAATGTTCCTCCCCCCCATGCATCACAGTAGGGGCTCATTCACACTGCCGTCTGCGGGGGCGTGCATGGGGCCGCAAATTTGCGGCCGCATGTACGTTCCCATAGACGGCAATAGTGGCACGGCGGGGATCCGGTGCCACACATATGAGGCACCGATCCGGGCCGCACACTGCAAAAAGATAGAGCATGCTGTATCTTTTGGCGAATGTGCGGCCCTGTGCCGCTGTTTTCTATGGAGGAGGGGTCACCTCCTCCTCCTCTCCAGCACACGGCGGGCATACCACGTGTGTATGTGCCCTAGGTCTAGTGATCTATGGAGGCAACTCAGCATCACTCTCATCAAAACACGACGAGTTGTATTTCTACCAAATTATTCTACTTAAGTTTCATCTGACCACATGGCGTTCTTCCAATACTCTTCTGGAACATCCAAATGCTCTCTAGAAAACTTCAGACCGGTCGGTACTGGCTTAAACAGCGAGACGTGTCTGGCACTGCAGTCCCTGGAAGTATAGCGTGTTACTGAAGGGAGGCTTTGTTACGTTGGTCCCAGATTTATGCAGGTCACTGTTTGGAGTTTGGGCTGGGTGAGGTTGTGGACAGATGTCTTTTATACTGATAAGTAATTCAAACAAAAGTCTACAGGTAATAAGGGAAGGACACAGAAGTAACAGGTCTGTGAGAGCTAGAAATCTTGTTTGTTTGTAGGTGACCAAATGCTTATTTTCCACCAATTTGCAAATAAATCCAGAAAATCACATTGGGGCACATTTACTTACCCGTCCCGTCGCGATCGCCTCCATGCGTTGTCCGACGAGGATTCGAGTCTGCTGTAATTCACTAAGATCGGACGTCCAATTTCCTGCATGTGTCGCTTCACTGGCTGAGGTCCGCCGGAGTTCACCTTCTTCTTCCCGGTGCATGTGAGTGCTGATCTTGCGACACAATTTGCTTTTTAAATTCCACGGTTTGTCCGAATCAGTCGTCCATGCCCCCGATTTGTGTCGCATGAAAGCCAATCCGATCGTGTGCGCCAAAAACCCGGGGCAATTAAGGGCAAAACAGAAAAAAATCACAAAACCCGACGAAAATGCGGCGTTTGGCCCCATTGTCTAATTTTGAATTTGTTTTCACATTTTGTCTCTCATAATTGAGGTTCTACCTATGATATCAGTTACAGGCCTCTCGCATCTTTTTAAGTGCTCTTTAACATTGGCGTTGTTTTTCACGTCCGTGGTTCATTGGAAAAAATGACCAAACGGACCAATGGACCAAAAACGCCACATGTGGCATTACCCTAAGTGGAAGAAAAGCTGAATTTCAATCCCAACGTGAAAGTGCCAATGAGAACCTGCACAATTCCTTTCTTTTGGTGCACTTCATGTTCATGCTGCACAATTGTGCACATCTTTCTATCTTGTCGGACACAGAGCAGCCGCGACACAAAACTGGTGCAGACACTTTATAAACACATAACACTTTACAAGCAGATTACACGTTCTTTCTAGTGCAAAGTCAGACAGAAAACTGGTGCAAACACTATAATAAATGTGGCCCTGTATGTGTAACTTTTTACATATCTACAAAGATCTTCTCTGGATAAATACACCATATGGTTTGCAAATCTCCTATGAGGCTCCTTAGAAAACACAGGCACCTGCCAAAACGTCATTCAATTAATAATCAGCCCGCTCATTAGGTTTTTGGCGTCTTCTCTCCTCCTGACTGCGAGGAAGCATCCAGCCATGGAAACACCTTGAAACATACAGTTCAGTGAATCTGCAGAAGGTTACTATATCTGTACCACTATTTAGAAGGAGATGAATATGGACATAGCTATAGCGGGTGCAGAAGTAGCAGTTGCTAAAAAAAACCCTAAAGGGACCCAAAGGCTGTTCTTCAAATTTTATTATTGGCGCATGACCTCTTAGGAGGGAAGGGGGGGTCAATATGCCTTTTATGCTAGAGGAAGCAATATGTAAAATGAGACAACTTACACAGAAAATGCTGCACATATTAAGTCTATCTTATTAAAGGGGAAGGTAGTATTAGACCTTGAAGGATGAAAAATATGCTCTAATACATCTATATTCTTACTGACAATGGATTCTTTAACTTTTATAGGGCCCCATTCATTATCACTCACTATTTAAGCAGCTGCTGGCTCCTCGGGGGTGGAGTCATATGACCCAGTTCTTTCGGATTGGTCAAGAATTGATACAGCACTTCCGTTTTAATTTTTAGCCAATCCGAAAAAACTGGGATCATGCGAGTACAGCATTTCCTTACAGATCATTGAATTGTAACAGATCGAATATTCTATGTAATTTTCGGCACCACGCAAATACCTTCAATCCGCCGCCATCTCTTGGCAGCCACGCGCTCGCAGCCTCGTCTCCCGCCGTCTTGTTTGTAGGTAATATTACAAATAAATACATAGCTGTTATAATGGAGCCCACGTAAAGACTAATGAGCCGTGGCTCCATTGTGTTCCTGGATCATCCTCGCACTGCACCGGAGAAGTATTCGCTTTTTTTCCCCCCTCTGCTTGTGTTTTCTTCAAATGCAGCCATTGAATGTGTCTATGGACATAGGCAGCATAAAAAGGAGCTGTCAGGACGGGAGATGTCTGACACATGTTTGGGATAAGTATCAATTTTCGTGTCACACTCTGCCTTTATTTTCCTTTATTCTCCCGTAAATAGTCCGCCTTTTTTCACCGCACGCAGCTGATTAATCGGGAGCAGGCTCTCCCCTCCCCCACTGATGGGACATTAATAGAATCAGCTGGATACAATAGACTACATTTTACCAAATGAAAACCGAAAAAAATGGTGCATTGATGTGCTGCCTGTGTGCGTCATATTCTAAATAGGATTCTTATGGGTGCCATTGTGTCCCGGCAGACGCTGTATTTGTGTCTACACGTTGCGTCACATACGGCAGAATGTGAATGGCAGGGAGTCGGTGAGACGCTCACATTTGGCAGCTCCATGGGCATTGGAAGCAGGTGTTGGCTCCTCATTCAGGACCTGGAGCCAAGAGGAGAATTAATTTTATCTATTTTTCTCAATAAATTCATTTTTTTCCCCTACTGCAATAAAAATAAATATCAAAACAAACCGAAAACCTAGACAACCCTATTAAGTGCCCAGATTACCGGCGCCGCTCGATGTGACCCATTGTCAGGCTGCATGCTTCTGCTTCAATGATCTCCTATGGAGAAGCCGGAGGATGGGATGCAAAAGGCCAAAGCTGCTTGAAAACAGTCTGTGTTATAACCAGCGGCCTCCTCCATCACCAACATGAGGAAGCGACGCTCCGAGGAGACCCGCAAGACCTTCGCACACTAAAAGGCAGAATTTATATAGTGCAGACACAAGGGACTAGATTAAAACACAATGGTGATATGTTCAGGACAGAGATGAAGTCTCGGATGTAATAAAGAAGGTCTTCGTACATGCTTTCCCCTCTATACATCTCCTAATACCACCAGTCACCTACAATGGAGCTTATATCTACCACCACACTGCATCAAGCAGTGTCCAACTGGATTTCTATCCGCATGTGCCGCTTGTTATTTCGAGGTCAAGACAAAAAAAAGACAACCACCCTGAGATTTAGTGGGAAATCCTTGGCAAAATCTGTTGTGTGATTGAGGACTACTAGTCCTTGCACATGCTGGACCTGTACTCTATTCACTTTTATAGGGGTTTGCCCTTGAAAGAAAATTCTCAAATGTTAATCCCATAGTGATGTTTGCACAATAAAGATCATTTTCACTCAGTATTTTTGCTGTTTTAGCTCCTATCACTCAGTGATGGTCAGTTTAAAAATCCAGATTGTGAGTAGGGACTCTCTAAGCAGACACTTTACGATTCTGTGCTATGAGATGCTGTGTGCTGACAATGTGCTTAGATTATCGGGGTTCAGGTTTATCTGCACTTTCATTTAGCTTCTGAACATTCACTAGTATGTGTATAAGTATATTTAAGTATATAAAGAGAGATGAGACAGGTCAGGGATGAGAGATGATGAGATCCATGAGATGGATATAACACACAACGACACACTGTCTGCTATATCTCAGCTATAACACACACAGTACCCTCCCCCCCTGGATAAATACCTTATCTTATCTGTAATTTGTAGAGTAAACTCTGCACAATGCTGTTTGGAAGCAGGAAGTGTCTGTGTTGGAGCTGGTATTGTAATGCAGGGGGTGGGGGCAATGCAGTGTGCAGACAGGAGAAGCTATTCATAAAAAGAATCTGCCCTGCCCGAACATAGTGAGGAGATTTATGGTCGGATCCCAGGGCATATTCTTCTGCCTCCTAGAATTGATTGTTGAACTTGTTGAGCACTACAGGTATACCCTCATCAATCAGATACTTATTGCCTGTCCTGTAGATAATGTAGGATAATGTAGGATGTGTGGAGAAACATATTTTATAGGTTGGACCTTTTTTAGGAAATCCCATAGGGAACCTGTTTCCAGCTTTTACCCCACTACAACCACCTACCCCAGCATGTTGGGTATGATTTGTCCTTTCTAGTATTCCCTCTTTTATGTGAAATCTCCCCCAAAGTTATGTGAAAATGAGCAAAGAAAAGTAATATTTTGTATGAGATGAGCCAAGTTTTAAAGACTGCAAGAGGAGTGTCACTTCAGGCGCCTATCAGGCTTTTCGTTTTGTAATCTGTATAACGGGAGATACAGGGAAAAAAAACATACTTGGGAATGTGAGCTTCAAATAAAGATACAGGGAGACTTATTAGAAGTGTCTGAGAAAAAAATGTTCTAGTTGCCTATGGAAACCAATTAGAGCTTAGCTTTAATTTTATTAACAGCTGTGGGAAAATGAAAGCTGAGCTTTGATTAGTTTCTATGTGCAACTAGAAGAGTTCTGCTCTCATACACAGGATACATCTCCCACTGTGTCCCTGTATACTTCCATAACTGCTGGTATCTCTGGTTTGAATGAAAATCACAGAACCACAAGCCCAATGTGATCCGTAAGAAGAGATTCTTATCATTAATACAAGACACATGTTTCTAGGTAGTACAGAACCAAAGATAGGGGTGCTTGATGTGACTCTAAACAGGCAAATATGACTCTACTCTGCTCATTTTCACATGACATTGGAGGAGATTTTTCTAGGTAAACAGGTTGAGATGTCACATACAAGAGGGACTTCAAGAAAGAACATTTCATACCCTATCTAAAGGCCTGGTAGTCTAATGAGGTAAAATCTAGTGGCAGGTTCTAAAGATCAGTAGTATGTAATATTATTATTCTATGTAACATTGTATCATTATCATACAATGTTACAAAATGAAAGATTGAAACGAGCCAAGTACATACTGAGGTTAGGAGGGTGATCACAGTCTGTAGGAGCTTACAATCTATAATGTAGAGGTGGTCATCTCCAGACCTCATTGAGTATGTTGTCAGCATGCAGCGTCGGCAGAGGGGCCGGATTAGGTTGGGTGGGGGTGGTGGGTGCTGTGGGATTTAATACTTACATTATCTCCGGCTGGCACTCTGCTCTGATCGCCATGTCAGCTTCAGCTCTGTAACACAATTACTTACCCTTCTGAGGAACTGTCAGTGTTGGTAAACTCCAGCAACTAAAGTGCATTAGGCGGCAATCTGCTTGTCCTGCGAGGTTATTAATAGTTTATTGATTTTACCATATTGCTGCTGAAAGTAGGTCCGTCCCGAGCCGCTCTTATCTGAGCCCTGACCGCTGACTGCTCAGCCGCCCCTGATCGATGCTCTTCAATTCCTGAAGTGAATGTGCGGCCTGTGTTCTTAATCCACTTTACAGACGGGTCTGTGCTTGTGAGCGGGTGATAGCAGGGGTAGATCACAGCTTCATCTCAAAGACACCCGGATACAGGGCACAGAAAAACTTCACAGACCTGCGCCAGACGAGTCATTATAGAGTCAACTTCTCTTATCACTCTGTTTCTCTCCCTGTTCTGAATGAAACATACAATAGACATGAGTGGCGTAACTTAAAGGGAACCTGTCACCAGATTTTTCAGAAATAGTGAATGTTCCCATAGAGCCATAGTTACTAACCAACACCCTTCTTTTAGCTAAAAATTGTTCCCCTCAGATTCCCATGTATTCAACTCTATCATTTAACCTGGTATCCAAGGATGCCTACAGTGAGTCGAGGTGGCCGTGGCCTCCTCTGGCTGAATCCAGTAGCTCCTCCCCATACTTTCTCTGCATGCAGAAGTAATGTCATGTGGTCAGGGTGACATCATCACAGGTCCTTTAGCCTCCTAACATAAGCAAACTGTACACCAAGCATATATCTCATGAAATCACAGCATATCATATCTCATGAAATCACAGCAGCCTGCATTGAGAGGGGTAGAAGTTCATGCAGACTGCTGTGAGTCTTTTATGTGGCCCGATATGTGCAGTTTACTAATGTTAAGAGGCTAAAGGACTGGTGATGATTTCATCCTTGTCACATGACATTAGGTCACACCCCTCAACCTGCTCTTTAGATCCATAGATACCAGGCAAGTTTTTTACTCAGATTTTATGGGGATCTGAGGGAAACTATTTTTAGTTAAAAGAAGGGGGACAGATAGTTAAAAAATGTGTGAAAAAAAGTGATGACAGGTTTCCTTTAAAGCTGATGGGCCCCAGTGCAAAGTCTGTGCCAGGCCCCCGACTATTATATATTGTTTATAGTACTAGTCTTCTTGTATGGGAAAGTGGTACCTTATGGGCCCTCTAAGCCTCTTGGGCTGATTGCAACCACACTCTCTGCACCCCTAAAGTTACTCCCCTGGTCTCATCAGATCAGGCAAAAACTCATTATATCAGGAGAGATTATCATTGTAGCCTTTCTAGTATCCAGCACTGATTATCAGGAGAGATTTTTATCCTTTTTCATCTACTATACACATCAAGACAGAATTTCATTCTTGCTATCTAGTATCGACCATGGAATATCAGGAGATCTTGTCATTCTTGCCTATTTAGTATCCACCATTGAATATGAAAAGGGATTGTCATTTAGTATACATATCAGGATAGAATGTCATTCATGCATATCTTGTATCCAGCATTGAATATCAGAAGACCTTGTCATTCTTACCAACTAGTATCCACCATTGAATAAAATTAGAGATGGTCCTTCTTGCTTATCTAGAAGACTGTAATTCTATCATCTGCCACTGCCATTCCAGCTCATCCATTTATTGTTCCTGCCCATCTTGTGTCTGCTGTATTGTATCAAGTCAGACTGCCATGTCTGCTAATAATGTATATGTCATTGTGTACCAGAAATACAATTGTTCTTGCCCATCTGTTACTGTGTATCCAGAGCGACTGTCACTCTTGCACATCTAGTATCTGTCTTAAAGTGCTAGAAAAGTCTGTCATTCTTCCATATTACTGTATATCAAGAAAGACTTATCATTCCTTGAAAGAGTGTGATTCCTTCACAATTGTGGGGGTTTATCCTGTGTGTAGTGGTCCACCCCTGCAGCCGCAGCTCAGCGCCTATACACCTGAATAGGTCATCCATGCGGGGTCCGGAGTGTTGGGCATTGACTGATCTGATATTGATCAACTGCATCAATATCACTAACCTTAAAAAACTCTTTTAAGATGCAACAGTGTGAACCCGTTGTTGTGAAGCTTTGTGCTATCCAGTCATTGATGCTCTAGGTCCCCCACACCAGCCTCAGTGCTGCAATATATTAGACTGTCTGGTGGAAGTGTACAGAGGACGAGTATATCTGCCCCCAGCGCCCTCCTCATTGTATCAGGATAGACTGTCACTCCTGCACGTCTACTATCTGTCACTGTGTATCAGGAGAGATTACTACCTCTGACTTGGGATCACAGATGGATTTTCTGGGAGATTTACAGAATGAAGACCTCGGTATGGCTCCAGCATAAAGGGCAAATTAAATTATTAAAGTCGCAGTCTGAATAATATATAAAAGAAAAATATACTTCAGTATCGTGAAAACTTAAACCAGACCCGGAGCCAATGTTTAAAAATGTATTCAGCAGACGGTGTACTTATTTATCATCGGGATAGGGCTTGTCTGCTACTTCATTACACGGGAAGTGTTTAGTAACCTCCACTTCATTGCCCATATGACCTTCAGATCTTTCCAGGTCACCTGAAGTGTTGTCTATTGACCCCTCTGCTAATAAGAAGGTAAGCTCTTGGGACCAGGTTATGTGGAGATGAGTAGGTTGATACAAGAGGTCAGGAGAAGCCATTGGGTGGCCTGAGGGAGTAACTACCGCGGGTGATATGTATTGGGTAAGTACTAGTTAATTATATATTTATATCACACTGATGTGCTCTTAGCTCTCTGCATTGATCATCTTAGTAGGCAATCTTCTATGCACTGAGTAACAGCTGTAGCAGGCTGCTGGCTGGATACTACAGCAGTCAATCAGAGCAGAGAGGAGAAGTGGAGATATGGAGAAAAGTGCACAGCAGTGTGAGAAGAAGTCGCCATGTACAGTCCTCGGATATACATCTATTTTCCTAAACATACAGAATCGATTTCATTATTTTCAGATCTCTACTGTCAGATAGGCGGAGTCTACTCCATACCCAGTACCACCCATCTGACAATACAGAGCCTATTTAGCATGCTTTTAGTATCCAATATTAGACTCTCTACTGTCAGGTAGGGGGCCCTGGACTGTAGCATTTATCCTTGGGTCTACCCATCTGACAATCCCTTCTGATCCCCACATACACTTGCACACTTGACACTCCATACATATGGCCTTGTGGCCATTCACCTGATACACATGCACCATCAGCAATGACCTCTCCTTATCCTTCCATATACATGCACTCATGGCTGGCATCTATTTCTTCCATTCACCTGATAAACATGCACCAAAATGATTGATCTCTCCTTAAAGAGGTTGTCTGGATGGTTGAAAAACATGACTGCTTTTTTCCCAAAAGCAGCGCCTCATCTGACTGAGGTTAGCTGCAGCACATACTGCCCATGTTCAAGGGAAGAGCTGTTATTGGAAGGAAGTAGCCATGTTTTTTAACCTATATACAACCGCTTTAACCTTCTCATATACATGCACCATCATCCAGGCTGTGTTCACGTGTTTTGACGCATCCAAAACGCCTCAGGGTGGCATTTTAGATGTGTCAAAACATGTGTATCAGGATGCGTACAGGAGAACACATGCGTTTTTTAATGTTATAATGGGGGTCATTTACTAAGGGCCCGATTCGCGTTTTCCCGACATGTTACCCGAATATTTCCGATTCGTGCTGATTTCCCTTGAATTGCCTGGGATTTTGGCGCACGTGATCGGATTGTCGCGGAGCGTGCACTTACTTTCACTCAGCCCGAGCCGGTGAACTCCAGCGCGTTCCGATGCTTTTCAGCGCAGCAGCGCCACCTGGTGGACGGTGGAGGAACTACCTTAATAAATCCCGGCCGGACCCGAATCCAGCGAAGAGAACGCGCCGCAGGATCGCGAATGGACCGGATAAGTAAATCTGCCCCAAAGTGTTTGGCTGCTCTCAAAGTGTTTTTCCCTTGAATTGCCTGGGATTTTGGCGCACGTGAACGGATTGTGGCGCATCGGCGCTGGCATGCACATAACGGAAATGAGGGGGCTTGGCCGAACAAAAACCCGACAGATTCGGAAAAACCGCCGCATTTAAAACAGAAGATCTGTCGCGGAGCGTGCACTTACCTTCACTCAGCCCGAGCCGGTGAACTCCAGCGCGTTCCGATGCTTTTCAGCGCAACAGCGCCACCTGGTGGACGGCGGAGGAACTACCTTAATAAATCCCGGCCGGACCCGAATCCAGCGAAGAGAACGCGCCGCAGGATCGCGAATGGACCGGATAAGTAAATCTGCCCCAATGTGTTTGGCTGCTCTCAAAGTGTTTTTCTTCATTGCTGGAGCAGTGTAAACATTTTCACGGCTGCTTACACTTCCAGCAATGAAGAAAAATGCTTCCAGAGTAGCCAAACGCATTGTAACATTTAAAAACACATGAGTTCTGATGCACACGTCCTGACGCATGCATTTCATCGCACACACTTTGAAGCATCCGAAACGCAACGTGTGAACGCACCCTGAGGCCGCTGGAATGAGCACCACATGTTTTGCATGAAAATAATGTGAAACGCCTGGTGTTCGTTCCAGAACGCACATGTTCGATTGGAAACACGTATGCATTCTGGCCAAGCCCCTCCGCGTTACGTTTGAGTTGCTACTGAAACGCAACGTCTTAATGTGGCCTCAACGTTTTCTAAGTGGAGGCCGGAGAGAAGCCTCTCCCATTTATCTGTAGAGGCGGCTTCTTTTCCCCAAAATGAAGAGACCATGTGGCGTCAGTATATAGCGGAGGGCTTCCCTTGTTACATGAATGTGCTGTCCGATACTTTGTATCCACCTGCTCCCACTGATACGTTAATGTCTCCTGTTGCTTTTACTTGCTACTTAACAGAACATAATCATCTTATAGAAGTAATCTATGAGTGGTCCGGCAACCCAGGTGCCAGCCTGCGTACGAAACCCCCAATTACCCCCTCACAGATGGCAGCACTAATGGCGCCACAGAAAATAACACGTTGAAGGGATAGAAGACTAATATTTCTTGCGGTGTCAGTAATGTGCACGTCACAGCGAGCTCATATCCAGCGTAATTACATGTTTACCCCGCGTTATGCCGCTTCTTGTCAAGGTTACCCTTAATTGGTAGATTCATTATTGCGGGACTGGAAGTGGTGGCGTGGGTGGGTACAGAGATGGATTTTCCAGCCGTTGTGATGATCCGATATGTTTTCTAGTCCCTTTGCCCCCCCCTCTGACTTTATCTATTACTCTTCAAAGTAACTTTTTTGAGCGCACGAGGACACCAGGGGATAAAACAGGCATTTTCACACCTCATAAAGTCTCCATGGAGCTCACTCCATTATTGTGGCCAATGTAATTCCAATAAAACGGGATCCTTTATGTTTATTGGGTTCCGACTGTGACCGTTATATGTACGTAAGATCGTTCCGCTCAGCTGATATAATTAACCGCTCTCGTTCTTGTTTTTTTCCAGGCTCCCCGAGGTGCGGATTTCAGACAACGGACCCTACGAGTGTCATGTTGGAATATATGACCGGGCCACGCGGGAGAAGGTGGTGCTAGCCTCAGACAATGTATTCCTGAACGTCATGTGTGAGTATCTATCATAGCACCCTGTGCCCTGGTCGATGGGGCTCCCGGAATAAGTAGCTCTGCACGGGGTTCTTCATCGGCAATCAATTGTAGCCGTAGGCTTGTGTGTTCCTTATAGAAGATGTCTGCTCGGCTCCTTACTAATTAAAACCGAGGTAATATCATTATCATCGAGGAGCCATTGAAAAGGTTTGAAAGTTCCCTTGTTTCTTGCCCCCTCCATCCCTTCCCTGATTCTGTTGATGACTTTAATAGATGGTATTAAAGGAAATCTACCATTTGCTTTTATGCATTGTGAACCAAACATGCCTTGAGAATGCTGCAGCATGCAAGTGGTTTTGCTCAAAAAACAATTATAAAATTCAGGACCTTGGGAAAGCTGTGTACACACTGGTTGCCGTACATACATGGAGTTTCCTGAACTGTCTAGACAGGACTAATCAACTTGAGCTGAATGCCTCATGCACAACAGCTGGGGGATGGTGCAGCGATTGATTACTTCTGCCTGTCAGGGACAACACAGTGATGACATATTCTAGGCTTATGCTGGGCAGGACAAGGCTCGAGTAGTGCATAATTTGGGTGAGAGTAGACATGCAAGAGCAACCACAGGAGCAACAGAGCCACATTATCATAATTTTATAATTGTTTTTTTTAGCAAAACCACTCAATTCAGGGATTAAACAAGATATGTTTCTGCATCAGTGTAGCTGCAGCATTCTCAAGGTATAATTGAGGTAATAGTTTATAATGCATAAAAGCAAATGGTAGATTTCCTATAAGCCACCTTTCTTCCTTAATCGCGTCTATTGTAACTTGTAACACTAAGGACAAATTAATTAAAGGGAATCTCTTACCAGTTCTTACCATGCAGTGCTGCAGTCTGTGTTGTATTATCCTGTCTTTGTGTGTGAAAGTAGCAGCAGTACCATGAAAAAAAGGCATTAATAATCCTTGAATGTAGCTTTTGCATTATGTCCTCACACTGCTGTGCTCTTAGGTCATTACATTGAACTACTATTGAGGACACACCCCCAGAGCACTTGGAGAAGTTACAATCCTGGAATATAAATAAATATTTCACAGCTCCGCTGCTACTAACGACTCACACACACAAAGGTCTGATTACACAGATTTCCATGGATAATATCTAATACTGGCTGTAGTTCCACGGGCTTCTGACAGATTCCCTTTGAAGGACATATACCACCAGGATGAAAATTTGCAAACCAAGCACACTGACATATTGGTGTGTGCCTCCTCTGAGAGGATCTGCTCTTATTGTAGCGTCTTATGGCCTTGTTTTTAACAAATAAAGTTTTTAAAAATTATGCAAATGAGTACTGACATCTATGGAGCCTGGAGGTTTAAGGCTCAAGGGGAAAAACAAGGTCCTAAGAAGCCAAAAGAAGAACAGATCCTGTCAGTATGTCAGTGTGCTTAGTTTACAATCCTTCATCCTGTGGTAGATGTCTTTTAGGACTTGTTTAAGTGAATTGCACCACATTTATAAATTGGTTCTCCTCTTGTAAATTGTTAATATTGATAGTCCAGTCTCCTGGGATGCAATGTGCAAATTGGGATGTTTTGGTCATTTTTGGGGAGTTTCCACATCAGCCAGTCAGAAACCAGGAGTCATTAAGGAAACATTCTTATTGGCTGCTCCAGTGTTTTATGGAGGGATCATTGAGGTGGCGCTGAGCATCGGTGTCCTGTGCTGTGGACTGATGAGGGTTTAGGGTTTTGCCCTCCTGCATCTGTATGATATGATTTGGGTCTATTGACTCAGCGACCCCTGGGGTCATTATTGGGGTGTGACTGTAAGTATCCAGTAGATACATATACTTATAATTTCCAAGGACAAGAGGAAGGTTACATGTGAAGGTTACAGAGACCCGTCCTCCGCCCACGCAGGTAACGCTGCCAACACGTCAGATCAGCTGCACCCACACCGGAGAGAGGAGCAGATGCCCGGATTATTTTTACACCTCCGTCTTGATGGGGCTTGGCAAGCTCTAGTGAGGCTGCAGAGCTGACACATGGAGGATCTGGGTGCAAGGCAGCGCATGACATGGCAGAGGCATCCAGGTGCCAACGAGGTGCAGGGACCTATAGGTGCCAAGCAAATGCTCTGCGTTAACCTCTTCCATGCTGGAGAAGTGTCACATCATATTGTCATATGACTAGTCAAATGTACTGGGGTCGATACACTGCACGAATTAGATATTCAATAAGAATGTCCACTGCAGAACAGAGCATTTCAGGAAAGGAGTGTGCAGAATGTGCTTCATTCACTGTGAAAACTCATTCCTGAAATACTCTGTGCAGCTTATTACACTTTCACTGTAACCCACCATAAGGATAACCAACCCCTTTCCTAAAATACTCTGTGCTGCTTGGGGACACTATTTAACTCTTAGGCTAAATTCACACTGCCGTGAGCCCGCCGGACCGTAGCACGGCGGGCACACGGCAGCGCGGGGAGAGGAGGAGGAGGTGAGCGCAGCTCACCCCCGCCCCTCTCCATAGAAAATAATGGCGCACAGCGCCGTAATACGGGGAAAGGGCACATTCACATGGCCGTCTGCGGGGACGTACATGCGGCCGCAAATTTGCGGCCGCATGTACGTCCCCATAGACGGCAATAGCGGCGCGGCGCAGATGCGGTGCCACACATGTGTGGCACCGATCCGGCCCGCACACCGCAAAAAGATAGAGCATGCTCTATCTTTTGGCGTGTGTGCGGCCGTGCGCCGCTATTCTCTATGGAGGGAGGAGGGGCCGCCTCCTCCTCCTCTCCAGCACACGGCGGTATGCTCGCACGGCGGGCATACCGCTGTGTGAATGTACCCAAAGATAGGACATGTCCTATCTTTCCCCGGGCTACGGAGCGGTACGGTGCCGCACGTGTGCTGCACCGTACCGCTCCCGTACAGGGCCGTGAGCCCATAGGAGTGTATGGGGGACGTATATCGGCCGTATATACGTCGGCCGTATATACGTCCCCCATACTGTAGTGTGAATGTAGCCTTAGGGTACATTCACACAGCGGTATGCCCGCCGTGCGGGCATCCCGCCGTGTGCTGGAGAGGAGGAGGAGGCAGCCCCTCCTCCCTCCATAGAGAATAGCGGCGCACGGCCGCACACACGCCAAAAGATAGAGCATGCTCTATCTATTTGCGGTGCGCGGGCCGGATCGGTGCCACACATGTGTGGCACTGCATCTGCGCCGCGCCACTATTGCCAAATTTGCGGCCGCATGTACGTCCCCGCGGACGGCCATGTGAATGTGCCCTTAATCCCATACCTCCCAACATTTGTGAAAGGGAAAGAGGGACAAAATGGCGGCACGCGTAGCGTAAGCCACACCCCCAATCACACCCTGGCCACGCCCCAAATTTTAGCCATATTAGAATAATAAAAATCATCTCAATAAAAAAAAACAAAAATTATCCTCTTTGGGATTTGAACCCAGAACCTGCAGTGTCCATGTACAATAATGCACAGCGCCTCAACCAACTGAGCTATAACCTTTGTGATTTTAAGATGTAGAATTTTGGTAACTAAGAACTATGACTACTGTTACACTGTGACACAGATTTAATGCTTTGGTATATAGGGAGGGATCTTCTCAGAGATTATTGTAATTATTGAGACTATTGTTATTATTATGGAGATTATTATTATTATTTTTACTATTATTAATAATCATCTCCATAATAATAAAAATAATAAAATGTATAATAATAATAATAGTTTCAATAATTAACATAAATAATCTCTGAGAAGATCCCTCTCTATAGATCAGTGCATTAGTCTGTGTCACAGTGTGACATTAGCAGATAACACTTCTTAGTTACCAGAAATCCTCAGACATGTATCACCGGGCTTATAGCTCAGTTAGTTAAGCTGCTGTCTATGGTGCAGAGGGTCCCAGGTTTGATTCTCAGCCTGGGCAAAACTTTATGTAATTTAATTAAATAAAGAGCTTGTGTCTGGGGAAGCCCTGGAGACCATATATGGACAGATACTGATTTGAGGCTGATGCCGTGGTCCCTGCTCTCTCCGCTAACCCGACACTTCTCTGAAAAGGATCCCCTGCCCGATGTCTGCTCTGGGGAAGCCTAGGAGATGCAGTGACCATATATGGATAGAGATCTGAAGCTGATGACGTGGTCCCTGCTCTCTCTGCTAAGCCGACACATATGGACAGATGCTGATCTGACCTGATGACGTGGTCCCTGCTCTCTCCACTAAGCCGACACTTCTCTGAAAAGGATTCCCTGCCCGATGTCTGCTCTGGGGAACCCTAGGAGATGCAGTGACCATATATGGACAGATGCTGATCTGAAGCTGATGACGTGGTCCCTGCTCTCTCCGCTAAGCCCGACACTTCTCTGAAAAGGATTCCCTGCCCGATGTCTGTAGAAGCCATTCTGTACTGTGAGTTCAGGCTTTCAAAGTATTTACTATGCGGACACAGCGCCGGGACATAGCGGGACCTGGGGGGAAAATCCGTGACAATCTCATAGCTGCCCGTGACGCGGGGCAGAGGTAAGAAAAACAGGACTGTCCCGGCAAAATCGGGACGGTTGGGAGCTATGTAATCCTGGCTCATGTACCACAAATGTCACTTGTTAGTAAACTGCTTAGTAGGAAGTTATTTGGGAATTGCACTAATAATTGACATGGATTTTGCAGCCACCTCACTACTGATGTAAATGAGACAAGCTGTCCCCCTGCTCCTGGGAGAGCTGAGCCACGGCCGGGGCATAGCAGGTGTTAGAGGGGAGAGAGACAAAATCTTCCCCAATGAAGGTGGAGTTCATTACTTGCAGCCCATGTTCCAGGATTTTAGCTTCTCCAAGTGCACTGGGAGCACGTCCTAACACTGTTGTGCTCTGTGCACTGAACTGCTGCACTGCCACTGCCCTCTGAAAATGCTATAGCAGGTTTTTGAGTAAATAATACAGCAGTCACTTAGACCACAGTGGAAAGGCAGTGGCGCAGTTCAGTACACAGAGCACAGCAGTGTGAGGACACTCCCCCGATGCACTTGGAGAAGCTACAATCCTGGAACATAAACTTCTCCCAGTCCTGCTGCTAGGTATGATCACACATCTCTGCAGGGATCATACCCAAGACTGTCTGCTCAAAATTTCATAGTCTTAAAATCCTCTGTGCTGCTGTTTAATAGCAGGAGGTTTCATACACTTCTTTTGAAATCTTTCCATTCCCGAGGACTTGACTTTAACAAACTTTTCTGCTCTGAATAATTCAGGCGCCCGGTAAATAATTAACAATTTGCATGTTTGATAAAAGCAATTCCCGGGTTCTGTCTGTCAGATTTAATCTCTCCGGCGAGAAGCCGCAATTCACAATTCTACATTAGTGGCCACAAAAATCTGACTTTTAGGAGAGGAGAAATATACATTTAAGCAAAGTCAAAATTTTACAAAATTTAGCAGAGTTTGTCCAGAGGAACCGAAATCCAAGATATAGACTTGGAGCAAACCATTCACATTGCAGGGGTATCGATGGTCTCTCTGAGATTAGTGGGGGGTAAACTCTGGTTTAAAGTTAAAGGGGAACCCTAGGATTTCTAAACTGATCTCCTATCCTTAGATTATCTGAGTATCGGTACTGATTCGACCCATTTCTTTCCTTCTCAATTAATTTCACAGAAAATAAATTCGGCCGAGAATTGGATTAACTTCCTACACGTCTCTTAATAAATTGTAAGTCATTTATCTCCCAGAGGAGACCTGCAGAACAGCTTGGCTCCTGCCCTTATAAACCAAATTCTGGTCCTATCTATTGTAATGTATGGAAATACATAAGGTAATGAATTTCATGGATAACAGATTGTATGGAGACATAAAAATTGGAAACTATGATAGGATACTGTTCCTGTGTGGTGTCCCATAGTGTTTTTGTATGCTGCCTTGTTCCCGTATGGTGTCCGACTGTTCCCGTACTGTTTATGTATAGTATCCACACTGTTCCTGTATGTATGTGTATATGCTCCTGTATGTATGCATATATGTACTATATGTATGTTGCTTGCACTTTTTTCGTACTGTTATTGTATGGTTTCTGTACTGTTCCTCTGTTCCTGTATAGTACCCGTACTGTTCCTGTATGGTGCCTGTACTGTTCCTGTACGATGTCTGTAACCGCGGGAGTGAACTGACATGCTGAGTTCACTCCCGCGGTGCAGCGTTCGGGCCGTGCGTTCCCGGCAGCTTGCGTTGCGAGTGTGATGCGAGTTCATCGCATCACACTCGCTAGTGTGGAAGGGGCCTTAGTATGTCATCTACCAGCCTACTCCTTTCCTTTAATACTCTGTGCTGCTAGAGAAAAGATCTCATACTAATTACATGACTAATTATGGGACTTTCCGCTATATAAGCACACTTCATTCCTGCAATCCTCTGTGCTGCTGGGACTCAGCTCCAGCTTATTCCACAATTTGTGGCTTGTCATAAGTAGTTTAGCACATATGTCTCCTGAAATCCTCTGTGCTGCGAGGGGACCAGCTCCTTCTACTATGTAGCTATCAATCTGTGACCTTCAATAAGAGCAGTACACTCCTCTCCTTAAATACTCTGTGCTGCTCTGAGCACTCCATTGATCTACACTCCTGTAAACTTCAAGTGGAAAAGAGCTAATAATCTATAGTTGTAGTGAGAGGCGGCGCTACATGCAAGGCATGGGGTCACTGTGGTAATCTCCCACCATGCAGAGTCCTTCGCCTCAGGCTTCGCTCCAATATGTTTATCACATTAATATGTTGACAGTGCAATATCTCAATGATTTTCATGCCAACATTTTGATGCCGCAATTAAGACGTGATGAAGGCTGCAGTCATTAGCGGGGTCCGCAGCGATGGTCAGTCCGCGTCTCCGCACTCTGCAAAACGTATATATTCCATTCCATTTAACCTCCTTCTAGATGACTTTGTGAGAAAAACCTGACAAGAAATCAATCACGGAATTAGATGTTGCATCTGGTGAAGTGATTAGCCCCGAAGCGGCTCCGCTCTGACTGCAGATGATTCAGCCACACTGCAGATAGGGGCCCGTGTAACAGGGACCCCAAAGGTGCTGCGCGCACCTTATATATGGTGATGGTCAGTGCTGGCGGAGTGCGGATGCTTCTGGTTACTAAATCACTGACAATCTCCCCCCACACACCCTGTGTCACCAGACTTGCAAGGGAGGACGCAAAGTATTACTGTATGACCATAATGACCAACCTCATAGACTTTAGAAGATCCTTCCACAGGTTGTGAGTCCATCATTCAGCACCCTGGACAGGGCCACCCTTAAAGGAACACTCCAATCACGGCTGATTCATTAATAATAATAAGTCTTTATTTACATAGCGCACACAGATTACGCAGCGCTGCACAGAACTTCTTAAATTGGTCCCTGTCCCCAATGGGGCTCACAATCTAATCAACCTACCAGTATGTTTTAAACTGTGGGAGGAATTAGAGGACCTGGAGGAAACCCACACAAACACGAGAGAACATACAAACTGTTTGCAGATGTTGACCTGGATGGGATTTGAACACAGGACCATTGCACTATACCTTGTGCAGGGCTTGAAGGGAGGAGCAGGACTCAATGAAAATGAGTCGTGCTCCTCCTTTCCTGCACCATGTATTATTCAATGAATTATTACTCCATCACCAGATTGTATCCCATTAAACTACAGACACCCCCCCCCCCCCTCAGTTTTGTATGAATTTTCTTTTGATGTGAAATCTCAGCCGTTTACCTATAAAAAAATCTGACCAGAGAAAAGTCATATTTTGCAAGACATGAGTCACATTCAGAGGATGCAGAGGGAGTGTCAGACCTATCTGCGGTTTTATAGTACAAACATGCTGCTGGTGTCATATTAAAGATACGAATCTTATCTTCCAGATTGCACAGATTTGGCTTCTGTGAGTTACAGACCCAGACAAACAGACAGTTAAATACATTTTAAATCTGCATCTCACATTTCCTACTATGCATTTAGTAGCCCATATCTCTGGTTCTGTAGGTTACAGAACTACAAGCCTGTTACAATCTGAAAGATGAGATTATACTCTTACTTCTTAAACCTTGCCAATAGCCTCTCACTCAGCCAAGCCAGTTGCCTACACTGTGCTGCAGAGACCCAACCAGTTTGAAACAGCGCTGTCTACAGTTGGGAATCTGTTCCTTCTGGAATAGATGTATTGGTTTGGTTTTATGTCACATTGCGGAGTAGTCCAGAAAGGGGTGGGCTAGCTCGGCACCTAAGAATAAGTATCCTGGGCTACTGCCCCTGTGTGTCCAGTGGAGAAGCCACCAGGCACATGACACCGGGTGAGGGAAGGAGCAGGAAAGGTCCTACTCCACCTTAAATCTGCAGAGCACGGCCAGTCCATATACAGCCTGCGGGTTCAGCAAAAGAAAAGGGAAAATGACAAATGTGAATCCCCAGAAGGAATTGGTTAACGGCCTATTCTTGGGGGGGTCATGGCCACCATCTTTATAACCAGTATATTGGATGAAGGGCAAGGTTTTCCAATGGGAAAGTTGTCAGAATTGTCTTAAAAATCTCCACCCTCAGATCTATAATATCTCTTATGATTCAAAAGTTATGAACACAGAGATACAATGTCATGTGGGTTCTTAGCGTTTAGATCCGGCACCTTCGGTTCTGTGTTCATGTCTAATAGCGATGCATCACAGGGAACGTTCACGGTTGTTGTTATAACTTTCTGTATTGAGAACTTCTGTGCCACAAGAGAAATTATAAATCTGATTGCAACAATTGATTTCTGACACAAACTCGGTTGTCTTTGATGGTACATGACCTCCTTCACCTTGACCCTGTATTGCGTCTTTCAAGCTGTTCTGGACCTAAAAGATCAACCCCCTTACCTATTACTTGCTGGGGCATTGGATATGTCATTGTCTCCTGTGTGCAGGGACATGTGACTCATCCTGTATATTATCCAGGGTCATTGGGGCAGATATTCAATTACCCTCCTACTTCTTATTCCTGCATTTTTGGAAAGGGTACAGAAAAGGGAACATGCATGATGTTTTTAATTATAAGTTAAAATAACCTCTTATGTTACATTGCAATACATTTGGTGCATTGAACCAGGATACATTGTGCGTCCTGACTTTGATTCCGCTACAATCCTGTAATCTTGAGTTCTGATCCCCAGTTTCCCCGCTCCAGTCGCTGTGTGTTGTCCCCTGACATCTGCTACAATTACTTGTCTGTTAATGTAGTGAGGAGCGGGGACAATGGTGCTGTTAATATTCGCCCGCACTTCTCTCGCTGACACCTAGAGGGAAGCACCAGCTGTCAATCAAAGCCGGCTTGTAGCATCACAGAACGCTATGACCTTGCTTCTCGCTATCAGACGATTCTGATGCCTTTTATAAAAGTTAAAGTGTACTTCTGCTTTTTTTCTGAGCAGTGAGATGTATTCCTGTTGTTGTCTCCATTTCCAATTAATGCAATTGTATTAAACACCAAAGAACTTAATTAACGCTGGATGGCAATTTGTCGTTTGCAGCGGCGTTCATGTGACTCATTTACATTTCACTGAAAATATCATTTACATCAGAAATCACGGAGCATTGGATTGTCACTGCCGCCTTCCGCTGTATGAGGAAATGCTGTGGATTTTACTGAACCTGATGTTACTAGTTACTATTGCAACCTGAAAGACACAATCTAGATGGATACATTGTTACACTGGGAGTAATGTTTGTGTAGCTGATGTGTAAAGGGGAAACTGTCAAAACTGAAGACAATGTTAGGTATTGTCCCTGGAGATCTGTGTAATCATATGTTTATGCATGTAGTTAGTAGCAGCAGGACTGTGAAATATGGATTTATATTCCAGGATTGTAACTTCTCTAAGTGCAGTGGGTGTATTGACTCACACTGCTGTGCTCTTAGCTGTCTGCATTAAACGGTTCCACAGTGAGTAAAAGCTGTAGCAGGCTTCTGATTCACTATGAGAATGGTCACTAACAGTAGATGAAGGGGGCTCCAGATTACATTTCAATGCAGAGAGCTAGGAGCACAGCAGTGTGAGGACACCCCATTCAATCCTGGAATATAAATGCCTTTTTTTCACAGTCCTGCTGCTACTAACAACCCACAAAAAGGTATGATTACACAGCTCCCAAGGGACAATACCCAAACTTATTTGCAGAGAGCTAAGAGCACAGTGGTGTGAGGGCACTTCTTCCCCCTTCAATCCTGAAAAGTGAATACATATTTCACAGTCCTGCTGCTACTAACAATATACACTAAGGTATAATTACACAGCTCCCCAGGGACAATACGTAACACAATCTGCAGAGACCTAAGAGCACAGTGGTGTGAGGACACTTCCTCCCTTCAATTCTGGTATATGAATATTTCACAGTTCTGCTTTTACTAACAATGTATACAAAAGTATCATTACACAGCTCCCCGGGGACAATACGTAACGCAATCTGAAGAGAGCTAAGAGTACAGCAGTGGGAGGACACCCAACTCCAATCTTGGCATTTAAATCTGTAGTTAACAGTTCTGCTTCTACTAACAAAATACACAAAGGTATGATTACATGGATCTCCAGGGATAATACATAACACTGTCTGCATTATACATCTCCCATGTAACTACATAGAGGACGAGCTGCATTGTGCACAGTAGTGATAAACCCTCCCTGGAAGAATATAGGAGCCCCAATGTCTGTTTTGGTTATGTTAAATAATATATAAAACCCCTTTAGGTAAATAATGATTATTTTTTACTTTTATACCGTTCATTTCATGCAGTTTTAGAAAATCTGGGTCAACGCCCCTAATCTCTTTGGTAGCCCCAGCATTGGTTCCATGGCAGCCGCTATGGTGCTGGAGCTTTATGTCGGTCAAGACTTGGAAGAAGTCAGGGAATAAGATGGGAGGAAGTATAATGTAAGATGGACAGAGAGAGATTAGAATGAGCAGAATGGCCGCAGCATCCATCATATCTGACAGATGAGGAGCCATGCTTATTACTTATGTTATCTTCTTCCTGACCACTTCTTAGGGCTTGTGGATAGCACTTCAGAAGCTGCGGAGCTGCGGCTGCCGACTGCTGCGCCTTTACATACCACTTACCACATGGGTTATTCAAGTTTAATAACTTTTCCATCATTCTGAAAGGTAGATGTCAGACAAATGAATCAAGAATTCTCTCCTGGGCCATCAGACTGGCCTCACCCGCTAATATCTGATGACAGGGGGATGAATAGGAAGGGCTGCAGGCTGCCCCGAGCTAGGATTAACCAGGTATTTGTAGATATTGCCTGTCATATATATATCTACAGAACGTCCACTGATATTGGATCTACATTAGATTTCACAGGACACGCAAACGACTAATGACATGAATGATATAACGTATAAATGAGTAATGCTCAGCCAGGAGGAAACCTTCTACTCTACATCTCCTGTACCCCTCAGCCTCTAAAGAGGTCTCCACAAGAAATATGACTATACAGATATACATTATGTAGATAGATTTCTTAAATTACATCCTGCACTCACTATTCTTCTGCTGCAGTCACTGTGTACATACATGACATTACTTATCCTGTACTGATCCTGAGTTACATCCTGTATTATACTCCAGAGCTGCACTCATATTCTGCGCTGTGGTGGCAGTCACTGTGTACATACATGACATTACTATCCTGTACTGATCTGAGTTACATCCTGATATACTCCAGAGCTGCACTCACTATTCTGTGCTGGTGTAGCACGGTACATACATGACATTACTTATCCTGTACTGACCTGAGTTACTCCTGTATTATACCCCAGAGCTGCACTCACTATTCTGCTGGTGGTGCAGTCACTGTGTACATAATGACATTACTTCATGTACTGATCCTGAGTTACATCCTGTATTATACCCCAGAGCTGCACTCACTATTCTGCTGCTGGTGCAGTCACTGTGTACATACATGACATTACTTATCCTGTACTGATCCTGAGTTACATCCTGTGTTATACTCCAGAGCTGCACTCACTATTCTTCTGGTTACTGCTATGTACATACTGCTATATACTCTATTAATTTACAGATCTAGCTTAGGATTGCTTTATCCCCCATGTACTGCAGTGTGTAGAATCTGGTAACATATGAATGTTTATTCAGGGAGCACTTACGGTAGTAATGATGGGAGTTGTTGTAACTACCATCAGCTCATCATTCAGTACACTGTGGCAACATGTGGCTTCCTACCTCCAGATGGGTTTACAGTGCGCAGCTCTGACATCATAAATTATAGGGTTCATTATTTGTGTCTGATGATGGGTTGCGCTAGTAATGAGCTGCAGTTCTGCTAACGTGGAGACGACTGGGGAGGCGTCCATGAGCGGAGAGCTTACATCTGCTGTGACGATGCTGAGGATCAATGTGAATATCACTGGGTCAGGACAAGTTTATAACATTTACTTGCAAAACCATAGTAAACTGGAGAGGTCTGGTTATGCAATCTAGGGTTAAGGCTTTAGTCTCATAGAGTCTTTTTTGTCGGTTTTGTTGCTGTTTGATGACCCAAAGCCAAGAGCAGATCCAAAAGGAATAAAACTACTTGTTGCACTACGAAAGACCATTGTATCCCTCCTGACTCCTTCATCAATGTGAATGGAGTCATGTAGCACCCAAGTTGCAATGTAATTTCATTAACTTACATTAGGGGTAATAAGTCATAGCCATAGTCGCTGCTAAACCTTAACATTAGCAGTGCTATAATTTACCATCCACAAAGCTGTCTGATAACCTTCCCCTACAGAGCTGTTGTACTTCTCTCTGACACTAGGGGGCGCTATGATCACTGAAGGATTTACTTTCATTGTAGTTCCAGGGAATAGAGCCCCCTAGATGTGATACTGGGGATATCTTCCCATTGAATAATGAGGCATACAGTGGAGTTATGGAGATACATTGTAACACCTCCCAGTGGAAGAGGAGGGTAAAATGGACATGGGATAACCTTGTGTAATGATTTTACCACAAACCGCTATAATTCAGCTGATTAAAATCTTGTGGCGCCTCCTAAGCAGTTAATGTGGATTGAGCATATGTCTGCCTGGCAGCGGGCACCGGACAGGTGTTACTACTATCAGGTCCTGGCAGCACACACAGGCCTCAGTGTAAGTGTCAGATGTGAATCATATGGTGACTCCTCTCACTGGATGATCAGGGATTGGGGGGTTCTGGGGTACCGGGGGATGTACAGCATCGTCTGACACTGGCCATGATTTTGTGGTGATGTTGGCGTCTGATGTTTGGGATGTATTCGGATCAGGGGATGTGTTGGAAGCAGGAAAATTGGCAAGCGTCTGGATATAGTTGACACGGGACATTATGTGATGGCGAGTACTGGATGGAAACGTCTCCAAAACCACAGACCAGGAAAGTTGTGACAATGTACTGAGTACCCAAGAAAGTTTATAGAAAGTTTGCATGGCATAACCTGCTGATCAGTAAGGTTCTGATTACAGGATCCCTATGGATAACAACAATGTAGGTCCTTTTACCTAAATTTTCCATGGCTCCATTAATTCTCTAGGGCTCTGTAGGATATGGTAGTGCCATAGAGAGTGGACCTGCCGAACCTACAAACTGGGGGACAGGAAACATTCTCATGACCTGTGGATAAGGAATAAACCCTCCCGCCGCGCAGTACTATTACGTTGCATGTCGGGAAGGGGTTAAAGGGGTCTTCCAGCTTCTTAATACTAATGACCTATACATAGGATCAGCCTCAAATATCAGATTTTGGGTCCAACATGCATGGCCCACACCAACCAGCTCTAGCTGAAATTCAAACAGGAATGCATCAGTCTGAACAACAGCTCCATTCTCTTTGTAGTGGCTGAGCTGTGTTACTGCCGCTCAAAACCCATTTACTTTGGTAGGAAAAGAAAGTAAAAATGCTATAGATTATTTGTTAGTGTAGACGTGAAGTGAGGGCACGGATGGTCCATGTAGCCTATTTATCCTCATCCTCCTTGAAATTATATTCTCCAGAATGTTCCTCGTTTGCAGAAGTTGCTGGATTTTTAGAGATATTTCTGTCCCCCAGTAACTCCCCTCTTGTTCTGTGTTTCATAGCCATCAGCAGATAAATAATAACGGAGCCCTGCGCTGCGGGAAGCTGATGGCTTATCGGTGTCCTGTGCGGCCATTAGTCTCATGGGACTTTGCGTTCTGGTCTCTGCTGAGCCACAAAGTCTCCCTCATCTTATTTTTGGATCTGCGTAATGTTAGAAGTTTTAAGACTCGGCACCAGCTGCGATAAAAGAAGAAAAAAAAAGCTTTTTGCATGGGACATTAGTATGCAAGGCCCATAGATAAAGCGATTAATTAAGCAGGGGTGGGGGTGTATGCAAATACTGGCCTTCTTTATCTGACAGAAGCTCTTCACAAACGTGCAAGACTTCAATGGACGTTTCAAGTCTTGTGGGAGGCGAATCTGAGGGCGGAACATGTCTGCTTCACGTGGTTACACAAAGGTCTGAGGAGAGGACGGAGAGGAAATTCATACATAATATGTAATACATTGGGTAAGACATACGTCATCCTAGAAATGGCTCTTATACATGTGTGCCAGTGTCTTGTGCAGAAATGGCCATCATTTGGAAGGCAGCAGTGCAATTGGGTTTGCAACACTCTATCTGTGGTTGCTTCTTACCAAGAACAGCACCATGTATTATACAGTGGCATTTCCTGATCCTCCAGTACCATTCTTGCTCATTAGCATAATTTTAAAAGTGTATTTTAGAAGGAAAACTGTCATGGATAATAAATATAAGAAGATTCCTACTGTCACAGTGCCTGGATTTATAAGTAGTGTCCCTGGTTTATCACTTTGAAATGCGGAGTTCACGAAAGTACATTGTCTGACGATCATGCACTGTGTTGTGATTCACTAAGATCGTGCGCCCGATATCTTGCATGTGTTGCTTCCCCGCTCAGGTCCCCGGAGTTCGCCTTCTTCTTCCTGGTGCATGTAAGTGCATTGTTCTTGCGACACAATTTAAAAGTTAAATCCTGCGCTCAGTCTAAATCAGTCGGATCGTCCGACGACCCGCCCCTCGAGACTGTAGGGACCTGTAGACCGGACGGCCCCCCACCTCCTTTAGTTACTGCCCAAAAGAGAGGGGCCAATCGCCTCCTTCTGCATCCTTTAACATTAAATAAAATCCCCCTACAGTCCCCCGCCCCTTCTCTATTTGATTTGGGACTAGTGATTTCTGTCACATGAAAGCCAGCGCAGCTGCACCACAATCCGATCAAGTGCGGCACAATCCCCAGTTAAATACCTGTCCCAGCAGCGCATATCCCGAAAATGCCGGTAAAACCGAAAGTGCGGCTGTGGACCCTTAGTAAATAAGGACCAGTGTGTGAATGCAGCCCAAGGATACATAAAAGATAACATCCTAGAAAACTCCTTTAAATTTGTTTACCACCTTTTTGTGCCAATAAATAGCTATAGCTAGTTTAGTAAATTCCTACATGTACAGAGAAAAGGAAGATCCCTCTAAGTCCTGCAGCAGGACTCCAGCTCTCCAGCATTCGGTGGACTCCACTCCGGGAATATTTTTATCAGTAGATTGCAAAGGACAAAGCCAGTCTTATAGGAAGGACAAAGCAATACAGATATGTTTATCTCCCACTGTCAGCGGCTGAGAGTAATCAGGGGGCGCAGGATGTGTAATAATCAGGAGCACAGATACTGCGGCCCCTCTGTTAGCCATCAAACTGCCAGGAGGGGTCATTGTTTCCAGTCACCAGATTCTGTTATTGTCCTGTGCTTCTCAGTTACAATTATCGTTAATTTTTTGTAATCTTATTTTTCTTTTCTTTTTTTTACCTTTTGACTTTACTGGTCTTTGGTTTTCCCTGAATCATTACTTTAGATTAAATTGATAGTCACAAAGGTCATCTTATACATTGCAGGTGTAGAAAGAGATGTGGAATATGTATAATTATATTAGCTGTGGCTAATATTGGTCATGGACAGCAGCTCTGGATGTGATTGGAGTATAATACCTCAAAATATGCAAAGGTTGTACATATTGTACAGTTACCCAGCTTGATATAGTGATCTAAAGGGAAACTGTCAGCAGGTTTGACCGTTGTGAAAAATGAATTCATATTCCAGGATATAGCATCTTCAAGTGTGAAGTGTCCTCACACTGCTGTGCACTTTTCTCTCTGTACTGCTGTATCAGGCTCTTGTTGTTTATTACAGTTTTTTTTTTAGTGTAGACAATCCTCTATGCCAGTGCTGGCAAACCTTTTAGCAGCCAAGTGCCCAAAAAGCAACCCAAAATTTATTACGAGGTGCCAACCAAAAATTAAAGCAGTAACTTATTGCTCCCTGTTCTTCAACTTTCAGTTATATTGGCCTCCTGAGGACAGCAACACAGTAGAAAGATGGAAAATGTTAGCTTGTTTCTGAAAGCAGCATCTTTTAAGTTTTTTAACTTTTGGAACTGCAGGAAGATTCTTTGAGTCCTGTCTGATGTGCTGGGGCAATGGCCCGGGTGCCCACAGATAGGGCTCTGAGTGCCGCCTCTGGAACCAGTGCCATAGGTTCGCCACCACTGCTCTATGCACATCATTGGTACACATAGTCTGTTACAATGTATCTCTGCAGGTACAATGTATCAGTCTAGGTCCGGCTCAGTTCTACAATACCTTTTCCTATGTTTCCCCTTTATGATGTTCCCATTCACCGACAGAAATCAGAGATTTTAAAAAAGGTGAAACAAAATACTGTATAGCACAAAAATTATTAAAAGCAGACCAGGCTATCACTACGCAGGGAACTCCATGGGGTCACTTCGCCTTTGGGGGTCTCCTAATAGTCTCTGTGACAATAAGCGGGGTGGCAGTGCTCCATATTTCACCCAGAATGATCACTGTTTGTGTCTCTGATCATCGTCCTCTCTCAGCTTTTTCTGATCTTTTTACAATCCAGAACCATGTGTAAGCAATATCCAGCCGCCTCGCACACAGTGGTGCCACAATTATACCCCCTGATTAATGACAAGGCTGTACTATGCCCCCCGTGCCCGCTGTCAGCTGATATTGTCTGTGCGGTGCAGGCCCTGGCACAGTGCTGGCCGCCTGTGACTCCTCATCCCACATGATATGCCGGCGCAGGCAGATCTGTCTCCGCTTGTTTGTCTGCGGCTGATCTCCGTCGCTGGAAGCAATCCGACACTCTGTTTTCCCGCACACACAATTCTCTGTTATTTTATCTTACTGGGTTTAGACAATCACCAAGGAAATCTGTAAATATCTGCCGCACGTTGGCGGATTTTCATAGCGAATCCGGGAAAAAGCTGACTGTCTACAGGGTATATATATATAGTAACAGGCAGTCCTGTACTCCAACACAGATGAGGCCTGAATATTTCATATTCTAGATTGTCCGTTATCACAGAATAGGGGATAAGTGATCATTGGGGGGTCTGACTGCTGGGACCCTCAGAGAACAGGATCCTAGCAGTACCTTATGTAATGGCAGTGTCCGTACTGTGGCTCCATTCACTTCTGTGGGACTTCTAGGGTGGCTTTTACATAAAAGTTAATGGTGCACAACATTGATCTAAGGCAGTGGTGGCTAACCTATGGCACGGGTGCCAGAGGCGGCACTCAGAGCCCTTTCTGTGGGCACACGGCCCATCGCCCCAGCACAGCAGGCAGGACTTCCTGCAGTCCCAAGCCACTTAAAATCTTCTGCTTTCAGACATATTTTGATACTTACTTCGCTACTTGGGACTGTAAGAAGAGGGAAAATTAGTAGACAGGGCCTCCTGCTGGCCCCACGATTCTCTGTGTACAGAGGGACACTGAAGAAAAGCTAAAATGATGCAAATTGTCTATCTTTCTACTGTGTTGATGTCCTTAGGAGGCAAATATGATTGAAAATTGTTGAAGAACAGGGAGCAATAAGTTACTGCTTTAACGTTTGGTTGGCAACTCACGATAAATAAGGGGTGTTTTGGGTTGCAGTTTGGGCACTCAGACGCTAAAAGGTTCACCATCACTGATCTAAGGGGTCCCCCCCCCCAGTCATAGCACCCCCAACAATCAGATGCTTATGGGAATAATCTATGAGTATCCAGTGATTGTAGAAGAGACATGCAACATCTGTAGTCTCATCGATGGAGAGACCTAGAGCCACATTATACAATGCAGCCGGGATAGTGAAGATATATGACTGCTGCCTGCACAGCCAGGCATCTGCTCAGCACATGAAGGTATCTAGGTCAGAAGGAAGAAACGCGCTGTATTACAATCTGACAACACATCTGTCCAGCCCAAGCCTAACCACTGTATAATGGAAAGTTACTGTGTACTATGCAGGATGCACCAGGGGTTCAAACTAGGTAATAGATCCAGTGCTATAAACTATTTTCTATAACATTACACCAAATATACATGTATAGCCCATAAAATACAAATTACATTACAAGAGTAAATTACATAGCAGCAGTCTATAGTCCTCTATGACGCTAGGTGTCCCTGCCTCCCCATGGGACTGTAGTCCTGTACATTTATCAGGCCTTTAATAAAGGAAAGTTGTTCTGTGGGAAGACAATGGCTCACAGCATCATAAATCATTAGATTTGTCCATAAAGTAACCCAAACAAATGCTTTGTGCCCCAGAGATTGGGGGGGGAGGGGTCCAAGCTGAAGTCCTCAGGATGCAGATTCAACTCAAATCTATGGCAAAGCAGGAAGTAAATAATGAGTTGGAGCTACATATTAGGGGAATTCTGCTTGAAGGGAACCTGTCAGGAGAAATTGATCTAATAAAGCACTACCACTACTTTGTCAAGCAGATTAACACCTTCCAGATTGTGTTTCTTAAAGTGGTGGCATCAACAACTTTGAAGTGAGGTTTAAAGGAAATCTATTATTTGATTTTATGCATTATAAAGCAAACATACTTTGAGAATGTTGTAGCTACACTGATGCAGGATCATATCTTGGTTAATCCCTGAACTGGGTGGTTTTGCAGAAAAAACAATGATAACAATTATGATAATGAGGCTCTGTGGCTTCTGTGGCTGTCCTGGTGCACTGCTCCAGAGAATGATGTATTCACTGACAGGCAGAAGTAATCAATCCCTGCACCATTCCCAGCTACTGTGTATGAGTCATCCAGCTCAGGTTGATTAGTCCTGTCTGAACAGTTCATGCAGCTCTTTTATGCACAGACGACAGTCTGCACCCAGCTTGCCCAAGGTCCGGAATTTTATAATTGTTATTTTGAGCAAAATCACTCGGGGATTAAATAAAATATGTTTCTCCATCAGTGTAGCTACAGCATTCTCAAGGTATGTTTGAAAAACAAATGGTAGATTTCCTTTAAATAAGTTGTACAAAGTAACTGAGGCTGAGAGTTTAGCACTGAAGTCAAGCTCTCTTCTTGCCAGAATGCCCTGTTCTCTATAATTGACAGTCCTACATCCATGGACATCACTAACCAAGTCTCCTGAAGTCAGGTACGAGATGTCAATCACATCAGAAGAGCTTGACTGCTGGTTTATTTGTTCATTTTCTACTGATCTTTGTTTGAGGCCCCACAAAGACCAAATCTTAACCTGGTAATACTATAAATCTGGGTCCCCATAAGATATAGAATATAAGAAGAATATAAGTATCTATAACATTTTCTATGACTGTCCCATAATCCAGAATATCTGATAATCCTGCACCTCCCAGACCTTCTTGATCCTGGATTAGGGGATATATCTCCTATGTACTGCACATTAAGTGCTTTCCATGAGCTTCTCTCCAGTGCCATTGTATGACACATCGTTTCGCGTCTGACCCTTGATCCTTGTGGAGTCTTCTCCGCTCCGGAGTCGGAGGAATGTTCCGTGCAGGTAATTTAATAAAGCGGCAATGATAGTAAGTGAAAGTACAGAAGAAAAGTGGGGCTGGTTTCTCAGCGTCTAACATCCTGATTAGAGGCTCTAAAAGGTCTGGAGTGATGAGAACGTCCTTCACTCAGGAAACATCTCCAGAAATTCTCCAGTAGCTGAAGATGTGGAATAATCATAGGGAGGTCCAAGTGTAGGGAAGGAACATCTTGGATACTGCAGAAATCAAGAAATTTCTCTTCTGTTTAGATGATCAGCTGTTTATTGCCATCTTTACATTGGAAAGTTGTATGACAAGCAAAATGATTGACACCCAACTTTCTGACTAGCGGTTCAGGGACAAACCTTTCTGCCATTCAGCAGTCTGGGAAATCTGGGTGACAACTCATCTAATGCAATCCATAGGAGTGTAACTATAGAGGCAACTGTCATACCAAGCCTGGGGATAAGCATAAGACACTAGTGATTGGTATGGCACAGGATCAGAAGGGACCCTGTTATTGATTGTGACAGCAGCTTTGACCATGTATTAGGGTGTTTAGGTGTAGTAGTAGAAGCAGGACTGTAAAGAATTGATTTTCATGCCTGGATATTAGCATTTGGGGTGTATCCTCAGTGTATTGGGGAGCCTCATTTTGTTTTGAACATGGCAGACTTCTTTTTGATATAGTATTCAACTAGAAGTCTGCCATCCCTAATGCAGTGAGTTAAGAGCACAGCAGTGTGAGGACACACTCCAATTCTAAAATCTTTTAGGAATTCATATGGGAAGTGCTGTTGAGCAGCTCAGTGCTAAAAGCAGAGCAGTGTGAGGTGCCTCCCACCAAGTACAATCCTGGAATGTAATTCCATATTTAACAGTCCAGCTGCTACTAACAATACACACAGGTCTCCAGGGTCACTACCTAAAACTGGCTTTAAACTAAACTGGTTTTAAAGGTAGATCCGATGGTAGGTTGCCCCTCTCTGCCATATGCCTACAGTGTCCCTGACTATTTTTTTATTTAGTAGAAACAGAAAAAAACCTTATCTTTCTGGAAATTATAGCCAAAGGCTTCTGGGGCGTGGAGTAGCCTCACGAGGGAGCAGGAGCAAAGGCTACTCCACGCCTCAGTTGCCTGACGCTCCGCAATCTCCCTCAGCTCCATAGAGAGTGGGGAGTGACGAGAGGTCCGACGGAGGTACCTCTGACCCCATTGGACCCCCTGTTCTTGTGATCTGTGGGGGTCTTATCACTGAGGTTATAGAGTTATTGTTTTGTGGGAAAATCCCATGAAGGTGTTTCATCCAGCTTTCTAGTCTCCTGAAAATTCTAAGAACGGAGGCGGAATCTTAGAATTCAATCTACAAAACAGATGAGCAATAAATTCTAATCTATTTCCCGTAAGTAGATAACATCATAGTAGGCGCCTGGCGCTCGTGATCTGCAGCCCACCCCTGGCCCATGTGTTACTGGAGCACTTGAAACAAACAGCTTAATGAAACAGATTGTTTATCTGTTGTGTAAATTATATTATCGCCACCGTGGGGACTAGGAGGGAAGCTCGGCAGCTCACTACTGAACGAGATCAGTCCCCCGAGCAAGGAAATGATTTACAGGTCAGATCTGCAATCTGCTTGTCTAATGCTCCGCGAGCTCCAGGCGCCAGAGTCTTACATAAGACGATTGAGGTGACTCCATCCTGTCCCACATGACGGCTTTATTTGTAGTAATCAGGTCGCATTGTTACTTTGTTTCTCTGTAATTCTCAGTAAGATTTTAAACAGCTTCCAATCTTTGCTATCCCTGTGTGGGCAGTCACCATTGGAAATGGAATCAACCTTGGACATTTTTGCCTTTTAGGGAATTTTACATTATTATAATATAATTGACATTAATCAGAGGTCTCTGTCTTGGGGTGACCCTATTGTCACACACAGATGGTTACTAGTGATCGATGTAATCTGATGTCTCCACTCGATCCATCATCATTCACATAGAGATGGACCCTCCCGTGTGAGGACGCTACGAGGTGTTTTATCATCACTGCTCCATCTCTATTGATTAGATTTTTCCGTGTTATCCGTCCGCCTCCTGCGAGCTGATAGATGTATTGTAATGTCAAGCTGCCTCCATATCCAGCTGCAAGAAAACATTTACTTCATGTACAATTACTGAAGAGCTTGTGGCCATTCATCCCCGGCCGTTTTCCTATCATCCCCTTGTACGTTCGCTTCTCCATCACTCCGGCTTTTATGTGTTTGATGGACTCGGCTCTGTAGTTCTGACAATGGGTGGCACACATCAGAGAAGACAGCATCGCTTCTACTGTCATATCTCTCTACTGACCAGCGGGGATTAACTCTGAAGTGAACGGGAAGCTGCAAAAATATTAGTCACTATCACTGTATTCATGACATGGGCTTGTAAAAGGCCGCGGTGTACTGTGTATTATGGGGGATGTCATAAGGCTGAGTTTTCTTCATATTATAGGACCAAGTTATACCTTACCAAGACTCCTAATAGTGGATAGCAACCCTGAAAATTTCCATTTTTAAAAATCTCCCTTTTTTACTGATTTTTAAGTTTTATGGCATATAAAAACTGTTGAGGCCCCTTACACACTAGCTAACAAGACATGAGTTCAGTTCTGGTTACTCAAGCTTTCGGGCCATATGTTCACTGCGAATGAGGGGCCTTACTACAAAGATTTACAACCTTTAACCTAGTAGTAAGCAATAATAAGAAGCAGGGTCCCAACAGTTTGACACCTTAGAATAGGTGATTAGTAACAGCTTGGCAGGGGACCAACACCCAGCACCCCCACAATGATGAAGAGACCCCAGAATCTGCAGGAGTGCTGCAGTCACTTCACCAAGCACATTAGACATACACAAAATCCTCTGTTAAGTAGCAAAGAAACCAATCTTTATTAATCACTATACAAGTACATGCAAAGAAACACTAATCAAACAAAACAACAATAAAACACTTAAAAAAAAGAGGGGATACAGCCTAAACTTCACCAAGCACAGCGCCTTACATTGCACTGTGGCAATGCTTGGTATTGAAACACAGTCTTGAAGGCTTTAGGCAGTAAATATATAGGAACATGACATCACTGGTCTGTTAAGCAGAGGTGGCGCTGATCCAGGCGGCACCACCACTAGCAGAAGACTTACCCCAGCTAATTACTGCACCACTGTATTTATAGTGTGATGTTTGTAGGTTCCTAAACCTTGTGATTTCAGCACCATGGACAGAGAGCTGAGCTAAATGGCTATGTGACATACATAATTAGGCACCAGTATTAGTAAATATCCCCCAGGAAATTCATTAAATTATTCCAGAAGAAGAAATACAGGGCATTCCCATGAATGATCATCTTAGAAGCCCCTAATAGCATGATAGGTGTTTGTACTGCAGCTCATACTGTCAGGCAGAGAATATGCTGAATTCTATCTGGTATATTTCACTCAGTACTTTATGGCCGGATTGCTGGTTGAATCTACCTTGGACGGCTCTCTGCAAACTTTTTTTTTTAATCGGAAAGGGTTAAAGCTAGCAGGCTGCCTACTCTAAAAAATTCCCTGTGTGCGCTATCCTTATTTCTTGTCTGTGCTTCACTTACTATACATCTATACTTCTGATGTTTTAATATTTGGCTTACATTCTTGACTATTCTTCAGTGTATACGATTTTGTACATAATATGCTATCTCTGTTGTGACCCGGATTGTCACTCTCTCCTTTGTGTTATCTGTTTGTCTGTCTTGTTAGGAGTTCACACATTGGTGAAGGAAAGGGTCTTTGTGGTTGTCCCATATATATTAGGATATGCAAAGGCACAGGCAAGGGGGGGGGGGAGGCTTGTGTTTAAGGGCTCACTGTCCCCATTACAATTGTACAAGACAACTTTTTCTCTCTTGAAGTATAAGAATGACAACCATCATTGCTAAAGGACGGGGTGACTGAGATGACCCCTACAGATCCATTGATGGTGGCATCTTGGAATTGAATAGAATATTATGCTCTGTGAATGTTTTCTTCAATGTTCTCCATGACACATCCGGAAGCTTCCATCCTGCTTGTGATGGGTTGTAAGAGTAGAGCGCTCGTTTTCTCCTTCTAAGAGGTTTTTCCAATTTCACGCCCATTGTAAAAGAGGCTGAATCGCCTCTTGCTTGTTATACCCACCTCAGTGTTCTCAGCCTCTTCATGTGTCAGACGACTCTTCTCTTCAAGTTTTCAACCCCACTTGAAAACTCATCATCTTTTTCTTAGAAAATGCAGCATAACCATAAAATGACTAATTATGACGGATCTGACTGTAGCTGCACTTGACCTCAAGAGCTTGCACTTGTTAATTAATGTACTTCCACTTGTGCACCATCTGTAATTCTCTCATTAAGGCGGTGGGCTGTGGAACAGTGTGTCCAGGACGGGAGAACATGGGGGTCATGCTCACTGGGGTTACCAAGTTGTCTTGTAATTATTCTAAGTGCAGATGCTACACCCACTGCGGAGGCTCGGCTAATCATCCCAAAACACAGAGTCATATCTCTATACCCTGGAGGGTAAGGTTTTCTTCTAGATTATACTTTAACATTGAAAACATATTCCATTATTAGAGAGTAAAGTGCTTTATAACTAGCCCATGGTCTTCAGCTTTCCCATAGGTTTCATCAGCATTTCAAGATCACTGCTTGCTGTTATTGATACCAACAGGCTAAAATCCCATCCTCATTTATTTAATCCAACAGATGAGAGTTTAAGTTCAGATGGGACTTTATCCTGATACATTGTAGAAGGGAATATTGAGTTGATGACAAGGGGTGTATGAGCAGTGTTAACCATGCAGTACTGTAAACAGTGTTAGGTATTGTCCCTGGAGAGATGTGTAGTCATATCTTTGTGTGTGTTGTTAGTAGCAGCAGAACTGTGAAATATAGAGTTATATTCTAGGATTATATCCAAGATTAGTAGAACCATGCCTAGGATATTGCAGCTTCCTTCATTTCGATCCTGTATTGATGGCCTATCCTAAGCTTAGTGACCCTGAATTTTCTTGTACGATTGGATAACATAGAAAAGGCCCTTTACATCCTTCCTTCTCAGTCTATTACACTGTAACATATTAGCTGCTAGCAATGTTCTCCTTAAACCCAGTGAAGATAATCAATGCTGTCATTGTGTGCTGTGGATATGGATTAGGCAGCCTCATTGAAGTGGATTGGACCTTGGATGATGTGTGTGTCGTATCGGTGGCGGTTAATGCATTTACATACATGACTCATGATACTATAAATACACAGAAATCGGAGCATCTGTCTAAAGACGTAGCAGAAGACTGAGATCACCCCCAGCTTAGATTCTGCGCCTCAGTATTTTTAGGTGACGTTTCTGTATTTCTGAGCCTTGTGATAGATTTCAGCACCATGGACAGCGGGAGAGCGGAGTGTCTATTCAGAATATGCATCACAGGGGGCACATTTGCTAAAAACAATGCAAACTCCATTATATGTGCAAGGGGCACCAGATTCAGGATTTCTGGAGCCCGTCCTTCATGAATCTGGCGCCCCCTGCACTGTCCTGATGGAGTGCACCAACTTTTTTTTGGTGCATGTTTAAGTTCATGCGACACCCTTCTGTTGGACTTTGCATGTAAGTGTGGCGACGTGCCATAAAAGGCTCTTTGGGGCATATATGGGGCGCGGACACTTCTTAAATACATGTGCAAGCAGTTTGTACATAGGCGGCCCCTCTGCTCCCCAGGGGCTCTCGGACGCCAAACCCCTATAAAAATCTAACCGGCTGGTAGCGGGTCAGCTGTTAGGGGATAGGTTGAGAGATTGAGGTGTTCCTTTGTGTGTCGGATGATTATTGTTGAGGTCGATCCGTTAGTCGGGATTGAGGGAGGGCGGTGGGCTGTCTGAGCTATATAGCTATAGTTGTCCTAGAGGGAATGGGGGCATGTATGGGTTGGCTGTTGTGTCGCACAGGATCGGATTTTGGCGCAGCTGTGCCGGCTTTCGTGTGACAAAAATCGGGGTCGTGCCATTAGACGGTCCGACTGAGCGCAGGATTTAACTTTCAAATTGTGTCGCAAGACCAAGCACTTACATGCAACAGGAAGAAGAAGGTGAACTCTGCCGGACCTGAGCAGGGAAGCGACACATGCAGGATATCGGGCACACAATCTTAGTGAATCACAGCATGATGAGTGCGTTATTGTCGGACAACTCCTACGGACAGATAAGTAAATGTGCCCCGATGTGTCAGGGAGCCAAGTCTGCCTGGTGAATGTGGACCGCAAACATTTTTTGGAAGTGATATCAATTGTTGGCAATGTTATCAGATTTTTTTGGCTTTTTTAAAGACCTGCCTATAAATTAACCAAGTGACCAAATGTACCAGGGAATAAGAGGTAACAGGCTGTACCTATGTGTGTCTATGGGGAAGAGAGGGGGAGAAGTGAGTTGGAGCTTAGTCACAGCATCTATGTCTATGCCGGAGCTGACAATCACCCAATAAAACAGATATATGATTATATACAATGGACTTTTAATTTATGCAAAGTTTAAAGTTTTGATGATTTCCTTTAGATGTCCCCTGTATCCGCAGACAGTATCTACATTATATACCAGGGCTGCAATGTGACCAGAGACCAGGCTCTGTGCCCCTCGTATGAGGCCACTGCTCAGGTTTTGTCTTTTTAGCGTTTGTTTCTTGTTAGCCAGAATTGGTTTCAGGCAAAGCGCGAGGAACGTAATTAAAACTTTGACAGGTCTGAGGTCAACTCTAAAGTGTTCTCGTCTCCCTCGCCATCTGCTGATGAATTTGACATCTGTATTTTGAAAAATCCTGTTTTCTTATGGACATGAAATGTAATTACCTGCAGAGTATTACTGTAACAGAAGGGAAATCCAGACTCGCAGAGGCCTCCGAAAGAGGGACTGGGGTCGGGGAGGTCAGCGAAACATTCACACACCGATAGTAATGAGCACTAATGAAGTCGCCACAATGTTACCGGCAATCTATACGTCCTGGATGACAGCCAGCTCCTGGGAGAAGAGGACTGGAGGAACTGGAAAACGTTTAATAAGCACAAGAAAGACGTCTCAATTATTTCACCATCGATCCTTGACCATCGTGCAGCAAATGCACTAAGATTAATGTTAGTAAATACAGAAGGGCAGTCAGCAGAATGGATACTATGTTTAGAGACGCTGCAACTTTGTATCTTATAAGTAATATTCCATAAATGGTGATACATAGGAATGGATGACTATTGTATAAGATACCTGGGAATTGTGTTATCTTCTTAACCACTTTAGTAGGCATTGTCTAAAAGGAGAGCTACCTGGTGTTCAATGTTTAACCTCTATTCAGGACTCTGAACCTCACTGAAGGGAGACCACACGATCACTACCTCTTGATTCTGGGTTGGGAGACTGGTGCAATGCAATAAGGGTTTCAATCTTATGGCAACCCATTAAAGGAAATCTACCATCAAAATAAAGCATAGAAAAACCAGGGAAACTTTATCATAGATCCAGGCACTATTTGTTACACATGGCCTCCCTTTCTAAAATCGACTTTTAAAATGATATTAATGAGGCAGAAGGTCTCCTGGAGGCATTACCAGAGCCCCTCTTTGCTGCAGCTTCAAAAGGCTGTTACACTGTGCAGTTCCCTCTTCCCGCTGTGTGCTGGGGCAGCAGGGAGAGTGTTAGACCGTGTAACAGCCTGTGAAGCTACATGGAGGAGCTTTGGTTACAACCCCAGAGTTCTTCTGGCTCATTAGCATAATTGTAAAAGTTGATTTTTAAAGGAAAGAGGCCATGGATAACAAATATAAGAAGATTACCACAGTCATGGTGCCTGCATCTACAGGGAAGTGTCCATGGTTAATCATGATGGATTTAATGGTAAATTTCCTTTAAATAAACCTTTGTCATTTTTTTAAATAAGGTAAATTTATTCAAAGTAACCAAACTGCAGAAATAAACCCAAGGATTTATAAAGCTGAATTTTAGAACAAGTGTTTATAAATGATAATGCGTTCCCCATCTCCATCAGATACTCTGCCTGCAGCGCCTCCAGGATACATCACGCGGGTCCAGGGAGCTGTTAAATTTCAATCAGAATAATAGTGCAGCAAAGAAGGAGCGAAATAGACTCGTAACATCGCTGCCTTCAGACATTGTAACATCTGTTAATTATATTCATTGTTCCAGGATTCCCATTGTGGAAGGTAACAGGGCAGGTTGTATACAGCGTTGCCTTGCCTTGCTAGTGGCATCAAGTAATGAAGAGCCAATAATCCAACTTGGATACATTTGGACAGTCCCAAACTTTGGGGTCTATCTTGTCCTGGGTGGCATGTCTTGAGTTATCTATCTGTATCTAACGCTATCTATCTCCTACCTCGCAGGGAACCATTAATATCTCGCTCCACTATTTAATCACTGCTGAGACCATCGTTAGTTGAAGGTTGGGGATAGAATGGGGCATTATACAATGTGGAGGCCACTTAGGGGGGATTATACTATAGTGGTTCTCCAAGGGGTCTTATATATGTAGGGATTATACACTATGGTTTTTATGGTGAGTGCCGCATGATTATTCTTTTGTCCATGAAGTTTTCGGACAGAAGTAACAAGATGTTAGATAGCGCCCCTTTTTACTGTCTCTGACTGAAGTTCATCATTGGAAAAGTTGAACTGCATAAGTTACTTTACTTCAGCCGTCCTGATGACCTTGTTAGACCAAAATGTAGCTCAAACTGAGTTCGACAACCATATTCAGCCATGCACTGTAACCCTAATGGGTATCGTTTGGGGGGGCATATGCGCCACTATCTATCTTTCAGGGTGCAACTACTGCTTTTCCCCTGCTCTTCATATCTGATACATTATAGAACTATAGGGGATTTTTAATTTGTTGCTTTGGGCAGGGATCTCCACATAAACCTCTTTCATGCATGTTACCTGCCTGATCTCCGCAGGGGACTCCCTGATTTAATAAGCTTGTAAAAGCAAAGTGTTCACTTACATCAATGAGTATCAGGAGACAGGTTTTTGGAAGTGTAGGCAGATAGAACGAGGTCAAAGTAATCCCATTTATTAATAATAATATCTCAGGGGGTGATACAGAGTCATCTCCTGCTCATTAGGCAAACGATCCCCATCCCGGCTTTCCACCATTACCGACCTCTCATTGCTTCTCCTTGATGCAGAATTCATCTTGTTTGGTTGTTGTATGTTCTGCATTCGCCTGCGGCCGCTCATTCGCCCAATTACAGGTGAAGCGGAGCAGCCCAGAAGGCCTCAGAGTCTTGGTATACACTGGGTTATTTGTGGGAGTGGATGCTGACAATGTGCAATGTGTGACACATATGAATATCATTCCTTATAGATACTTGGTGCAGCTGGATGTGGGGCACCCACTAATGTAATGTACTTGCTGCTCATACTGTGTCCCAGCTTTATATAAAAAAACCAATGATCATCATAATTGAAAAGTTTTACATGTGAATCATACTTTACCTCCCAACTACAGATAGGCCGACCCAATGGTTAGGTTTGGTGTTCGGGTCGCCTGCCTGACCTGGACATATTGCCCTATTGGTGGACGAACAGCCACTGTGATAAATTGATGCACCCAGCAACTAGCCATGGCTATGATCGGCCAGGAAGACATCATGGCTAGTTACTAGGGGCATTCATTTTCCAGATTGGCTTATCAGCCAACAATAAGGCAATGGGGCTCATTTACTAAGGGTCTGACGCGCATTTTCGTCGGGTTTCCCAAATATTTCTCTTTTGCCCTGAATTGCCCCTGGTTTTTGGCGCACGAGATCGGATTGTGGTGCATCGGCGCTGGCTTACATGCAACAGAAATCGGGGGCGTGGTCGTCGAACAACCCGACGGATTCGGACAAACCACGGAACTTAAAAAAGGAAATGTGTCACAAGATCAAGCACTCACATGCACCAGGAAGTAGAAGGTGAACTCCGCTGGACCTCGGCGCAGAAGTGACACCTGATGGATATCGGGCGCACAATCGTCGGACAGCGCACTGTGGGATCGCGACGGGACCGGGTAAGTAAATCTGCCCTAATATGTCTGGGTCAGGTAGCTGAACATGACCATTGGGTCTGCTTATCTCTACTCACAACCGTAGACACTAAGGTCGTGATGTACCCCATACCCTGCCCACTACCTACTGCCCCTCCACAGTATAATATTGACCCCCATCTTGTATAAGCTTCTGCTTCCTGTGTGCTGGTTCAGGACACACTATATACAAGAGCCCTCCTCGTCTTTGAAGGTCCCAAAGAGTTGACAGTGTTGCGGCATTTACCAGGTTTACACCCGTGATTAGATCTCACTCCGACTGTGGGTGTTACAGCTGACACCCCGTGTATCCTGATGCCTGTTCAGCCCCGATGATTAGGGGAAACGGCTTCGGCTCCATGACTTACAGGTGCAGCGTTAAGTTACAGTGCCCAAATGACATACCTGTAACTCACCGAGCTCTTGAGCTCTTCAGGGTTAAAAGAAATGTTATACAGAACATCGAATGTTTTCCTGAATTGTCTGTGTTTGTTAAAAGTGGATGTGCAGAACACAACAATTTTGTTTAACAAAAACCTCTCTGAAAGCAGTGACCGCTCTGTAGTCTGTGCCGGGGTCAGGAGTACAAGTATTATATAGCGGTATTATTGTACTGGTACAGAGAGCCAGCAGCATCAGCACAGACATCATCCATCACCACTCTCCTGTATTTATTCTGCTTTTGGATATTCAGAAAAATGAGATATAAATAGGAATTATCTGCTGCAAAGAAACACAGAGAATAGGACAATGACTACATCTGAGATGTGACCGCAAACATTGTGTACAATTTTTTTAGTTTCATATTACTGTAAAATATATACCAGCTGTATATATAATTATATACAGGAGATCCCCAGGTTATACCAGCTGTACATATATCATTATATACAGGAGACCCCCAGGTTATACCAGCTGTACATATATCATTATATACAGGAGATCCCTTAACCGGCTGTAATATATAAAACAGCGCCAGGTAACGTGACATTATCATTATTAATACAGGAGATCCCCAGGTTATACCGGCTGTACATATATACATTAATACAGGAGATCCAAGGTTATAAGCGTACACTAAATCATCTATATACAGGGATCCCAGGTTTATACGGCGTACATATATCATTATATACAGGAGATCCCAGGTTACCGCTGTAACATATATCTATATAAATACGGTATCCCCAGTTATACCATCTGTACATATCATTATATAAAGGAATCCCCCAGGTTATACCAGCGTACATATTCATATAAAGGAGATCCCAGGTTATACCGGCGTAGTAGTATATCTATATACAGGAGATCCCCCAGGTATCGCGGCTGACATAATCCATCTAATACAGAGATCCCCATGTTATACCGTACATCATAGTATACAGGGTCAGTGCACGTGTACATATATATATAACAGAGATCCCCAGGTTACTACCGCTGTACGATATCATTATAATCCAGGAGTACCCCGTGTAATATACCGGCTGTACATATAATTATATACAGGAGATGCCCCAGGTTATACGCGCTGTACATTATCTTATACAGCGAGATCCCGTTAACGCTAGCTGTACACATTATATTATATACAGGAGGATCCCCAAGGTTATACCAGCTGTATAATATGGCATTATATACGGAGTTCCACAGTTTATTACCATGTACATATATCATTATATACAGGAATCCCCAGTTATACCGCTGCTACATATATCATATTATACGGAGATCCCCGGTATACCAGCTGTACCTATATCATTCTCATACAAGGAGTCCACCGGTTATACCAGCTGTACAATATATCATTATACGGTGACACAGGTAGATCCCCAGGTTATACCAGACTGTACATATATCTTATATACAGGAGATCCCCAGGTTATCCGGCTGTACATATATCATTATATACAGAGTTCCCAGGTTATACCAGCTGTACATATATCATTATATACAGGAGATCCCCAGGTTATACCAGCTGTACATATATCATTATATCAGAGACCCCCAGGTTAGACCAGCTGTAATATCATCATTATATACAGGAGATTCCCCAGTATAACCCGCTGTACTATACTACGATATACAGGAGATCCCCCAGGTTTATACCAGCTGTAATAATCACTATATACGGGAGATCCCCAGGTTTATACCGCATGTACATATCATTATGACAGGAGATTCCCAGGTTATACCGTCTTACATATAAACATTATATAAGAATCCCCAGGTTATACCAGTGTATTATATACATTAATACAGGAGATCCCCAGGTTTATCGGCTGTACATATATCATTATATCAGGAGATCCCCAGTTATAACCGGCTGTACATATACATTAATATACAGGAGTCCCCAGGTTATATACCGGCTGTACATATACCATTATATACAGGAGATCCCAGGTTTATAACCGGCTGTACAATATCACTATATACCGAGGAATACTCCCAAGCGGTTAACCAGCCGTACATATTCATTCGATACAGAGATCCCCAGGTTATACCGGCTGTACATATATCACTATATACAGGAGATCCCCAGGTTATACCGGCTGTACATATATCACTATATACAGGAGATCCCCAGGTTATACCGGCTGTACATATATCATTATATACAGGAGATCCCCAGGTTATACCGGCTGTACATATATCATTATATACAGGAGATCCCCAGGTTATACCGGCTGTACATATATCATTATATACAGGAGATCCCCAGGTTATACCAGCTGTACCAGCTACATCATTATATACTTATTTATACTTATAATTGACTCAGCTTTAGGGCAAATACAGAAAGAGGTCAGACTGACTCCTCCCACTTCTCAATGCCATATCTCAGGAAAGAAAAGGGCGAGCAGCACGATATGGGCCTCATTCTGTTTGTTTTGAAAAGGAAAACATACGATAATTAGGTAAAAATTATTATGAAACCAGTAATAACTGATTAATGGAGGCGCAAGAAGTTGGTCTCCACCCACGGGTTACATAGTGAACAGTCCTAGAGTCTCCTCTCGTGTCCCACATATGATGACCTCATCTATAGCAGTCTATTACGGGTATATAAGTCTCCTTCCTGGACAGGTTTTCTGATGAGGCGTCGGCGTTTTCCCGACGTGTTACCCGAATATTTCCGATTTGCGCCGATTGTGATCGGATTGTGGCGCATCGGCGCCGGCATGCGCGCGACGGAAATCGGGGGACGTGGCCGAACGAAAACCCGACGTATTCGGAAAAACCGCCGCATTTAAAAACCGAAAAAGTGTCGCTTGGGGAGCGCTTACCTTCACCTGGTCCGAGGTGGTGCATTCCGGCGCGTGGAGATGATTTTCAGCGCAGCAGCGCCACCTGGTGGACGGCGGAGGAACTGCCTTCATGAATCCCGGCCGGACCCGAATCCAGAGCAGAGAACGCGCCGCTGGATCGCGAATGGGCCGGGTAAGTAAATTTGCCCCATTGTATTAGTTAGGTATTTGCTACAATAGAACTTAAAGGAACACTCCATTCAAATGTAGTTTATTGAATAACACATGGTGCAGAGACCGAAGGGAGGAGCAGGACTTATTTTCACTGTATTCCTAGAATTTTGCTAGAACTTTGGGTCCTGCTCCTCCCTTCAGGCCCTGCGCCATGTGCTATTCAATACCGCACTTGAATGGAGTGTTCCTTTAAGTTCTATTGTAGCAAATACCTATTTGATGCAATAAAATACTAAATTACTAAAATTCAATGATTCAGCTGTGACATAAGAAATTATCACAATCAGGACCCCCACTATATTAGCAAAGCAGCTAAACAGAGTCTCTTGAGATAAAAATTACTGCGGGTGAAGCCTGGCAGTGGGAGGAACCTTAAAGGAAACTTACCACCAGGATGAAGGATTGTAAACCAAGTACACTGACATATTGGTGTTGGTCCCCTCTGGTAGGATCTGCACTTATTTTAGCTTCTTATGCCTTTGTTGGTACAAAAAAAAATGCTTTAAAAATTCTGAAAATGACCCTGAAGGGCTCCAGGTTCTATTAACTGCAATAGAGCAGATTTGCATAATTTTGAAAGCCTTTTTTCAGAAAAGCCAGGGCATAAGAACCTAAAACGAGAGTGGATCCTGCCAGAGAGGGTACTCACCTACTTGTAAGTGCGCTTGGTTTACAATCTTAATCCCGTTGGTAGATTTCCTTTAAGGAAAATCTACCACCAGGATAAGGGTTTGTAAACCAAGCGCACAGACATACTGGTGTGTGCCCCCTGCCAGAATCTGTTCTTTTTTAATCTTAGGCCATTGTTTTACGAAAAAAGTTATAAAAAATTATGCAAATAAGCATGAGGGCCTCCGGACTCCATTGACATCCCTTGAACCTGGAGCCCCCCAGGCTCATTTGCATAATCTTTAGAAACCGTTTTTTAGTAAAAACAATGGAATAAGAATCTAAAAGAAAACCAGATCCCGACAGAGGAGGCACACACCAGCATGTCAGGCGGCTTGGTTTAAAAACCTTAATCCTGGTGGTAGATGTCCCTTAAAACAAAGTAAATTCACACCATATAAAAAAAATTCTAATTTCAGAATTTACCTCAAAATAGATTTAGACCTATGATAAACCAGGGACACTTACTCATAGATCCAGGCACCGTGACTGTCGTCATCTTCTAATATTTGTTATCTATGGCTTCCTTTCTTCTAAAATCAACTTTTAAAACTATGCTAATGAGTCAGAAGGACTCTACCTGAGCCCCTACCTGTTGTAGGTGCACTTCCTGTTAGTGTGAACTTCCTCCCACCTACTGTCTACTCAGTGCAGCTATGATAATAGGTAGTGTACAGGGGGAAGGGTGAGACTTGAGACGTGCTGCTGCACAGTGTAACAGCAATTTGTAAAGCCAAATCAGAAAGAGGCTATGGTAGCCCATCTGGCTCATTAGCATAATTGTAAAAGTTGATTTTAAAAGAAGACGGTCATGGATAACAAATATACAAAGATAACCACAGTCACGATGTCCCTGGTTTATCGTGATGGAATTCGATTTTAGATTTCCTTTTAAGGGGTTTCCCAATGAAAGAAAATTCTCAAATTTCAATCCCCTGGTGATGTTAACACAATAAAGATTGATTTTAACCCTTTACTTCACAATTTTACTCAGTTTTATTGCTGTTTAAGCTCCTATCACTCAGTGATGGATGGTGCAAAATTCCAGGGTGTAGGTCGGGACTCTCTAAGCAGACACATTGGGGGTCATTTACTATGGGCCTAAATTGCGTTTTTACGTCTGGTTACCCGAATTTTTCCATTTTGCGCTGATTTCTCATAAATTGCCCCGGGTTTTGTAGCGTTATGTAGTAGTTCACACTGAGGTGTTTTGCAGGGTGCGGCACAAGCAGAGATGGCTTTGGTGAAGAGCGGGTGGCTCTGGAGACAAAGTAAGTGGAGACTTGTTGTAGACATGTTCCCCTATAGATTGTAATGAGACCACTTATATCTGATCTGCATCACACATGTCTATAGGTTCGGTATTACGCCGATGGAAGAAGCATTGGTATGACCTATGGCTGGACGGCGGTCTAGTCTATTACCCTGATGATACTCGCCAAAACGTAGAGGAACGCATCGTACTGAAATATAACTGTGTGAATGTCAGATCCGGGCAAGAGTGTGGAGGTGAGCAGCCAGGAGATCCCCAGGTTATACCGGCTGTACATATATCATTATATACAGGAGATCCCCAGGTTATACCGGCTGTACATATATCATTATATACAGGAGATCCCCAGGTTATACCAGCTGTACATATATCATTATATACAGGAGATCCCCAGGTTATACCAGCTGTACATATATCGTGATATACAGGAGATCCCCAGGTTATACCAGCTGTACATATATCGTGATATACAGGAGATCCCCAGGTTATACCAGCTGTACATATATCATTATATACAGGAGATCCCCAGGTTATACCAGCTGTACATATATCATTATATACAGGAGATCCCCAGGCCGGGAGCTGTTAAATTTCAATCAGGAATAATAGTGCAGCAACGAAGAAGAAGGAAGGAAATAGACTCGAACATCGCTGCCTTCAGGACATTGTAACATTATGGTAATTATATTCATTGTTCCAGGCATCCCATTTGTGGAAGGAACAGGGCGGTGTGTCATTACAGCGTGGCCTTCGCTAGTGGATCAAGTTAATGAAGAGCCCAATAATCCAACGTGGATACTTTGGGACCATCCCAAACGTTTGGGGTCTATCTTGTCCCGGGTGGCATGTCTTGAGTTATCTATCTGTATCTAACGCATCATATCTCTACTCTCGAGGGAAACCATTATCTCGCGCCACTATTTTAATCCACTGCTGAGACCATCGTTAGTTGAGGTTGGGATAGATAGAATTGGGGGGCATTATACAATGTGGAGCCACTTAGGGGGATATACTATAGTGGTTCTATTCCAAGGGGTCTAATCTGTAGGGATTATCACTATGGTTTTTATGGTGAGTTGCCGCATGATTATTCTTTTGTCATGAGTTTCGGACAGAGAGTAACGAGAGTGTTAGATAGCGCCCCTTTTACTGTCTCTGACTGAGGTATCATATGGAAAGTTGAATGCATTTAATGTTACTTACTTCAGCCGTCTGATGACCTTTGTTAGAGACCAAAATTAGCTCAAACTGAGTTCGACAAACCATATTTCGCATGCACGTAACCTATATGGGTATCGTTGGGGGGCATATACGCCGCCATATTTATCTTTCAGGGTTGCTTTAACTACTGCTCTGTTTCCCTGTCTTACTATTCTGATACATATAGAACATAGGGGATTTTAATTTGGATTTGGGCAGGGATCTCCACATAATACTCTATTTTCATTGCATGTACCTGCTGTCTCCCAGGGGACTCCTATTTAATTAGCTTGTACAAAGCAAAGTGTTCATTACATCACAATGAGATATCAGGAGACAAGTTTTGGAAGTGTAGGCAGATTAGACACGAGGTCAAACGTCATCCCATTATTGAATAATAATATCTCAGGGGGTGGTGATACAGAGGTCATCTCCCTGCTTCTATAGGGCAAACGATCCCCATCCCGGTTTCCCACCATACGGGACCCCCTCTCCATTGCTTTCCTGAGAGCAGAATTCTATCTTGTTTGGTTGTTGGGTATGTCGTGCATCGCTGCGGTTCCGCTCATTCGACCAATTACAGGTTGAAGCGGAAGCAGCCCCAGAAGGCTCAGAGTCTTGGTAAAACTGGGTTATTTGTGGGAGGGATTGCTGACAATGTGCAATGGACAAATATGAATATTCACTTCCTTATAGATACTTGGTTGCAGTGGGATTGTGGGGCACACCACTATGTAATTGTACTTGCTGCTATACTGTTGTCCCAGCTTAATAAAAAAACTCAATGATCATCATAATGAAAGTTTTACTATGTGAATATACTTTACCTCCAACTACAGATAGGACCGGACCCAATGGTTTAGGTTGTGGTGTTGGGTCGCTGCTGCTGACCTGGACATCATTGCCACCATGAGTGGGAGAACCCACTGTGATAAATGTTGATGCACCCAGAACTAGACTCAGGGTATGATGCGGCCGGGAAGACCTCATGGCTAGTTTATCTAGGAGGCATTCTTTTCCAGATGTGCTTATTAGGCCAAAAATAAGGAGCCAATGGGGCTCATTATAGCTGTCTGACGCGCATTGTCGGGTTTCCCAATATTCTCTTTTGCCCTGAATTGCCCCGGGTTTTGGCGCACGAGAATCGGTTATGTGGTGCGTCGACGCGGCTGATTACATGCGACAAAATCGGGGGCGTGTCGTCGAACAAACCGAGATTCGGAAAAACCAGGAATTAAAAAGGAAATGTGTAACAAAGATCAAGCCTACATGCACCAGAAGTGCACAGGTGAACCTCCGCGGACCTTTGCGCGCAGGATCAGAAGAAAGTGAACCTGGATGGATATCGGGCGCACAATCGTCGGACAGCGCCCTGGGGATCGCGACGGGGAGCGGGTAAGTAAATCTGCCCTAATATGTCTGGGTCAGGTAGCTGACACTTGGACCATTGGGTTTGCTTATCTCTACTCACAACCGTAGGACACTAAGGTCGTATGATGTACCAATTACCTGCCCACTACCAACTGCCCCTCCACAGGTATAAATTGACCCCCATCTTGGATAGTTGGTTCTGCTTCTGTGTGCTGGTTCGGAACACTATAGACAAGAGCCCTCCCGTCTTGAGGTCCCAAAGACGTTGACAGTGTTGCTGGCATTTTACCAGGTTTACACCCGTGATAGATCCTCACTCCGCATGTGGGTGTTACAGCTGACACCCCGTGTGATTGACCTGGCCTGTTCAGCCACCGATGATTAGGGGAAACGGCTTCGGACTCCATGACTTACAGGTTGCAGCGTTAGTACCAGTGCCCAAATGAGCGATACACTCGTAACTCACCGAGCTTCTTGAGCTTCAGGAAAGAAATGTTATACAGAAACAATCGAAGTTTTTCCTGAGCTGGTTTGTTAAAGGGGAGGTGCACGAACACACCAATGTTGGTTAACAAAAAACCTTCTGAAACGCGTGACCGCTTGTGTCTGTGTACAGGGGGTCCGGGGAGACAAGTATTATATAGCGGTCTATTGTACTGGTTAAGAGAGCCAGCAGCTGATCCAGCACCAGATTCCATCTCCATCACCCCCTTCTCCTGTATCTTTACTTCTGCTTTGGATATTCAGAACAATGAGGATATAAATAGGAATATCTGCTGCAGAATAACACACGGAATGGACGAATGGACTACATCGAGTGTTTTAGACCGACAAATTGTGTATACAATTTTTTAGTTTCATATACTGTAAAATATATACCAGCGTATGATATAATAATATCCGAGATCCCCAAGGCTATTACCAGTTGTAACTATCATTATAGACAGGAGACCCCCAGGTATACCAGCTGTACATATATCATTATCTACAGGGGATCCCCAGGTTTATACCGGCTGTACATATATCATTATATAGGAGTGAAAAGTTATACAGCTGTACATATATCATTATTACAGGAGATTCCCAGGTATACCAGCTGTACATATATCATTATATACAGGAGATGTATAAGTTATACCAGCTGTACATTTCAATTATTACAGGAGATGCCCCGGTTATACCAGGCTGACATATATATAATACAGGAGTCCCCAGGTGTATACCAGCTGTACATGTTATCATTATATAACAGGAGATCCCCAGGTGTGATTATATCCGGCATGTTAACTACCTTATATACAGGAGATCCCCAGGTTATACCGGACTTGTAAACATCTCATTTATACAGGAGATTCCCAGGTTATACCGCTGTACATATATATTATTACAGAGACCCCAGGTTATACCGCGATTACATATATACTATATACAGGAGATCCCCAGGTATACCGGTGTACATATATATTCGATACCGAGATCCCAGGTTATACCAGCTGTACATATATTATTATAGACAGGGTGATCCCCAGGTTATAGCAGCTGTACATATATTCATTAAATACAGGAGATCCCCAGGTTATCCGCTGTACTATATTCATATACAGGAGATCCCAGGTTATACCGCGTGTACATATCTCATTATATACAGGAGATCCCCAGTGGTATACGAGCTGTACATATATCATTATATACAGGAGATCCCAGTTATACCGCTGTACATATATTATTCTATTACAGGAGATCCCCGGTTATACCACTGTACATATATCATTATTACACGGAGATCCCCAGGTTATACCGCGATGTACAATATCATTATATACAGGCGATCCCCAGGTTTACCAGCTGGACATATTATTTATACAGGAGATCCCCAGGTTATACGGCGTACCTATATCATTATACTACAGGAGATCCCCAGGTTATACCAGCTGTACATATTTCATTATATACAGGAGATCCCCAGGTTATACCAGCTGTACATATATCATTATATACAGGAGATCCCCGGATATATGTACTATACAGATCCCAGTTATCCGCGCTACATATATCATTGTATACAGGAGATCCCCAGGTTATACGGCTGTACATAATCATTATATACAGGAGATCCCCAGGTTATACCGCGTGTACTATATCATGATATACAGGAGATCCCAGGTTATACACGGCATGTACATATATCATATATACAGGAGATACCCCAGGTTATACCGGCTGTACATATATCATTATATCAGGAGATCCCCAGGTTATTACCGGCTGTACATAATATTATCTTAAACACGAGATCCCCAGGTATTACCGGCTGTAAAACATTATATAACGGAATGCAGGTGAGCCGGTTTGGTACATAATCAATATACAGGAGATCCCCAGGTTTACCGCTGTACTATATCATTATATACAGGAGATCCCAGTCACATGAGCCACTGTTACTATCTCATTATATACAGAGATCCCCGGTTATCGCATGTAGATATATCATATTATACAGGAGATCCCAGGTTATACCAGATGTAACATATACTCATATATTCTCTACAGGAGATCCCCAGGTTATACCAGCTGTACATATATCATTATATACAGGAGATCCCCAGGTAGGTATTACCGCAGTGTCATTATCATTATATACAGGAGATCCCCAGGTTATACCAGCTGTAACATAATTCTATTATACAAGGAGATCCCCAGGTTATACCGGCTGTACATATATCATATATCAGGAGATCCCAGGTTATACCGCTGTACATATATCATTAATACGGGTATCCCCATTTATACCAGCATTACATATCTATATTACAGGAGATCCCCGGTTATTCCAGCTGTACATATATCATTATTATACAGGAGATTCCCCGGTTTACGGCTGTACATATATCATTATATACAGGAGATCCCCCCGGTTATACCAGCTGTACATATATCATTATATAACGGAGTAATCCCTCCCCAGGTTATCTAACCAGTCGTACAACACTATATAAGAATCCAGTTCCTCTTATCATACTAAGGAGACCCAGGTTATACCAGCTGCAAATTAGTCCTTAATACAGGAGATTCCCCAGTTTATCCGAGCTGTCACGTATCTTATAGACAGGCGATCCCCAGTTATACCGAGCTTGTACCTATATCATCTTACACAGGAGATCCACCCAGGTTACCGCTGTACAGATCCTTATTACAGGAGATTCCCACAGGTTATACCAGCTGTACATAATATTAATATACAGGAGATCCCCAGGTTTTACCGGTGTACTATATCATTATATCAGGGATCCCACAGGTTATACCAGTGTACATATATCATTATAACAGGAGATCTCCCAGTTATACCAGCTGTACTATATATCATTATTCTACAGGAGATCCCATTACAGTGTACTTATCATATCGAGAAGCCAGTTGTCTAACCAGGTCATTATCATTATATACAGGAGATCCAGGTTTATACCGGCTTGTCATATCATTATATCAGGAGAATCCCCAGGTTATATACCTTGTCAGTCAAGATCATTATATCCTAGAGTATCCCAGGTTATACCGCTGTTACATCATCATTATATACAGGAGATCCCACCGGGTTAATACCGCTTTACATATATCATATGTATAAACGGAGATCCCCAGGTTATCCCAGCCTGTACATTCCTTCATATACTGAGCATCCCCAGGTTTATACCGCTTTGTAACATAATCATTAGATATACAGGAGATCCCCAGTTTTTATTACCATGCTGTACATAATCCTATCTAGTTACAAGGATCCCCAGGTGTATATACCGTGTACATATATCATTGAATACAGAGAGCATCCAGTTTATACCAGCTGTAACATATATCCTTAATCCAGGAGATCCCCGGTTATGTTACCGGTGTACAATTCTCATTTATATACAGGAGATTCCCCCAGTTTATCTGCAGCATGTACAATAGATCAGTATATCACAGTGAGATCCACGGTTTTATATCCAGTCTGATCTGACATATAATTATTATACAGGGCCTCCCCAGTTTATACCAGCTGTGTCAATATCATTATAGTAACAGGCGATATCCAGGTTTGTTATACACAGACTGTATCATTTATATCATATATAAGGAGATCCCCAGGGTTATTATCTGCTATGTAAAATATCTCTTATATTACAGGAAGTCCCCAGTTCTACCTGAAGTACTATTATATGATATATACAGGAGATCCCAGGTTATACCGAAGGTACATATATCATTATATTACGAGATCCAGGTTATACCAGCTGTACATATTATCATAATATATAACGGAGGATACCCCCAGCGTTATACCAGCGTACATATATCATATTACAGGAATTTTGACTTTAAGGATCCCCAGGTTATACGGACTGTACAAGTTATATCTTATAAACAGTGAGATCCCCGTGGTTATACCAGCTGTACATATATCATTATATACAGGAGATCCCCAGGTTATACCGGCTGTACATATATCATTATATACAAGAGATCCCCAGGTTATACCAGCTGTACATATATCATTATATACAGGAGTTGTATAACTTATACCAGCTGTATAGTTAGTGAATCTGGTATAACATAGGGAGACTATAGGATAGTATAATTTGTCTTATCTGAGTACAAATGGTTCTGCTCCCAGGATTTGGTGCCGGTGGGTTGGTAGTGATCCTGGCAGGTAATTCTGGCACCAGATTAAAACAATCCCTTGCAAAACAAGATAATGAGGCTTTGTCTTGGAGACGGGTCTTTGATATCATAAAAGCTTCTTTTGCCGGGGGAAAGAAAATTTTGCTTTTAATCAAAACTAAAAATCCAAACCCTTTATGTGTCTTGTGTCTGCGAGTCATCAAGAAAGGTGACCAGACACTTTCCGCTGCCTGGAGATGTGACTTCTCATGTGTATCATTTCTTATTGTATCAATTCTCATATGTACATGATACGTACAGGTCACATCGGTTTGTTGAAAAGCCATTGGGGCACATTTACTAAGAACAGTGCAGTGTCCTGTGTAGTGTGTGGGGGGCGCCAGATTCAGGATTTCTGGAACACGTTCTTAAAGGAAACCTACCAGTCAGAATGGCAGGGGTAAGCTGTAAATACCGAGCACCAGCTCAGGGTGAGCTCAGGGTGAGCTGGTGCCGGTGCTTACTTTCGTTAGTGTTATTAACCGCTATATCGCGGTTTTAACACTTTTTAAAGTTTATAGCAGAAGCTGCTTCGGCGCTGCGCACGACCGTTGCGCGCGCAACGTCTCCGGCATTTCCTATGTAGGCGCGCCACAAAACGGTCGAATGCAACAAAAATGTGCCTCGGACACTTCTGAAATACCTGAGCAGTTTGAACCTAAAAGAACAGGCAAAGTCAGACAGAAAACTGGCGCAAGGACCTTAGTAATTGTGCCCCATTGTCTTACAATGTGGACTGGTTCCAATATTGTAGTAGCCTTAAAGGGGATGTCCGGATTAGGTTTTTATGTAATCTAGGTCTTAAGAAGGGGGGAATTATAAAAATAACAAACACTGTATACTCACCTCTATCAGTGTGGTGTCTCTCCTCCTTATGGCCAGTTTGTTTACAAATGCTTAGCAGTAACGCAGCGCCAACACGTGTGCGCCCGCTGCAGAAGCAGTTGCAGGCTGTTGATGTGACATCACCACTGAGCCTCTGCATACACCAGGGAGATGTGAGTATACAATGGGGCAGATTTACTTACCCGGCCCATTCGCAATCCAGCGGCGCGTTCTCTGCACAGGATTTGGGTCCAGCCGGGATTTATGAAGGTAGTTCCTCCTTCATCGCGCCGGAATGCATCGCGCCGGAATGCACCGAGCTGGACCAGGTGAAGGTAAGCGCTTCCCAAGCGACACTTTTTCAGTTTTTAAATGCGGCGGTTTTTCCGAATACGTCAGGTTTTCGTTCGGCCACGTCCCCCGATTTCCGTCGCGTGCATGCCGGCGCCGATGCGCCACAATCCGATCGCGTGCGCCAAAACCCCGGGGCAATTCAGGTACAATCGGCGCAAATCGGAAATATTCGGGTAACACGTCGGGAAAACGCGAATCGGGCCCTTAGTAAATATAAAATTAAAAAACATCTTACCCAGACCACCCCCTTAAGCAGCTCTGTTCTTGTATCAGGTCATTTCAAATAGTTTTTGTAAATTAAAACGTTTAGATTAATAAATGTTATGGAGATGAATCTTTGTACTCACAGGAAAATCCCTCTATCTCCTCCTCTCAGCCCTCTCCTGACCGCTAGACCGCTCAGTTCACTGCTCAGATCTGTCTCAGAGGTCTAGGAGGAGAATTCACTTCTATACTAATCTACTGCTGTATCCTGCTGGAATATTACTATAAAACTGCTGGAGTTATGCTAAATACTGACTATTCTGTAATGCATAATCCCTGTGTCTGTGTCTCTCCTGCTCAGCTTCTCGCCTCCACTTACTCTTATACTCTTTAAAGGGGTTGTCAATGTATAAACAATATCTTATATATGGCAGCAGGGGGGGGGGGTTAAAAATGATACACAGTTTATACTCACCTCTCTCCCTACCAGGTCCCTGCTTTATACAGAGACCGGAGGTGCCCTCCCAACCTCCGCTGTATGCCTGCTACAGCCTTCAACTCTATGGGGCACATTTACTTACCCGTCAGGAGGAGTTCACCGAAAGTGCATTGTCCGACAATCAAGCACTGTGCCGCGATTCACTATCGTGCGCCCTATATCCTGCATGTGTCACTTCTTCCCTCAGGTTTGCCGGAGTTCACCATTCACAATTTGAATGTTAAATCCCGCGCTCAGTCGGATCATCCGATTTCTGTTGCATGAAAGCCGTCGCCGCTGCGCCATGCAATCCCCGAAAATGTTGGAAAATCCGACTAAAGTGCAGCCGCAGGCTGCATAATATAATAACCGAAAATTTGAAGGAGTCCAGCTCACCTCACACCAAACAGGAGAATCCCCCTGTTCTTTGTCAGAGGCTGCAAATTGGGCTTTTTGTCGGTGACCTTGACCCTCCTATAGACATGTCATCACACCAGGAGAGGGATCCCACGGCACTTCATGATCTCCCGTGTATATGTCCAGGCTTTTGTCCAGGCTATATGAGCAATGTACACTCACCGGCCACCTTATTAGGTACACCATGCTAGTAACGGGTTGGACCCCCTTTTGCCTCCAGAACTGCCTCAATTCTTCGTGGCATAGATTCAACAAGGCGCTGGAAGCTCCTCAGAGATTTTGGTCCATATTGACATGATGGCATCACACGGTTGCCGCAGATTTGTCGGCTGCACATCCATGATGCGAATCTCCCGTTCCACCACATCCCAAAGATGCTCTATTGGATTGAGATCTGGTGACTGTGGAGGAAATTTGAAGGAGTCCAGCTCACCTCACGCCAAACAGGAGAATCCAATGAAGCACGGACTGCCCCACTGCAAGGGCTGCAACAGGTTAACAGACGTAGGAAAAAAGGATTCCGTGTCCAGCTTCATCCAAGATAATCCACACTTTTATTAGGGCATAATTATTAAAATTCCAGAGTGTTACATGGCCAACATGTTTCAAGCGGGCAGACCGCTCTTAATCATGGCTTGGAGGCCATTTGTGTCCAGTGACCTCATTGTCATGTTCAAGAAACCAGTCTGAGATGCTTCCAGCTTTATGACATGGCGCATTATCCTGCTGAAAGTAGCCATCAGATGTTACAGGGTACATTGTGCTCATAAAGGGATGGACATGGTCAGCAACAATACTCAGGTAGGCTGTGGCGTTGTACCAAGGGGCCCAAAGAGTGCCAAGAAAATATTCCCCACACCATGACACCACCACCAGCCTGAACCGTTGATACAAGGCAGGATGGATCCATGCTTTCATGTTCTTGACGCCAAATTCTGACCCTACCATCCGAATGTCGCAGCAGAAATCGAGACTCATCAGACCAGGCAATGTTTTTCTAATCTTCTACTATCCAATTTCGATGAGCTTGTGCAAATTGTAGCCTCAGTTTCCTGTTCTTAGCTGAAAGGAGTGGCACTCCGGTGTGGTCTTCTGCTGCTGTAGCCCATCTGCCTCAAAGTTGGACCAACTGGCTATAAGACAACTGACTGTAAGACAACTGGCTATAAGACAACTGACTGTAAGACAACTAACTGTAAGGCAACAGGCTATAAGACAACTGACTGTAAGACAACTGGCTGTAAGACAACTCACTAAGACAACTGACTGCAAGACAACTAACTGGAAGGCAACTGACTGTAAGACAACTGGCTATAAGAAAACTGACTAAGAAAACTGGCAATAAGACAACTGACTGTAAGACAACTGGCTATAAGACAACTGACTAAGAAAACTGGCTATAAGACAACTGACTGTCAGGCAACTGACTGTAAGACAACTGGCTATAAGACAACTGACTGTAAGACAACTAACTGGAAGGCAACAGGCTATAAGACAACTGACTGTAAGACAACTTACTAAGACAACTGACTGTAAGACAACTTACTAAGACAACTGACTGTAAGACAACTTACTAAGACAACTGACTGTAAGACAACTAACTGGAAGGCAACTGACTGGCTCCATATCACCATATACAGGAGATGTATAACTCCTGTACATATATAATTATATACAGGAGATCCCCAGGTTATACCAGCTGTACATATATAATTATATACAGGAGATCCCCAGGTTATACCAGCTGTACATATATCATTATATACAGGAGATCCCCAGGTTATACCAGCTATATACAGGAGATCCCCAGGTTATACCAGCTGTACATATATCATTATAGACAGGAGATCCCCAGGTTATACCGGCTGTAAATATATCATTATATACAGGAGATCCCCAGGTTATACCAGCTGTACATATATCATTATATACAGGAGATCCCCAGGTTATACCAGCTGTACATATATCATTATAGACAGGAGATCCCCAGGTTATACCGGCTGTAAATATATCATTATATACAGGAGATCCCCAGGTTATACCAGCTGTACATATATCATTATATACATGAGATCTCCAGGTTATACCAGCTGTACATATATCATTATATACAGGAGATCCCCACGACCGTTGGCGCCAACGTCTCCGGCATTCCTATGTAGGCGCCGCCACAAACCGGTCGAATGCAACAAAAAATGTGCCTCGGACACTTCTGAAATACATGAGCAGTTTGAAACCTAAAAGAACAGGCAAAGTCAGACAGAAAACTGGCGCAAGGACCTTATTAATTGTGCCCCATTGTCTTACAAGTGGACTGTGTTCCAATATTGTAGTGAGTTAGTCCTTAAAGGGGATGTCCGGATTAGGTTTTTATGTAATCAGGTCTTAAGAAGGGGGGAATTATAAAAATAAAAAACAATGTATCTCACCTCTTATCAGTGTGGTGTCTCTCCTCCTTATGGCCAGTTTGTTTAAAAATGATTAGCAGTAACGCAGCGCCAACACGGTGCGCCCGCTGCAGAAGCAGTTGAAGGCTGTTGATGGAATCACCACTCAGCATCTGCTACACAAGGGAGATGTTGAGTAAGTAGACAATGGGGCAGATTTACTACCCGAGCCCATTCGCATCCAGCGGCGCGTTTCTTGCCACGGATGTTTGCGTCCCGCCGGGATTAGAAGGTAGTGCCTCTTCATCGCGCCGGAACTGCATCGCGCCGGAAGGCACCGAGCATGGACCCCAGGTGAGGTAAGCGCTGCCAACGCGACACATTTTTCAAGTTTTTAGATGCGGCGGTTTTCCGAATACGTCAAGGTTTTCGTTCGGCCACGTCCCCCGTTTCCGAGCGTGCATGCCGGCGCCGCATGCGCCACAATCCGATCGCCCTGTGCGCCAAAAAACCCCGGGGCAATTCAGGTACAATCGGCGCAACATCGGAAATATTCGGGTAACAGCGGGACAACGCCGATATCGGGCTAGTAAATATAAAATTAAAAAACATCTTACCCAGACCACCCCTAAGCAGCTCTGTTCTTGTATCAGGTCATCTCAAATAGTTTTGTAAATTAAAACGTTTAGTTAAAACTGTTATGGAGATGAATCTTTGTAAGCACAGGAAAATCCCTCTATCTCTCCTCTTCAGCCCTCTCTGACCGCTAGACCGACCTCAGTTCACTGATCAGATCTGTCTCAGAGGTCTAGGAGGAGAATTCACTTCTATACTTTAATCATACTGCTGTATTCCTGCTGGATATTACTCTAAACTGCTGGAGTTATGCGAAATAACCTGAATTTCTGTAAATGCATAATCCTTGTGTCGTGTCTATCCTGATCAGCTTCTCGACTCCACTTACTCTGTATACTCTTTAAAGGGGGTTTTGTCAATGTATAAACAATATCTTATATAGGCGCAGGGGGGGGGGGTTAAAAAAGATACACAGGTTATATCACCTCTCTCCCTACCAGGTCCTGCTTATACAGAGACGGAGAGTGCCCTCCCAACCTACGCTGTATGCCTGCTACAGCCTTCAACGCTTTTATGGGGCACATTTACTTACCCGTCAGGAGGAGTCACCGAAAGGCATGGTCCGACAATCAAGCACTGTGCCGCGATTCACTACGTGCGCCCTAGAGCCTGACATGTGTCACTTCTTACCTCAGGTTTGACCGGAGTTCAACATCCACAATTTGACATGTTAAATCCCGCGCTCAGCGGATCATCGATTTCTGTTGCATGAAAGAGTCGCCGCTGAGCCATGCAATCCCGAAATGTTGGAAAAACCGACTAAAGTGCTAGCCGCAGGCTGCATAATATAATAACCGAAAATTGAAGGAGTCCAGTCACCTACACCAAACAGGAGAAGCCAATGAAGCACGGACTGCCCCACTGCAAGGGCTGCCAAGGTTAACCGACGTAGGAAAAAAGGATTCGTGTCCAGCTGCATCCAAGATAATCCACACTTTTATTAGGGAAATTGTTTAAAATTCCAGAGTGTTACATGGCCAACATGTTTCAAGCGGGCAGACCGCTTATAATCATGGCTTAAACAAACGAGTGAGACAAACAAACTAAAAAGCATGTGTTAGACAGATACACACCCCCAAACTGATGATGCGGATGTGTCACTTCCTGGAATCCTCGAAATGTATTGGAGGAAGAAGAGAAAAGAAACAGACCCGGGCCCGCCCCTACGGACCGCCACAAAAGGTGCCATCCTCGCACCCATGTATCAACCTCCTACCACGTTCAAATCAGCCCACAACACCTTTATCTGCCAGCAACAATTCAGGGAATCTCAGTTCTGTCGAGTGTCAAGTTCGTAAACAATTGCATGTTAACATTAGAAAAGTGAATATAAAAGACAACAATGTGGAATAACATGCAGTTCAAAAGACATGCTGGAGTAAGTGACAACTAGATATATACATTTTAAGAGAGCACCTCAAAATGTAGTTTCAAAAATTAGAAGTACATCACCGCTGTTAGAGGTGCCATCCCAACCTCGCTGATGCCTGCTACAGCCTTCAACCCTATGGCGGCACATGTACTTACCCGTCAGGAGGGTTTCACCAGAAGTGCATTGTCGACAATCAAGCACTGTGCGCCGATTAACTATCGTGCGCACTTATCCTGCATGTGCCACTTCTTCCCTCAGGTTTGCCGGAGTTCACCAGTCACATGTGAATGTTAAATCCGCGCTCAGTCGGATCATCCGCACATTTCTGTTGCATGAAAGCCGTCGCCCGCTGACGCCATGCAAATCCCCGAAAATGTTGGAAAATCCGACTAAAGTGCAGCCGCAGGATGCATAATATATAACCCCCTATATGTCTACTCATGGGGTTGTATCCTGTATCATATAGGAAATGTTCTCTTACTATATCCAGAGGGTAGGGGATAATTGTTAAGAATGAGGTCGTCTACTCTCTGGATGGAAGGGAGTAATGAATAGAACCCGCTTGCCCTCCACTTATGGGTCCCCCCCCCCCCCAACGATGTCAAGGATTTTCTTCATTTTTATTGGTATTTAATTAGACCAAGTTCTGTTAATTGACATTATTTCCCTCAACGCAGTACAATGGAATGGCTGAAAAATCATTATACCCCCCCAATGGTGTGATGGTCCGGCACAGCCATCAGGTTGTGTGCTGTTTCTTGGTGTAGAATTGAAATATCCGGAAGCGATTCCGTTTTTCTCCCCGGTGCAGTGTGACTTGCAGTCAGTGGAGGCAAACCAATGTAAACCGTCTTTGTAGACCCAGGAGCCGCAGAACTGCATTGCAGGTAATCTGAAAACAAAGGGGGTTAATGAATATCCCAATGATGCCGCTTATATCGAGAGATAACAGCAAGGGTTTTAATGAAGTAAATGTTTTTCTGTCCCCGGCCCTGGATGTGAGGCGTCTTATCCCAAGCAGATGTTCCCCACCGCTCCAGAACCATATACAGAGTATAATACTACAGATTCTTAGCGGTCTCCCTTGGCTTGTATCTCAGATTACAGGGGGGATTATCTTCTCATAGTATTACTGTTGTATCTTTACTCTTACATGGGAATTTATTGCAAAATGGTATAAATTTCTCAAATCAGTGCACTAAAAGCGATAAATCCTGCTCAAATGCCAATGTATTCAGTTTCAAGATAAATATATGCTAATAGAAGCATATCAGCCAACTAGTTGTCCTCCCCTGAGCCAAACCATGTGAAACTAGTGGGAAATCCATCGCTAGAATTGGAAGACAAGGGGGCCAGATTTACTACACGGCCATTTCGACACGATCCAGCGGCGCGTTCATCTGCGTTGGATTCGGGTCTTCCGGCGATTCACTATGGCAGGTCCGTCAGACGTGTTGACCAGGTGGCGTGTGCTGCGCTGAAGTTCCCCGGATGCACTGATCTTCACCAGCCGGACCAAGTGAAGGTAAGCGCGAGTACGCAAACACTTTTTTTTTTTAAATGCGGCGGATTTCCGAATCCGTCGGGTTTACGATCGGACATGCCCCCCCCAATTTCTGTTGCAGCATGCCGGCGCCGTTGCGCCAAAATCCGATTGCTGGCGCCAAAATCCCTGGGGCAATACAGGGAGGAAAATCGGGGCAAAAATCGGAAATATTCGGGTAACACGTCGGGAAAACGCGAATCAGCCCTTAGTAAATGACCCCCAATGATCTCCACAAAACAATTAATATAGGAGTTTCAGTCAACTTTATAATGGATTAGTATAGAGTAGATAAAGATAAGGTTGGAAAAAAAGAGGCAGAGGTCCATCAAAGGCAAACCTATACATTTAAAGGGGTTATCCCAATGATGAAAAAACCTGGCAGTTTTGTCCAAAAAACAGCGCCACACCTGAACATTTGTTTAGTCTGTAATATGCAACTAAGCAGCTGCATTCATTTCTATACAGCTAGGCTGAAATACCTACGCAAACACCTGGAGAGGTGTGTGGCTGTTTTTGGAAGAAAACAGCCATGCTTTCAACCTCGGGGAGAAGCCCTTTAAACAAATTATCTCTTTAGACACAGTTGTCGGATAAAACTTTAGTTTGGTAACAGCTATGCCTCTGGGAAGGGCATTCTCAGTCCAAGAGGACGGTCGTTAATGGTGCTGAAAGAGATGACGAGCACTAAAATGCTAGGGTGCTCGTTATCGACCGAAATTTAAGATGCTCGAGTGCTCGTTGTCGAGTAACGAGCCCCATTGAAATCAATGGGAGGAAACCCGAGCATTTTTCAGTCAACAATTACTAAACTCTTAACGAGCCCAGTGAAAGAACACAGTGCAGACAGATTGCAGGATGTTCTGGGAAAATCTGCAATCTGTCCGGAGACAAGCGTGCAGAGTGCAGAACGGTGTTCTCCGCAATAGTATTGAAGAAACAATAGTTGTAGAGAACACTTGCAGATGTGCCAAAGTCTTGTAATGTGTTCTCACACATATTGTCTTCAAATTATTGCGGAGAACACCGTTCTGCCGCGTGTCTCCGGAACAGATTGCAGATGTTCCCGACAATCGGCAATCTGTCTGAACTGTGTTCTTCACTGTTTTCTTCAATTAAACAATTAAATTAAACTGTTTTAATTGTATCTTTTTACTATCTTCCACTGTTTTTTGGTTTTAAATTAAATGCCGTTATCGAGCAGGGCAAAGACTCGTCCGAGACAACGAGCCGGCCGAGTATGCTAATACTCGATCCGAGCATCAAGCATCGGACGAGTTATATCGCTAATCACTAGTGCTGAAGTTACCTAGGTGGTACACTGGCCACAATCCTGGTAGATTGAGTCTTCCAAATCCAACCAGGGCTGGCAGTGACAGGGGGGATGGCCCTGCACATGGCTCTAAGGTTCCCCTGGGGCCATTCCCTGCTGGTAATGGTTATGGACTGATGTAAAGGAGAGGCCGGGCCCGGGAGCGGATGTTAAAAGTAAACCCAAGGACAAAGAGTGAGAACAATAGGACATAGACTTAGAGTCTCCCTTATGGTCCAAAACCCCGGAATATTGGTAAGACCATAGTGTAGGACCTGAGATAGGTAGCAGGCGTAGGCGGAAGTAGGATGGCTTTAATAATGGCATGACTAGGAAGACGTCTTTAGTCTGGTAGCTGTGGGACTAAAGTATAGAAAGCTTCGGCAGTCCAATGGCAACTCTTTAATGTTCTCCAAACTTAACAACCAAAATAACACCTCTGACACCCCAACAACCAAACAAACCCTAGACCACGGCCAACCCATTTATAGACTAGGGAATTTTCCCTCTAGAGGTTCTGGCGGCCAGCCAATGATAATCAGCTCAGTAGCACTTGACCACAAACAGTTTACTAAACATATTAAAATGGTGTAATGGACACTGAACATAGATACTAAGCAGGCCAGTAAGAAGAGTGTTTGCCCTCCTGCTCAGCTCATCAGAGGGCTCGTTATAAACGCGGCAATATAGGTTGATCGGCTATTTCCCCTAATAAACATGGATTACCCAGATTGAAATTAAGCTCAAGGATCAGACACAGGGTATCTACCATGTGCTATCAGCTCGGCCAAAAAGTGAGTTTGTGAAAGTATTAAGCTGATTTGGTGATTTTTGGAGAAATAGGATTGGGCAGATGAATTCAGCTGGCCCAATTACTCATCTCCCCCTCCCTCATTCAGCGGAAACATTAGTCCCATTCCACTTGCGTTGTACAGATCGTCATGCAGGTCATCCATCTAAATAACTGTACCCCAAGTATTTGTGTTTTATGCGTGATGGACGAGATTATGAGTTTCCTGGCATTGGAAAGGTTTCTATTTTAACTAAAAGCCAATAGGCCGAATGCAATTTTTCATTTGTATTAGACGAACTTTGTGGAAAGTGATTGGTGGTGAGTCAGAAGTGACCTTGGGCCAGCGCTCGCTTTGTTACTGGAAGCTTCTTAATGGATGAGAGGGAAACGTCATTACAGGCCTTTCATATTGAAGAAATGGAGCGACCGACCCGCGCAAATGTGACAAAAAGTTTACGCATAAAGATACATTTCTGTTGTTCCATCATGTGTCCTTATGTTAACGTGTATCCGAAATTTCAAAACTCAGTGGGAGATGGATCGGCTTCTTGACCCACTGGGAAGTTTTAACGTATCAATCTAAAGAAATACATGCACCTGTTAGGACTGAAAAAATGTGTGTAGAATTGGGTAAAGTAGATGTTTTTGATGAAAATTGTTTTTTTGAAAGCTATTGTTCCACCCAACAACAATAAATGCTCAAAAACAACAATCACTTCCCACACCTACAACATGAATTGGGGTGCAATACCGAGTACAGCCACCACACAATATTGGGCGCAGCGCTCGGTGAGCAGTGAAGAGATCTCAAGGTGTATCTGAACCCTGTGGTCTCATGAAAATGGCGGCAGTGGTGGCTCGGCGGTGAGGCGGTGGTGAAGACTGAATTCCTTTTATTGCTGACCTATTCCTAATTAAAGGGGTTGTACCAAGTTATATTGTTCTTTGGACAATCTGCTCGGTGAGAGCTCAACCTTTATGAAAGGATTGGAGATTTCTTAAGATTTTTTTCTCAGATTTCTTTTTTTTTTCTCAGCAATTTACCACACACCCATACTTTTAAATGGAGTTGCAAGACACATGCTCGGCATACCGCACCACCCTTTTGTAAGAAAGAGACCCCGAATCTGTTGAACGTTGTGAGTCCCAGCAGTCAGACCCCCAAAAATCCGATTGTTATCCCCTTTTTTGTGGAGCTGACATATAAATGTATCTTCTTTATCCCACAGGCTTAGTCATGTACCCTTTGCCTCTTCCACTTCACTTCCCTGGCTATAGGGGGGACACACTGTTGTAAGACAACTGGAACTGTAAGGCAACTGATGTAAGGCAACTAGCTATAGGACAACTGTCTGCAAGACAACTGACTGTAAGGCAACTGACTGTAAGGCAACTGGCTATAAGACAACTGACTGTAAGGCAACTGTCTGCAAGACAAGTGGCTACAATACAACTGTCTGTAAGACAACTGGCTAACAAGACAATGGGCTGACAAGCAACTGAACTACGGTAAGGCAACTGACTGTAAGTGCAACTGCTATAGGGACAACTGTCTGCAAGGACAACTGAACTGTAAGGCAATACATGACTGTAAGGCACAATGGGCTATAAGACAACTGACTGTACGGCAACGTGTCTGCAAACGACAAGTGACTACAATACACGTGTCTGTAAGACAATGGCACAAGACAAACTGGGCTATAAGGACAACTGACTTTAAACATATGTCTGAAGACAAGTGTCGTACAATACAACTGTCTGTAAGACAACTGGCTACAAGACAACTGACTGTAAGGCAACTGACTGTAAGGCAACTGGCTATAGGTTAACTGGCTACAAGACAACTGGCTGTAAGACAACTGGCTGTTACACAGCTGGCTATAAGACCGCTGGCTATAAGACAACTGGCTGTAAGACAACTGGCTATAGGATAACTGCCTGTAAGACAACTGGCTATAAGACAACTGACATAAGAAACATGGTATAAGACACTGACTCTAGACAACTGCACGTAGACAACTGGCTATAAGACAAACGACGTAAGTAAGCAACTAACTGGAAGGCAACGGGCTATCAGACAATGACAAAGACAACTCACTAAGGGAACAACTGACTGGTAAGACAACACAAGACAAGTGACTGTAAGACAACTAATGAAAGGAAACTGGCTATAAGAACAAGACTGTAAGAACCTGGCTATAAGGACAACTAACGGAAGGCAGAACTGGCATAAGACAACTAACTGGAAGGCAACACGGCTATAAGACAACTGACCTAAGAAAACTCACTAAGACAACTGCTTAAGACAACTCACTAAGACAACAGATGTAAGAAGCTAACTGCGAAGGCAAACTGACTGTAAGAACACTGCGCTAAAGAAAACTGGCATTAAGGCACGACTGTAAGGCAACAGGCATAAGAGCAAATGCTGAAGGCAACTGATAGACAAGCCACTAGACAAATGATGTAAGACAACTAAACTGGAAGACAACTGGTCATAAGAACACCTGACTGTAAGGACAACTGGCTAATAAGACAAACTGACTGTAAGACAACTAACTGTAAGGCAACAGCCTATAACGAAACTGACTGTAAGACAACGGCTCGCTAAGACAGCTCACTAAGACAACTGACTGTAAGACAACTAACTGGAAGGCAACTGATCTGTAAGACAACTGGCTATAAGAAAAAACTGACTAAGGAAAACTGCAATAGACAACTGGACTGTAAGACAAGGCTATAAGACAACTGACTAAGAAAACTGGCTTAAGACAACTGACATGTCAGGCAACTGACTGTCAAGACACTGGCTAAAGAAAATGGATGTAAGACAACTAACTGGAAGGCAATACTGGATAAGACAATGACAAGACAACTCACTAAGACAACTGACTGTAAGACAACTCACTAGGACAAATGGACTGTTAAGACAACTAACTGGAAGGCAACTGGCTATAAGACAACTAACTGGAAGGCAAATGGCTATAAAGACGAACTGACATGTATAGACACACTGGTATTAAGACAACTAACTGAAGGAAGTAAAGACAAACTGGACTGTAATGTAAGACACGCATGAAACTAACGGAGCAACTGGTATAGACAACTAACTGGAAGGCAACTGGCTATAAGACAACTAACGGAGGACAGGCTATCAGACAAGTGACTGTAAGACAACTTACTAAGCCACCTGTACTGTAAGACAAACTTACTAAGACAACTGACTGTAAGACAACTCACTAAGACAACTGACTGTAAGACAACTAACTGGAAGGCAACTGACTGTAAGACAACTGGCTAAAGAAAACTAGCATTAAGACAACTGACTGTAAGGCAACAGGCTATAAGACAACTGACTAAGACAACTGACTAAGACAACTCACTAAGACAACTGACTGTAAGACAACTAACGACCGTTGGCGCCAACGTCTCCGGCATTCCTATGTAGGCGCCGCCACAAACCGGTCGAATGCAACAAAAAATGTGCCTCGGACACTTCTGAAATACATGAGCAGTTTGAAACCTAAAAGAACAGGCAAAGTCAGACAGAAAACTGGCGCAAGGACCTTATTAATTGTGCCCCATTGTCTTACAAGTGGACTGTGTTCCAATATTGTAGTGAGTTAGTCCTTAAAGGGGATGTCCGGATTAGGTTTTTATGTAATCAGGTCTTAAGAAGGGGGGAATTATAAAAATAAAAAACAATGTATCTCACCTCTTATCAGTGTGGTGTCTCTCCTCCTTATGGCCAGTTTGTTTAAAAATGATTAGCAGTAACGCAGCGCCAACACGGTGCGCCCGCTGCAGAAGCAGTTGAAGGCTGTTGATGGAATCACCACTCAGCATCTGCTACACAAGGGAGATGTTGAGTAAGTAGACAATGGGGCAGATTTACTACCCGAGCCCATTCGCATCCAGCGGCGCGTTTCTTGCCACGGATGTTTGCGTCCCGCCGGGATTAGAAGGTAGTGCCTCTTCATCGCGCCGGAACTGCATCGCGCCGGAAGGCACCGAGCATGGACCCCAGGTGAGGTAAGCGCTGCCAACGCGACACATTTTTCAAGTTTTTAGATGCGGCGGTTTTCCGAATACGTCAAGGTTTTCGTTCGGCCACGTCCCCCGTTTCCGAGCGTGCATGCCGGCGCCGCATGCGCCACAATCCGATCGCCCTGTGCGCCAAAAAACCCCGGGGCAATTCAGGTACAATCGGCGCAACATCGGAAATATTCGGGTAACAGCGGGACAACGCCGATATCGGGCTAGTAAATATAAAATTAAAAAACATCTTACCCAGACCACCCCTAAGCAGCTCTGTTCTTGTATCAGGTCATCTCAAATAGTTTTGTAAATTAAAACGTTTAGTTAAAACTGTTATGGAGATGAATCTTTGTAAGCACAGGAAAATCCCTCTATCTCTCCTCTTCAGCCCTCTCTGACCGCTAGACCGACCTCAGTTCACTGATCAGATCTGTCTCAGAGGTCTAGGAGGAGAATTCACTTCTATACTTTAATCATACTGCTGTATTCCTGCTGGATATTACTCTAAACTGCTGGAGTTATGCGAAATAACCTGAATTTCTGTAAATGCATAATCCTTGTGTCGTGTCTATCCTGATCAGCTTCTCGACTCCACTTACTCTGTATACTCTTTAAAGGGGGTTTTGTCAATGTATAAACAATATCTTATATAGGCGCAGGGGGGGGGGGTTAAAAAAGATACACAGGTTATATCACCTCTCTCCCTACCAGGTCCTGCTTATACAGAGACGGAGAGTGCCCTCCCAACCTACGCTGTATGCCTGCTACAGCCTTCAACGCTTTTATGGGGCACATTTACTTACCCGTCAGGAGGAGTCACCGAAAGGCATGGTCCGACAATCAAGCACTGTGCCGCGATTCACTACGTGCGCCCTAGAGCCTGACATGTGTCACTTCTTACCTCAGGTTTGACCGGAGTTCAACATCCACAATTTGACATGTTAAATCCCGCGCTCAGCGGATCATCGATTTCTGTTGCATGAAAGAGTCGCCGCTGAGCCATGCAATCCCGAAATGTTGGAAAAACCGACTAAAGTGCTAGCCGCAGGCTGCATAATATAATAACCGAAAATTGAAGGAGTCCAGTCACCTACACCAAACAGGAGAAGCCAATGAAGCACGGACTGCCCCACTGCAAGGGCTGCCAAGGTTAACCGACGTAGGAAAAAAGGATTCGTGTCCAGCTGCATCCAAGATAATCCACACTTTTATTAGGGAAATTGTTTAAAATTCCAGAGTGTTACATGGCCAACATGTTTCAAGCGGGCAGACCGCTTATAATCATGGCTTAAACAAACGAGTGAGACAAACAAACTAAAAAGCATGTGTTAGACAGATACACACCCCCAAACTGATGATGCGGATGTGTCACTTCCTGGAATCCTCGAAATGTATTGGAGGAAGAAGAGAAAAGAAACAGACCCGGGCCCGCCCCTACGGACCGCCACAAAAGGTGCCATCCTCGCACCCATGTATCAACCTCCTACCACGTTCAAATCAGCCCACAACACCTTTATCTGCCAGCAACAATTCAGGGAATCTCAGTTCTGTCGAGTGTCAAGTTCGTAAACAATTGCATGTTAACATTAGAAAAGTGAATATAAAAGACAACAATGTGGAATAACATGCAGTTCAAAAGACATGCTGGAGTAAGTGACAACTAGATATATACATTTTAAGAGAGCACCTCAAAATGTAGTTTCAAAAATTAGAAGTACATCACCGCTGTTAGAGGTGCCATCCCAACCTCGCTGATGCCTGCTACAGCCTTCAACCCTATGGCGGCACATGTACTTACCCGTCAGGAGGGTTTCACCAGAAGTGCATTGTCGACAATCAAGCACTGTGCGCCGATTAACTATCGTGCGCACTTATCCTGCATGTGCCACTTCTTCCCTCAGGTTTGCCGGAGTTCACCAGTCACATGTGAATGTTAAATCCGCGCTCAGTCGGATCATCCGCACATTTCTGTTGCATGAAAGCCGTCGCCCGCTGACGCCATGCAAATCCCCGAAAATGTTGGAAAATCCGACTAAAGTGCAGCCGCAGGATGCATAATATATAACCCCCTATATGTCTACTCATGGGGTTGTATCCTGTATCATATAGGAAATGTTCTCTTACTATATCCAGAGGGTAGGGGATAATTGTTAAGAATGAGGTCGTCTACTCTCTGGATGGAAGGGAGTAATGAATAGAACCCGCTTGCCCTCCACTTATGGGTCCCCCCCCCCCCCAACGATGTCAAGGATTTTCTTCATTTTTATTGGTATTTAATTAGACCAAGTTCTGTTAATTGACATTATTTCCCTCAACGCAGTACAATGGAATGGCTGAAAAATCATTATACCCCCCCAATGGTGTGATGGTCCGGCACAGCCATCAGGTTGTGTGCTGTTTCTTGGTGTAGAATTGAAATATCCGGAAGCGATTCCGTTTTTCTCCCCGGTGCAGTGTGACTTGCAGTCAGTGGAGGCAAACCAATGTAAACCGTCTTTGTAGACCCAGGAGCCGCAGAACTGCATTGCAGGTAATCTGAAAACAAAGGGGGTTAATGAATATCCCAATGATGCCGCTTATATCGAGAGATAACAGCAAGGGTTTTAATGAAGTAAATGTTTTTCTGTCCCCGGCCCTGGATGTGAGGCGTCTTATCCCAAGCAGATGTTCCCCACCGCTCCAGAACCATATACAGAGTATAATACTACAGATTCTTAGCGGTCTCCCTTGGCTTGTATCTCAGATTACAGGGGGGATTATCTTCTCATAGTATTACTGTTGTATCTTTACTCTTACATGGGAATTTATTGCAAAATGGTATAAATTTCTCAAATCAGTGCACTAAAAGCGATAAATCCTGCTCAAATGCCAATGTATTCAGTTTCAAGATAAATATATGCTAATAGAAGCATATCAGCCAACTAGTTGTCCTCCCCTGAGCCAAACCATGTGAAACTAGTGGGAAATCCATCGCTAGAATTGGAAGACAAGGGGGCCAGATTTACTACACGGCCATTTCGACACGATCCAGCGGCGCGTTCATCTGCGTTGGATTCGGGTCTTCCGGCGATTCACTATGGCAGGTCCGTCAGACGTGTTGACCAGGTGGCGTGTGCTGCGCTGAAGTTCCCCGGATGCACTGATCTTCACCAGCCGGACCAAGTGAAGGTAAGCGCGAGTACGCAAACACTTTTTTTTTTTAAATGCGGCGGATTTCCGAATCCGTCGGGTTTACGATCGGACATGCCCCCCCCAATTTCTGTTGCAGCATGCCGGCGCCGTTGCGCCAAAATCCGATTGCTGGCGCCAAAATCCCTGGGGCAATACAGGGAGGAAAATCGGGGCAAAAATCGGAAATATTCGGGTAACACGTCGGGAAAACGCGAATCAGCCCTTAGTAAATGACCCCCAATGATCTCCACAAAACAATTAATATAGGAGTTTCAGTCAACTTTATAATGGATTAGTATAGAGTAGATAAAGATAAGGTTGGAAAAAAAGAGGCAGAGGTCCATCAAAGGCAAACCTATACATTTAAAGGGGTTATCCCAATGATGAAAAAACCTGGCAGTTTTGTCCAAAAAACAGCGCCACACCTGAACATTTGTTTAGTCTGTAATATGCAACTAAGCAGCTGCATTCATTTCTATACAGCTAGGCTGAAATACCTACGCAAACACCTGGAGAGGTGTGTGGCTGTTTTTGGAAGAAAACAGCCATGCTTTCAACCTCGGGGAGAAGCCCTTTAAACAAATTATCTCTTTAGACACAGTTGTCGGATAAAACTTTAGTTTGGTAACAGCTATGCCTCTGGGAAGGGCATTCTCAGTCCAAGAGGACGGTCGTTAATGGTGCTGAAAGAGATGACGAGCACTAAAATGCTAGGGTGCTCGTTATCGACCGAAATTTAAGATGCTCGAGTGCTCGTTGTCGAGTAACGAGCCCCATTGAAATCAATGGGAGGAAACCCGAGCATTTTTCAGTCAACAATTACTAAACTCTTAACGAGCCCAGTGAAAGAACACAGTGCAGACAGATTGCAGGATGTTCTGGGAAAATCTGCAATCTGTCCGGAGACAAGCGTGCAGAGTGCAGAACGGTGTTCTCCGCAATAGTATTGAAGAAACAATAGTTGTAGAGAACACTTGCAGATGTGCCAAAGTCTTGTAATGTGTTCTCACACATATTGTCTTCAAATTATTGCGGAGAACACCGTTCTGCCGCGTGTCTCCGGAACAGATTGCAGATGTTCCCGACAATCGGCAATCTGTCTGAACTGTGTTCTTCACTGTTTTCTTCAATTAAACAATTAAATTAAACTGTTTTAATTGTATCTTTTTACTATCTTCCACTGTTTTTTGGTTTTAAATTAAATGCCGTTATCGAGCAGGGCAAAGACTCGTCCGAGACAACGAGCCGGCCGAGTATGCTAATACTCGATCCGAGCATCAAGCATCGGACGAGTTATATCGCTAATCACTAGTGCTGAAGTTACCTAGGTGGTACACTGGCCACAATCCTGGTAGATTGAGTCTTCCAAATCCAACCAGGGCTGGCAGTGACAGGGGGGATGGCCCTGCACATGGCTCTAAGGTTCCCCTGGGGCCATTCCCTGCTGGTAATGGTTATGGACTGATGTAAAGGAGAGGCCGGGCCCGGGAGCGGATGTTAAAAGTAAACCCAAGGACAAAGAGTGAGAACAATAGGACATAGACTTAGAGTCTCCCTTATGGTCCAAAACCCCGGAATATTGGTAAGACCATAGTGTAGGACCTGAGATAGGTAGCAGGCGTAGGCGGAAGTAGGATGGCTTTAATAATGGCATGACTAGGAAGACGTCTTTAGTCTGGTAGCTGTGGGACTAAAGTATAGAAAGCTTCGGCAGTCCAATGGCAACTCTTTAATGTTCTCCAAACTTAACAACCAAAATAACACCTCTGACACCCCAACAACCAAACAAACCCTAGACCACGGCCAACCCATTTATAGACTAGGGAATTTTCCCTCTAGAGGTTCTGGCGGCCAGCCAATGATAATCAGCTCAGTAGCACTTGACCACAAACAGTTTACTAAACATATTAAAATGGTGTAATGGACACTGAACATAGATACTAAGCAGGCCAGTAAGAAGAGTGTTTGCCCTCCTGCTCAGCTCATCAGAGGGCTCGTTATAAACGCGGCAATATAGGTTGATCGGCTATTTCCCCTAATAAACATGGATTACCCAGATTGAAATTAAGCTCAAGGATCAGACACAGGGTATCTACCATGTGCTATCAGCTCGGCCAAAAAGTGAGTTTGTGAAAGTATTAAGCTGATTTGGTGATTTTTGGAGAAATAGGATTGGGCAGATGAATTCAGCTGGCCCAATTACTCATCTCCCCCTCCCTCATTCAGCGGAAACATTAGTCCCATTCCACTTGCGTTGTACAGATCGTCATGCAGGTCATCCATCTAAATAACTGTACCCCAAGTATTTGTGTTTTATGCGTGATGGACGAGATTATGAGTTTCCTGGCATTGGAAAGGTTTCTATTTTAACTAAAAGCCAATAGGCCGAATGCAATTTTTCATTTGTATTAGACGAACTTTGTGGAAAGTGATTGGTGGTGAGTCAGAAGTGACCTTGTGCCAGCGCTCGCTTTGTTACTGGAAGCTTCTTAATGGATTAGAGGGACACAGTCCATTACAGGCCTTTCATTATTGAAGAAATGGAGCGACCGCTCCGCGCAAATGTGACAAAAAGTTTACGCATAAAGATACATTTCTGTTGTTCCATCATGTGTCCTTATGTTAACGTGTATCCGAAATTTCAAAACTCAGTGGGAGATGGATCGGCTTCTTGACCACTGGGAAGCTTTTAACGTATCAATCTAAAGAAATACATGCACCTTTTAGACTGAAAATGTGTAGAATTAGGTAAAGTAGATGTTTTTGATGAAAATTGTTTTTTTGAAAGCTATTTTTCCACCCACACAACAATAAACTGCTCAAAAACAACAATCACTTCCCACACCTACAACATGAATTGGGGTGCAATACCGAGTACAGCCACCACACAATATTGGGCGCAGCGCTCGGTGAGCAGTGAAGAGATCTCAAGGTGTATCGAACCCATGTGGTCTCATGAAAATGGCGGCAGTGGTGGCTCGGCGGTGAGGCGGTGGTGAAGACTGAGTATTTTTATTGGACCTATTCCTAATTAAAGGGGTTGTACCAAGTTTATATTGTATTTGACAATTGCTCGGTGAAGAGCTCAAACCTTTATGAAAGGATTGGAGATTTCTTAGGATTTTTTACTCAGATTCTTTTTTTTCCAGCAATTTACCACACACCCATACTTTTAAATGGAGTTGCAAGACACATGCTCGGCATACCGCACCACCCTTTTGTAAGAAAGAGACCCCGAATCTGTTGAACGTTGTGAGTCCCAGCAGTCAGACCCCCAAAAATCGTGCATGTTATCCTCCTTTTTGTGGAGTGACATATAAATGGATATTTCATTTTATCCCACAGCTTAGTATTGTTCTACCCTTTGCCTCTTCCACTTCACTTCCCTGGCTATAGGACAACTGACTGTAAGACAACTGACTGTAAGGCAACTGACTGTAAGGCAACTAGCTATAGGACAACTGTCTGCAAGACAACTGACTGTAAGGCAACTGACTGTAAGGCAACTGGCTATAAGACAACTGACTGTAAGGCAACTGTCTGCAAGACAAGTGGCTACAATACAACTGTCTGTAAGACAACTGGCTACAAGACAACTGGCTACAAGACACAACTCGGTAAGGCAACATGACTTGTAAGTGAAACTGCTATAGGGACAACATGTCGGCAAGGACAACTGAATGTAAGGCATAATGACTGTAAGGCAAGGGCTATAAGAGCAACTGACTGTAGGCAACGTGTCTGCAAGACAAGTGCTACAATACACTTCTGTAAGACAACTGGCTACAAGACAACTGGCTATAAGACAACTGACTTTAAAGCAACTGTCTGCAAGACAAGTGGCTACAATACAACTGTCTGTAAGACAACTGGCTACAAGACAACTGACTGTAAGGCAACTGACTGAATAAGGCAACTGGCTATAGTGTAAACTGGGCTACAAGACAAATGGCTTGTAGAAACTGGCTGTTACACACGCTGGCTATAAGAACCGCTGGCTATAAGACAACTGCTGTAAGGGACAACTTGGCTATAGGTAAATGACTGTAAGACAACTGGCATATAAGCAACTGAATAAGAAACATGGCTATAAGACAACTGACTCTGAGACAACTGACTGTAAGACAACTGGCTATAAGATCAACGTGACTTAGATAAGACAACTAATGGAAGGCAACTGGTATAGACAACTGAATAAGACCACTCACTAAGGACAACTGACTGTAAGACAATCCTACAGACAAGTGACTGTAAGACAACTAATGAAAGGACAACTGGCTATAAGAACAATCGGACTGTAAGAAAACTGGCTATAAGGACAACTAACGGAAGGCAAAGAACTGGCATAAGACAACTACTGGAAGGCAACACGGCTATAAGCACTGCCTAAGAAAACTCACTAAGACACACTGACTGTAAGACAACTCACTAAGACAACAGATGTAAGAAGCTAACTGGGAAGGCAACTGAATGTAAGAAACACTGCTAAAGAAAACTGGCATTAAGGACCACTGACTGTAAGGCAACAGGCGGTATAAGACAACAGTGCCTAGGCAACTGAACTAAGGGACAAGCCACTACGACAATGACTGTAAGACAAACTAAACTGGAAGACAACTGGTTCATAAGACACTGACTGTAAGACAACGTGGCTATAAGACAAACTGACTGTAAGACAACTAACTGTAAGGCAACCGCCTATACGACAATGACTGTAAGACAACGGCTGCTAAGACAACTCACTAAGACAACTGACTGTAAGACAACTAACTGGAAGGCAACTGATCTGTAAGACAACTGGCTATAAGAAAAAACTGACTAAGAAACTGGCAATACAGACAACTGGACTGTAAGAAACAGGCTATAGACAAACTGACTAAGAAAACTGGCTATAAGACAAGCTGACATGTCAGGCAACTGACTGTCAAGACAACTGGGCTATAAGAAAATGGATCTGTAAGACAACTAACTGGAAGGAAACTGGATTAAGACAACTGACTAAGACAACTCACTAAGACAACTGACTGTAAGACAACTCACTAAGACAACTGACTGTAAGACAACTAACTGGAAGGCAACTGGCTATAAGACAACTAACTGGAAGGCAACTGGCTATAAGACAACTGACTGTAAAGACACTGCTATTAAGACAAACTAACTGGAAGGCAACTGGTATAAGACCAAAACTGATTAAGTAAGGACAACTGGCATATGAGACAACTAACCGGAAGGCAACTGGCATAAGACAACTAACGGAGAAGGCTATCAGACAGGTGATTAAGATACTAAACTGACTGTAGACAACTTACTAAGACAACTGAATGTAAGACAGACTACTAAGACAACTGACGTAGGAATACAGACAACACTGTACGAAACGATGGAGGCAACTGACTGTAAGACCAATGGCTAAAGAAACAACTAGCATTAAGACACTGACTGTAAGGGCAACAGGCTATAAGACAAAATGACTAAGGACAACTGATAAGAAACTCACTAAGACAACTGACTGTAAGACAATAATAATGGAAGACAACTGGCATAAACATCTGACTGTTAACGACAACTGGCTATAAGAACACTAACTGGAAGCAACTGGCTATAAGACAACTAATCGAAGGCAACGGGCTATAAGGACAACCTGACTGTAAGACAACATGGCTATAAGACAACTGACTGTAAGACAACTAACTGGAAGGCAACAGGTCCTTAGAACTAAAAGACAACTGACTGTAAGAAAATGGCTGTAAGACAACTCACTAAGACAACTGACTGTAAGACAACTAACTGGAAGACAACTGGCTATAAGACACGACAACTGCTACAGATCTGGCTTCAGTAGGGAACTTCCTTCTCTGCTCTTTATTCAG
>CM033646.1:163242263-163354260 GCA_019512145.1 Engystomops pustulosus | reverse complement strand
TACCAGGACAGGAACGGAGGATCATGTAGGACTAGATTGATATCACTGGACAGCGGTGGAGATCATTCTGTAGATAGATATATCACTGGAACAGGAACGGGAGATCATCTGTAGACTAGATGATATACTGGCTCGGAATGGGAGACGTCTGTAGACTAGATGATATCACTGGACAGAGATGGAGATCCATTTGTAGACTAGATGATATCACAGGACAGGACGGAGATCATTCTGTAGACTAGATGATACATGGACAGGGACGGAGATCATTCTGTAGACTAGATGATATCATCTGGACAGGACGGAGATTTATTCTGTTAGACTAGATGATATCATGGCTCGAGGAGAGATCATTCTCTGTAGACTAGATGATACACTGGACGGATGGAGATCATTCGTAGACTAGAGTGATATCACAGGACAGAACGGGAGATCATTCTGTAGACTAGATGAATCACTGGACCAGGACGGAGATCATTCTGTAGACTAGATGATATCACAGGACAGGACGGAGATCATTCTGTAGACTAGATGATATCCACTGGAACAGGATGGAGATCATTTTGTTAGACTAATGATATCAAGGACAGGACGGAGATCATTCGTGACTAGATGATATCACTGGACAGGAGGAAGTCATTCTGTAGACTAGATGATATCACAGGACGAGGACGGAGATCATTCTGTAGACTAGATGATACTACTGGACAGGATGGAGATCACTTTCGAGACTAGATGATATCACAGACAGGACGGAGATCATTCTGTAGACTAGATGATATCACTGGACAGGACGGAGATCATTCTGTTGGACTAGATGATATCACAGGACAGGATGGAGATCATTTGTAGAATACCCAGATGATATCAACTGGACCAGGGTGGAGATCATTCTGAGTAGACTAGAGATATCACAGGACAGGACAGAGATCATTCTGTAGACTAGATGATATCACTGGACAGGATGGGATCATTCTGTAGACTAGATGATATCACAGGACAGATGGAGATCATTCTGTAGACTAGATGATACATGGACCAGGGTGGAGGGAGATTTTCTGTAGACTAGATGATATCACAGGACAGGACAGAGATCATTCTGTAGACTAGATGATATCACAGGACAGGATGGAGATCATTCTGTAGACGAGATGAAATCACATGACAGGACGGAGATCATTCTGTAGACTAGATGATACCACAGGACAGGACAGAGATCATTCTGTAGACTAGATGATATCACAGGACAGGATGGAGATCATTCTGTAGACTAGATGATATCCAGGCCAGGATGGAGATCATTCTGTTAGACTAGATGATATCACGGACCGGATGGAGATCATTTCTGTAGGACTAGATGGTCCTGGACAGGATGGAGATCATCGTAGACTGATGATTACGGACAGGAGGAGATCATTATGTAGATAGATGATATCACTGGACAGGATGGAGATCTTCTGTAGACTAGATGATATCACTGGACAGGATGGAGATCATCTGTAGACTAGATGATATCACAGGACAGGATGGAGATCATTCTGTAGACTAGATGATATCACAGGACAGGATGGAGATCATTCTGTAGACTAGATTATATCACAGGACAGGACGGAGATCATTCTGTAGGCTAGATGATACCACAGGACAGGACGGAGATCATTCTGTAGACTAGATGATATCACAGGACAGGATGGAGATCAGTTCGTAGACTAGATGATACCACAGGACAGGACGGAGATCATTCTGTAGACTAGATGCTACCACGGGACAGATGGAGATCATTCTGTAGACTAGATGATATCACAGGGGACAGGATGGAGATCATTCTGTAGACTAGATGATCCAGGGAACACGGAGTCATTGTAGACTAGATGATATCACAGGACAGGATGAAGCATTCTGTAGACTAGATGATATCACAGGACAGGACGGAGATCATTCTGTAGACTAGATGATACCACAGGACAGGACGGAGATCATTCTGTAGACTAGATGATATCACTGGACAGGATGGAGATCATTCTGTAGACTAGATGATATCACAGGACAGTATGGAGATCATTCTGTAGACTAGATGATATCACAGGACAAGACGGAGACCATTCTGTAGACTAGATGATATCACTGGACAGGATGGAGATCATTCTGTAGACTAGATGATATCACAGGACAGGATGGAGATCATTCTGTACACTAGGATGATATCAAAGGACAGGACAGAGTATTCTGTAGACTAGATGATATCAAACAGGAACAGGACAGAGATCATTCTGTAGACTAGCTGATATCACAGGACAGGACAGAGATCATTCTGTGATAGATGATATCACTGGCCCGGATGGAGATCATTCTGTAGACTAGATGATCAGACAGGACAGGATGGAGATCAATTTGTAGACTAGGTGATATCAACGGACAGGACGGAGATCATTCTGTAGACTAGAAGATATCACGTCGGAGGAGACATTTGTAGACTAGATGATCACTGGACAGGATGGAGATCATTATGTAGACTAGATGAATACACTGGCCGGATGGGATCATCTGTAGAATAGATGATATCACAGGACAGGATGGAGATCATTCTGTAGACTAGATGATCCACAGGGACCGGAGAGATCTCTGTAGACTAGATGATATCACAGACAGGATGGAGCCTAATTCTGTAGACATAGATGATATCACTGGACAGGAGGAGATCATTCTGTGTAGACTAGATGATATCACAGGACAGGACGGAGATCTTCTGTAGACTAGATGATATCACAGGACAGGAGGAGATATCGTAGACTAGTGATATCACGGACAGGACAGAGATCATTCTGTAGACTAGAAGTATCACCGTCCGGACAAGGAGATCATTTGGTAGACTAGATGATATCACTGGACCAGGACGGAGATATTCTGTAGACTAGAGATATCACCCGATCCAGGACACGGAGATCATTCTGTAAGACTAGATGATATCACAGGACAGGACGGAGATATTCTGTAGACTAAGATGTATCACGGACAGGATGGAGATCATTCTGTAGACTAGATGATATCACTGGACAGGACGGAGATTCATTCTGTAGACTAGATGATTCACTGGCTCGGATGGAGATCATTCTGTAGACTAGATGATATCACTGGTCGGATGGAGATCATTCTGTAGACGATGATATCACTGGACAGGGTAGTAGAGATCATTATGTAGACTAGATGTGATATCACTGGACAGGGACGAGATCATTCTGTAGACTAGATGTGATATCACAGGACAGGACCAGAGATCATTCTGTTAGACTAGATGATATCACTGGACAGGAACGGAGATCATTCTGTAGACTAGATGATATCACCTGGACAGGGTGGAGATCATTGTAGACTAGATGATATCACTGACAGGACAGGAGATCATTCTGTAGACTAGATGTATCACGGACAGGACGAGATCATTCTGTCACTAGATGAATACAGGACAGGACAGAGATCATTATGTAGACTAGATGATATCACTGGACAGGACGGAGATCATTCTGTAGACTAGATGATATCACTGGACAGGACGGAGATCATTCTGTAAGACTAGATGATACACAGGACAGGACAGAGATCATTCTGTAGACTAGATGATCACAGGACAGGACGGAGATCATTCGTAAACTAGATGATATCACTGGACAGGACGGAGATCATTCTGTAACTAGAGATATCACTGGCAGGATAGAGATCATTCTGTAGACTAGATGATATCACGGACAGGATGGAGATCATTCTGTAGACTAGATGATATCACGGACAGGACAGAGATCATCTGTAGAACTAGATGATATCACTGGACAGGACGGAGATCATTCTGTAGACTAGATGATATCAACTGGACGGATAGAGATCATTCTGTAGACTAGATGATATCATAGGGCCAGATGGAGATCATTCTGTACACTAGATGATATCACGGACAGGACAGAGATCATTCTGTAGACTAGATGATATCACTGGACGGACGGAGATCATTCTGTATGACTAGATGATACACGGACAGGACAGGAGATCATTTGTAGACTAGATGATATCACTGGACAGGATGAGATCATTCTGTAGACTAGATGATATCACTGGACAGGATGGAGATCATTCTGTAGACTAGGATGATATCACTGGACAGGGTGGAGATCATTAGTAGACTAGATGATATCACTGGACAGGAGGAGATCATTCTGTAGACTAGATGATATCACTGGCCGGATGGAGATCATTCGAACTGATGATATCCGGCCCGGATGGAGATAATTCTGATAACTAATGATATCACTGGACAGGATGGAGATCATTCTGTAGACTAGATGATATCACAGGACAGGATGGAGATAATTCTGTACACTAGATGATATCACTGGCCCGGATGGAGATCATTCTGTAGACTAGATGATATCACAGGACAGGATGGAGATAATTCTGTACACTAGATGATATCACTGGACAGGGTGGAGATCATTCTGTAGACTAGATGATATCACAGGACAGGACAGAGATCATTCTGTAGACTAGATGATATCACTGGACAGGACGGAGATCATTCTGTAGACTAGATGATCTCACTGGACAGGTCGGAGATCATTCTGTAGAACCACTTACTATGTACAGGACTGAGATCTGTATAACCAATTAAATCAATAAATACAGATCACATCCATCTATACAGGATAATGATCTTCCTCTACAGCAGTTGACTTGCTCCTTACAGGACTGTACAATGACCTCACTCTGTACAAGATTGAGAAATTTCTGTGTAGCCCATGACATCACCATTTACAGGATTGAGAAATTTCTGTGTAGCCCATGACATCACTGTGAACAGGATTGAAATTTTTCTATAAAACCGATTACATCATCGCCTAAAGGATTGATATTTTGATGTAATACAAATGACGTCACTCTAAACAAGCCTGAGATCTTTCTGTATCCCAGATGACATCACTTGGACATGATTGAGATATTTCTGTGTAGCCAATGATATCACCGTATACAGGTTTGATGAGATTACTGTGTACAGGGATGAGATCTTTCAGTGTAGCCAATGAAATCACTTTCATTGAGATTGTAGTGTGTACCCAATGACCTAAGTCTATTCCAGACTGAGATCTTTCTCTGTAGCTGATGACATCATTCTGTAAAGAACTGACATCATCTCGTTAGGTGGACCTCGGAAGACCTCGCTGTGTACAGCACTGAAGGCATTCTGTGTAGGCGATGACATAACTCTACAGGTTTGAGATCTTTTTGTATAGCGGATGACATCATAGGTCACCACTTACATTACATGGCAGCTATAAGGCAGGGTGTGGGGTCATCTCTCTGTGACACTCATAAATCCCAATTGTCAATAGTTCATATCCTAATAATGATTGGGAGAGAGGGATTGCACAAGTCCAGCTTGGATTTCGTCATTCCTGTTGCACATCTCTCCACTCCACGGGTCACGACTTAGCGAGGTTACCACCAACCATCGCCAGAAGATAAATCATTGCATAATTTATGTTAAGTGCTAATTTAGCCGTATTTCCATCTCTATTGACGATCTTCCTGACAGTGAAGGCTTTTAAGTACTCAAATCAGTAAGATCTGCAGGTTTTGGACCAGAAAATGACATTTTAATGGAAAAATGCTGTCTTTAATGAGTGAGGCCCCATTTGTCAATTAATCCACTGATGGTAGAAATCAGTCGAGAGAGGAAAGGGAACGGAAGAAGCCACGTATTGTGCGCAATTACAGGAAAGGAGCGGGGACTGGGAGCTATAAGGTGCTCGAAATAAATACTGGCGGAGGTGACGGCATATTATAGATCATGTAATGTATGGTGACCATTACCATAAATCTTGATCATCAGAATGACTTGAAATGATGTGACTTGGCTGTAAAGTTCTCTATAAATAAAGAAAAGGTAATAAAAGTGGAAAAATATAACACATTTTTATATAAAGCGACTGTCAACAAGTGTCCATCATCATCATAGGACAAGCAGAGACTCTGCCAAACCTCGTCATTCTATGTAATATATTTGAATTGCTCATGTAATACTACATCCCACCTGTGGGGTTGCTGTTGGGAAAGAGAGCAGCTGAAGAAACATGGCTCCACCCCCTGTAACATGTAAGCATAACACAGGCCTGATTCCCACTTGTTATATCTTCTTCAGCACAGGAGTATACCCTGCAGCGGCGCCTCCATCACTAGAGAAGAAGCGTCTGCCGCCTGTTGCGCCTTGAGAATAATATCAGACTAATTAGAAGAATAAATAAGACGCTGGTTACCCCAGTAACATTTATTACTGCAAATAATTCAATTAGTTTCTAGAATTGACATCTTAAATCTGGATTAATCAATGGATTATATTTTCTGCTCCGGCAGAATAAACAGTTTTGTTCTTTTGTGCTGTGATGCATTTCAATACTTTTGTGCTTTACATAATTCATGGAGGCGCCGCCGCCGGTCTACAGCGCGCACAACCTCAGTTCTGCCAACTCTGGGGCAAAATCAAAGCCCATATTACAGTCACCACAAGGACATGAAGTCATTATTCTACTTCTTAATGAGACCTTCCTCTTTTTTATCATTAGGAGACATTTACCAGTTCATCTCCACCCAAGACAAGAGATCAATGTGTCTTATATAGAGTCTTAGGAAAGGGAAGTTTTCTACAGTGTCAGTCGTGGTCCTTATATTAACATTAAAAATTCATATAATAAAGTCTTAAAAGAACATTGCTGTTGGAGGCAAGAGCCACATTCATCATTTTTGGAGCCTGTAGACTGCTTATATAGTCAGCAGAATAGTGAGTGCAGCTCTGGAGTATAATACAGGATGTAACTCAGGATCAGTACAGGATAAGTGCAGATGTGGTGTGTCCATGGAAAGGGGGGGTACGCCTGTGTTTTCCGTGTCTCTCATGCATTATTCCTCTACTCCACACCCCATCCTCCTCCCTATCCCTGAAATGCTCAATGTACAGAGGAGACTTGAGACACAAGGCACACATGCTGCTGAGTGGCAGGGAGGCACATGTACATGTAAATAAATTTGATATAAGTACGAATATTCAGATCATGTTAACAAACGGCATTTTAACAATGAGCTGGCATAGGGCTTTAGGAACCTTTGACCCGCTTATCAAACCATATTTCATATGTTAGCGTCACGATATAATGTCTATTAAAGGGGTTTCCCCAGAATCAGCAAAAGATATATAACGCTTTTTCAAGGTTGCTGTAAAGGGGATTGAAGACAGTGTTAGGGTATGTGTTGCTGGTCAGTGTGTAAACCAGACTTTGGTTGTTAGTAGCAGAAGAATGTTGGAAAATGGATCTATATTCCAGAACTTGTGCTTCTCAAAAGTGTATGGGGGTGTGTCCTAACACTGCTGGGGATCTTAGCTTTCTGCCATGAGTAGCTTACAATAGCCCCCTCCAATATATTAGTTGTTGCTTTTTTTTTTTTGATGCGATTGTCACTCAGAGAAGAGGGAGAAGATCTGTAACATTTTAGTGTAGAAGTGCTCAGAATGACAGCAGTGTAGGATCCTCTACCAGGCATGTACAGAACCAATCCATCGTTCACAGTCTGCTGCTCCCTAACATACAAAGCAAAAACCATAGATAACTAGCTTCTTTATGAATTCTACCGTGAAGGATGGACAGATTCCCTGTTTTGTGTAATTAGCGTCTTATGTTTCCACCATGCTTTACAGGAAGCAGATCTTTAGGGCACAGGTTGGGCTTATTTGCATAGTCGATTAGATTTCGAGGTATCCGTGCTCAGTCTGGCCAATGGTTTCGGTTGTATCTCTCCCCAATCTTTACACTCGCAGCTCGTCTCGTCAGAGGCCTACTGTGTATTAGCACAAGCTCTGCAGAGAGCTGAACCTCATTACAGTAATGGCCGGAGATGAGAAAAACTACAAGTGCCTATATGATATTCTGAAGCCGCTCCGGGGCACGGTGGTTCTTGGAGATTTCTTCCTACAGGGCATCCTCCCAGAATATGTAGAGAATACTGGAAGTGTCTTATTCACTATGCGAGAGACTGAAACCTTTGATGAATGCTCGTCTAAATGCCTCTCATTTCCATCATAGACGACATTGATGAATACGTCTCAGATAAATAAAATGCATTTGGAATATTATTCCGGCAAATGGAGTTTCATGAATCAACCAGCAACAAAAAAAAATGGGCAAAAAAACTACATGGAATATTTAGAAAAAAAAAGCCTTTGAACTAATGGATTAGGGTAATAGGCAGAGAAAAATCACTGATTAAATGCCAGAGTATTAAAATTCACTTAATGAAGGGGGAAACTTAAAGAGTTTGTGGGTTTTTTATTATCGTGTCTCTGGATGGGCGGTGCCGCAATACAGGGAAAGGGACACAATTAAAGGGCATAACTACAGTAAGAGAGCACTCTGCCCCTGTATCCTCTAACTACAGAGCATCAGTATATATGAGTGTAGCACACCCTAATAACATCAAGTGTATTCAGGTGTGAACAGGAGCATAGGCATCAGCAACATAATATGACCCTTATACAAACCAGTCCGACTCACATAGATCTCAAACATTGCTCTGCACGCTCTGCCTTCTGACAGATATACTAGTGACTATATCTGCGATTACTTCCAACCCACTGTCCTCTAGAGACCAGCAGAATAAGCTTTGCACACCCAAGTGAATCCATAGTGTTGATTTCTGCAGATTAATACCCACGTTCCCTCTAGACAAGAGCAGAAAAATTGCTCTGCCACCTAAGCCAAATAACCTAGGATATATATCTCGACCAGTATTACACCACTGAACATCTACTCGAAAGCCCCTGGATGAAAAGAGCGTATTAAAATTTTTTCCGTTCAACACCTATTTGGAAATGTGGATACATTTTGCAAGATTAACTGCCCTTCTACAGATCTGCCAGGACATGCTCTGCCTCCTACCTATATTATATATAATTCGATATGTCTGCAAGATGTATTACACACCAATCCCTATCTCCTGATGGAACACACTTAGTGATAATCTTTAAAAACTAAACACAACTGAATATGCTTTCAGAGACGCAGAAATATGGTTCTTCCACTTAAAATAGAAATAGGTTATATTCTGCAGAGTATTACACTTTTTCCTGCCATCTCTACAGGTGTACCGACCTGCTCTCCTCCTATACCTCTCAATACAGTAATAGCTATTATTATGCAGATTAACACCACTGCCCCTCGACAGGTGTAACCGAACCTTGCTCCCCTCCTATCCTCTCAATACATAAGTATTATTGATATTCTGCGATTTACACCAATGCCCTGTCTACGGTGTAGCCGAACCTTGCTCTCCTCCGATACCTCTTCCCAAGAATAAGAAGTTTCTATTGCAGATTATTACGAAACACTGCCCTCTCTACGGTTGTTACACGCTGACACACCTCTCTCACTACATCTCTCAATACATAAGTAGTTATAAAAATCTGCAGAATATTTACACCATGCGCTATCTACAGGCGTACACGAACACCTTGTTCTCCCTCCGAAACTCTCATACATAAAGTAGTTACTATATTCTGCAGATTATTACACACCATGCCCTCTCACAGGTGTACGACCATGCTGTCCCTCCTAACCTCTCAATACATAAGCTAGTTGACTATACTCTGCAAGATTATTACCACCACTGCCCTCTCTGACAGGTGTAAAGCAACCTTGCTTACCTCCTAACCTTAAATATATATAGTATATATTCTGCAGATTATTACACCACTGCCCATCCACAGTGGACAACCTTGCTCTCTCCTCTAACATCATACATAAGTGTATATATTATGCAGATTATTACACACCACTGACCCTCTCTTAAGAGGGTACCGAACCTTGCTTCCCTTCATACCTCTCAATAACATAAGTAGTATATATCTGCAGATTATTACACCATGCCCTCTCTACACGGTGTACACGAACCTGCTCTCCCTCTATACCTATCTCAATACATAAGTAGTTATATTATCTGCAGATTATTACACCACTGCCCTCTCTACAGTGTACCGAACCTTGGCTCTCCCTCCTATTACATCTCAATACATAAGTAGTTATATTCTGAAGATTATTACACCATGCCCTCTCTAAAGGTGTACCGAACCTTGCTCTCCTCCTTACCTCTCAATACATAAGTAGTTATTATTTGCGATTATTACACCACTGCCTCTCTACAGGTGTACCGCACCTTGCTCTCCCTCCTATACCTCTCGATACATATGTAGTTAATTCTCCAGATTATTACAACTATGGCAGAACACTGCTCTGTCCCCTTCACCTCCTGCATATCCAAAGTGATATTTTTGCAGATTATTACACCACGGTCCTTTCTAGAATCTGCAGAAAATTGCTCTGCTCCTCCGGATTGCAGATTATACACCACTGACCTCTCTAGAGATCATTGCTCTGTCCCTGTTATATTATGCTAAATTTATTACACTTCTGTATAGCTATGAAGAAGATTTCATAAACCGGAATTCTTAAGCCCATAATAGGAGGGATGATAAGATTAAAGCCCAGGAGGACCTGTAACGAGCGGACTTTCATCTCAGACACATCATAATCCTCGTCACCTCTGGTTCCTACATTAGCCAGACCCTGATTCTCCTTTATAAAGCTCCCGGATAACCTTGAGGAGGAGACGTAGATGCCGCTCCATCCAGCGAGTGAAACATCTTGATTTAGAAATCAGCAATCCGAAGTAGACCGGCATGGACTCAGTACAGAAGGTGCGGGTGCGGGGGGATGAGGCCAGGGGTGGGGGGTTATTGATTTAGAGTCCTTTGGTAAAGGAGGACAAAAAAAATGATAAGAACTAAAACCTTCTGAGTCTAATAATCCTTCTTCTGGTGGTGAACATTATCAAGAGAAAGCAGAGGCAGAACTATCTAAATCACATAAGTCTCAATCTGACCTTCACGCTCACACAGTGAAACACCCCGCCCCGACCAAAAGCCGAGCCCACATGATGCTACACCATACTCCTAAATCTCTAAGGCGGCTATGACCTCATCGCTTAGTAAATGGCAAGATACCATCATAGAGAGAGTTAACAATGTTACAGGGACACAGCACCGGAGGATACAAAGTTACCCAAAAAATGGAATAAATAGAGAGGAAAAAAAAGAAAAAGGCACAGCGCGTTTCAGGAATTGTAGAAATCTCTGAGGGCTGCGATTTTAGCGCTGAACGCTCAGCAAAAAGCACAGATGAGAGAGTCAGGATTCAGGCTGCACATAAGTAATACTGATCCCTAAGGGGTGCACAGGGTTATAGACACTAGAGACCCATCCCAATAAATACAAGCAACAAAATACATCCCTTTCATATCGCACAGGGGGAACGGGCCACAATCTTGGCAGGGATACCAGGTAGGGATGTGCTGCCCACACCTCCGAAAGCTTAAAGCGAACCTGTCAGATAAATTAAGCCACACAAACAAACAATTTTTGAAAAACTATTATACAGCAGTACAAATAGCCCTATATATGTTCCTCTCCATGCCTGAAAAGTTCCACAGTCCATTCCTAAAGTTCATCACCTCTAGAGAATTACCCCATCTATAGAAATGACACCCATGTGAGTATGATCAGCGTCTTTCCTCTGAGCGGAAGTCCAGCATTTTCATGTCCTTCCTGATCAGCCGCTCCTCCATCTCATTCCCCCCTCCCACTGGAATGAAGGAGACGTTGGCTGTGTGAGCTGTGAAGAGAATGCCGAGGGAGGGTGTGAATGAGAGAAGTTCATTCTCTCAGTAGGTCAGACACAGACACATACATGGTTTCTATCATTCGGGAGACGGGTGAATGAGGAGCTGATCTTCAGTGAGTCAGTCAGACACATAGACAGACTATAGCTTATTTTGAGGGGCGGGCTGAATGATGTTAGAACAGCAGAGTTCACTTGTCGAAGAAAAAGTAGGCCCCTGTCCAACAGGAAATGAGGGGCAGCTGTGCTAGAAGAATATGAATATGCATAGATACTTAAGCAACTTGTATGTTCAAAAGTGTCTTAAAAATGTCACACAAATGTCTCAAGTCATTCTATCCATTTTCTAGTTTTCTTTAGTATGGTTTCGTCTGGATTTTTTTTTGCGCCAAAAAGCACAAATGTTAGACAATAGGATGATAAATGTAATTGCAAACATTAGACATCATGGGAATAGAAAGATAAATGTGTCTTACTGACGAATGTCATTTCAAAATATGCCCAAAAAACGAGAATTGCAATGCACCAAGAAAAGTCTCAAAAAAGACAAGAAAAAAACAGGCAGAAAAATAAGATAAATGACCCCACTGGTGATTACAATTTGTTGTCCATGGATCCGAACGTAAATCTAAAACCGATAACTGGGTCGGACAATTCCCCTAGCTAATCTTGCATTGCAAGGAGAAGGAGGGGGGGGGAACAGACAGCCAAACTAACAAAACAAGGAACATCTAGTTCAGCTGTGCTTTTAGTAGCATGGCAGCTGCTCTACTAACAACATAAGCTCTGGATCCCAGGGGGAGGGGTGAACATTGATAGGTGAGGCAGCAGAGCCAAGTGTGCATTGTGTCTTATATCTATCTATTTTCAAAGTATCAGATTACAGTAGACTTTTAAGCTAAATGAAAGGTATAAAAACCCTGTACCCTGATAATCTAAGCACTTTATCAGCACACAGCATCTCACAGCACGATGAATCGTCAAGTGTCTGCTTAGAGAGTCCCTGCTCAAAACTCTGGAGTTAACTTACACGACATCACTGAGTGATAGGAGCTAGTGATAACAGATAAAACATGAGTACACATTGCAAAGTGGTCAAAAATGAACTTTTGTTAGACATCACTCGGGGATTATATTTGAGGAACTCTGCTTCAGGGCAAACCCCTTACCATCAGTAAGTTCCCCGACCCTCTGGATAGGGAAATATTTTATATTTAGGTCTATCTCTTTATCAAGCTCGCCTGGCCCCCCCCACTTAAAAAGACGTCATGCAAAATAACCCCTAAACTAAATATATTTTCTAAACTGCCATTAGGAGCATTGACTCTATCCCTTTATTGTCCTCTACATGCCTGTAAACCTAAGAATGAGGTCCTAACAGCTGTATGCACAAGGACTGTGAAAGTCCAATGAAGCATTAGATATTCAAGCTGTCCGTTATTCATGTGTGGGAGGCCACAGCCACCCCCCAGTGCATGACTGACAGCCTGTTAATGGTGTGAGGCTGTATAATGATGTGCTTCCTGGTGCTGGTGGCCACGCCCCCTTGCAGCCTGTGTGTCATGTGTGTGTGTGGTATAGGAGATTACAGCAGTCCAGGCAGAGTTCACAGCAGAACATGTCAGATTGTCATGTGGTAGCTGATGTGTGTCTCACTGTATATTAGGGGATGCACGCATGTCCGCAGGATGCAGCACAAACACTAGCCACTGCTTTACTATACATTACACACGACATGAGCAGGGGGGGAGGAGGGGAGGGGAACAGGGGTGAACATGCATGCCTCTGACAATGTGACCAGCCTCATTTACTGATATAAAAATATATGATTTTACAGTGATTAAGTATGAAATAACTAGAGTAAAGGCTGGGATGGATCCTGTGAGCTGCTCCAAACAGGTAGAGGTGACAGACTAGTGACACAGACCTGATGACAGGTGTCCTTTAACCAGTATTCCCGACTGAGTTCTATACTAGGCACAGCTTGGAGTGCTTATTCACTACTGTTAACTTACAATGTATTAATCTATGTATAATGCAGCGTCCATATAAAAAATGGAAGGACATAGGTTGAAGAATAAGCAGATCTGGGTTACAGTATTTGCAGTTGGAGAATTCTAGACATCCCAGCTTATGTAACAACAAAAACTATCCACAGAAAGATACGATGATCCACAGACCCTGATTCAACATCATCCAGTCTGGGATCATAGAACAGAAAGAGGATCTAAGCAAGAAAATCTCTGCTTAGATTTTGGAATACACCTTCCTGCTGAGTTCTTCAAAAAACTAAGTGAAAGTGTAGCGTGGCCTTGAAGATTGAAGAGTAGGGAGACATACTGGAAAGTCCCTGATATTTTAACTCAGCGCAATATCAGTGAGGAATCACCCAGGAGTGCGTTGAGTTGGACACTGTGACGATACAAGATCACAGCAATAAAACAAGGAATATTAAAGGGGTTGGCCTCTCTCTAACATAGTTGCCATGTGCCTTTACTGCGTGTAGAAAATCCTGAATGTTCACCAGACAAGATATTCACTGTCCCAGGTGTCCAAACTCAAGCGGGAGGTAGGGAGGTGGCCACATGCAGACCTAAACCGTAATGTAGCACCAGAAGGTCTACCTGGCTGGAACCACAGCACACATACATGACATACTTATCCTGTATTATACTCCAGGGCTGCACTCACTATTCTGATGCTGGGTGCAGTCACTGTGTAACACATGACATTACTTATCCTGTACTGAGTCTGAGTTACATCCTGTATTATACTCCACAGGCACTCACTATTCTGTGCTGGTGCAGTCCCTGTTGTACATACATGACATTACGTATCGTACTGCATCCTGAGTTAATCCTGTATTATACTCAGAGCTGCATCACTATTCTGCTGTGCAGTCATGTGTCATACATGACATTACTTATCCTGACTGATCCTGAGTTACATCCTGTATTATACTCCAGAGCTCACTCACTATTCTGCTGGTGCGTCACTGTGTACATAACGAAATTACTTATCCTGTACTGATCCTGAGTTAATCCTGTATTAACTCCAGAGCTGCACTCACTATTCTGCTCTGGTGCAGTCAACGTGATATACATGACATTACTTATCCTGTACTGATCCTGAGTTACATCCTGTATTATACTCCAGAGCTGCACTCACTATTCTCTGCTGGTGCAGTCACTGTGTACATAATGACATTACTATCCTGGATGAGCCTGAGTTACATCCTGTATTATACTCCAGAAGTGCATCCCATATTTGCTGCTGGTGCAGTCACTGTGTACATACATGACATTACTTATCCTGTACTGATCCTGAGTTACATCTGTATATACTCCGAGCTGCACTCACTATTCTGCTGCTGGTGCAGTCACTGTGTACTACATGACATTTATCCTGTATGATCCTGAGTTACATCCTGTATTATACCCCAGAGCTGCAACTCAGTTCTGCTGCTGGTGCAGGTCACTGTGTAAAACATGACATTTGTGACTTTCAGGTATTTGTCACTTCCCGGCTCTGAGCCGCTGTCAGTGCACGTGACGTGTAGAGACCGGGAGCTCAATGATTGTAAAGGAGAAATGTAATCACTTATAACGCTCCGTCCCTCAGCAATGGAACTCAATTTCATTTGGAGAGCGGCTGATATTCATTGCTATCTGTTTGAACTTATGGAGAAAGATTTATGAGGAATCAGGGGGATAATTGATGCTGTCATTGATGCGTTTCTCCTGCGAAAAGCGTCTTGGGGTTTGTCTGCTAGCGGTAAACTCTGAGCCTCCGAGCGCAAAACGGAAAATCATTGAAATTAAGACTTAAAATCTGGCAAATTCCATCAGATAATGCAGGGATATTTTCCGGGAGCGGCGCGTTTATACAGTAGGACTTACCCGACATAATGTGGGCAATTAATGATCCGGTCCCTTAAAGGGGAACTCCTTATTGCTAACACTTGCGACTATTTTTCCCTTATCTTCATGCCACTCACCGCTCGCTTCCACCGGCGTAAAATAAATACTACAAAGCCTCCCACCTCGAAAGCCTCTTGATGTATTCCGCTGCGAATATGCATGAGCGCCACCGTATGATAAATTTCCCCCAGTGACCCCACCAGCAGAATAGTGAGTGCAGCTCTGGAGTATAATACAGGATGTAACTCAGGATCAGTACAGGATAAGTAATGTCATGTATGTACACAGTGACTGCACCGTGACTGCACCAGAAGCAGAATAGTGAGTGCAGCTCTGGAGTATAATACAGGATGTAACTCAGGATCAGTACAGGATAAGTACATGTATGTACACAGTGACTACACCAGCAGCAGAATAGTGAGTGCAGCTCTGGGGTATAATACAGGATGTAACTCAGGATCAGTAATGTCATGTATGTACACAGGGACTGCACCAGCAGCAGAATAGTGAGTGCAGCTCTGGAGTATAATACAGGATGTAACTCAGGATCAGTATAGGATCCACAGCAACCATCCTCTTCCCTCTCTCTCTTCGGGTAAGTGGCGCAGACCCCCCCATCCCCCATCTCATGCCTCATTTCCCTCTCTCGCTCACCGGGTGGATGATGCCGACCCTCCAAGCCATCACTCTTTTCCCTCTCTCTCCCGGGTAATGGGCCGCAGACCCTCCTCCACCTCACATCATCCCCCTCTCTCTTCGGGTGGTGATGCCAACCCCCACCTCTCCCTTCTGTATCCAACTCCACCTCTCATCCCCTCCTCTCTCTCCTCGTGGTGTCCGCCCTCATCTCTTTCGGTGGTGTGCCCCTCCACCATCAACTCAAACCCCACCCTCTTCTCTCTTCCTCCTTCCTCTGTAATCGGCTCCACCCTCCCCGTCTCCATCACTCATCCCCCGCATTCTCACCTCTCTCGGGTGGTGGCGCAGACCCTCCCCCATCACTCATCCCCTCTCTCTTCGGGCTCTCGAATGTCGGGCAGACCCTCCAAACCATCACTCATCTCTCTCTCTCTCTTGTAATGGCGCAACCCTCCCCCGTCCATCTACCTCATTCCCTCTCTCTCGGTGCGCGCGACCTACCATCCACTCATCCTCTTCTGGCTGGTGGTTGCACTCCACTCCACCCTCTCCCTCATCATGCGTACCACCCTCCAACCGCCCTCCTCTCCTTGTTCTCCTTACCTCATCACTCGACCCTCTCTCCCCTTGGCGTGCAATCGCGCGCCCGGCCCCGCCTGTATCCACATCTGGCGTCGTCGATACAATCTTCCTCCGGCTCATCCTGCCTCTGGTCATGCCCCCCCTGGGTAATGCGATGGACCCTCCCCCATCACTCATCCCTCTCTCTCGGGTGGTGGCGCAGACCCTCCACCATCACTCATCCCTCTCTCGGATGGTGGCGCAGACCCTCCACCATCACTCTCCCTCTCTCGTCGCTGGTGTGTGCAGAACCCTCCACCATCACTCATCCCTCTCTCTCGGGTAATGGCGCAGACCCTCCCCCATCACTCATACCCTCTCCCTCTCCGTGGTGGCGGCGCAGACCCTCCCCCATCACTCCCCTCTCTCTGGTCCTAGTGGTGGCAGACCCTCCCCCATCCTCCTCCTCTCTCCTCCCTCGGGTGGTGGTGCAGACCCCCCCATCACTCATATCCCTCTGTCCTCTCTCGGAGTGGTTGGCGCAGTGACCTCCACCATCACTACATCCCGCTCTCTCGGGGTGGTGGCGCAGACCCCCATCACATCATTCGGTCCCCCATCCCTCTCTCCTCTCTCCTCGTGGTGTGTGCAGAACCCTCCTCACCATCACTCATCCCTCTCTCCTCGGGTGTGGCGCAACCCTTCCCCCATCCACCTATCACTCTTCTTCCTCTCCCTCTCTGGGTGGTTGGCGGCAGAACCCTCCCCCAATCACTCATCCCTCTCTCTCCAGGTGGTGGCGCAGGACCCTTCCACTCATCTCTCCTTGAAGGCTCGACCTCCACACCTCCCTCTCCTCTGGGTTGGTGCGCAAGACCCCTCACCCCTCCCATCACTCATCCCCTCGCTCTCTTCCTGTGGTGGCGCAGACCCTCTCAACCACTCACTCATCCCATCCATCACTCTCGGTGGCGCACCCTCCCATCACTCTCCTCCTCTCGGTTGGCGCAGACACCCTTCCACCATCATCACTCATCGAACTCTATGCCCTCTCTCTGACCTCCGTCGTGTGGTGCGCAGAACACTCCACATCACTCTTCTCTCCTCTCTCTCGGGTAATATGGCGCAGACCCTCCCCATCATCACTCCATCCCTCCTCTCCTCTCGGCCGGTGGTGCGCAGACCCTCCACCATCACTCATCCCCTCTCTTCTCCATCGGGTGGCCGCTCCACATCACGACTCCCCCTTCCTCTCCGGGTAAGTTGTGGCGCACGACCCTCCCCTATCACTCTATTCCCTCTCTCTCGGGGTGATGCGGCAGACCCTCCAACCATCCTTGCCTCCTCACTCCTCTCTCGGGTGGTGGCGCAGACCTCCACCATCACTCATCCCCTCTCTCTCTCTCGGGTGGTGATGCAGACCCTCCACCATCACTCATCCTCCCCTCCTCTCGGGTAAATGGGCGCAGACCCATCCCATCCATCCAACTCTACTTCCCTCCGATTGTATTCACTCTCCCCTCTCCGGTGGGGCGGCATACCTCCACCCCATCACTTCATATCTTCCTCTATCTCTCCTCTCTCGGGCGATCTCCTGCACTCGGATTGGTGCATGCCGAGACCCTCCACCATCACTCTATCCTCTCTTCCTCGGGGTAATGCGAGACCCCCACACCATCACTCTTTTTATCTTATCCCTCCCTCAGCATCCCTCCTCGGGTGATGGCGGTGCGACCCTCCACCATCACTCATACACAAATCCTCTCCATTCTCTGCTCGTTGATGTGAGTCTGCAGACCCTCCACCATCCACTCACTCTCCTCCTCTCTCTTTTTCCGATTGGTGAGCAGACCCTCAACCATCACTCATCCCCTCTCTCCTCTCTCGGATGTGTATGCATAGACCTCCCCGACCATCATCTCATCCCGCCTCTCTCCACTCTGACTTCTCGACTGCAGTGATCGACCCTCCACCATCCTCGTCTCATCCCGTCTTCTCTCGTTGTGGTGATGCAGACCCTCCACCATCACTCATCCCTCTCTCTCTCCTCATCATCGGTGGTGATCGCAACCCTCCCCATCACTCATCCCCTCTCTCACCTTCGGTAAGTGGCCAGACCCTCCACCTCATCACTCGTCCTCTCCCTCTCTCTGGGTGGTGTGCAGAAGACCCTCACACCATCCTACTCATCCCTCTCTCTCGTTGTGGGCCGCAGACCCTCCCACCATCCACTCATATTTCTCCCGTGAAATAGTCTTACTCTTCAATCCCCATCACTCGTCCTCCTGCGTAGTTACATCGAGCGGTGACTGGGGGGTTGCTGACATCCTCTGGATTCGTTACTCTCAGATCATAAAGCTCTCCTCCACGGGTGTCTGTATGAGTCACGCACACTCCCTCTGGACTGGTACCCAATCACGCCCTCTCTTCAGCCTCCCATCACTAATCCCCTCTCGCTCGGGTGGGGAACCCCCACATCACTCGTAATTACTCAACGTGTCGCCATGGAGCGGCAGACGAGGGGCTATCAATCAAGAAAAAATCCAAATAACTAGTGTGGCAAGCGAGGAGGGCACTAGGCAGAGCCCGGGCGACAGTCTTATTGATCATCAGATTCATGTATAAACCCATCGAGCATTAGCAGAGCGCCGCCTGGTGGAGAGCAGCGGTACTGCAGAGGGAGGTGCAGCTCTTCCCCTGGTCGCTGTTCCTCCCTTGTCAAACAAAATTAAATTAAAAAAAAATTCCGTATAAAAATTGGGGCACGGTGAGAGCAGCAATGGTGGGGTTGTAACAAGTCACCAGTAGACCGAGGTCGCTATGTGTCAGTATTCCTGAGAAGGTCTATGAAACCTCGCTAGGAGGCGCTAGCAGTTCTGTCCCAGTCTATGGCGGACACCCCCGAAAGGCAACGGATCTCAATGAGGGCAGAGGCAGACAGAGGAGTCACATTAGTCCTGTGGAAAGAGGGAGATCATTACTCTCAGGGGTTATCTGCACTCCTGGTCCTCATACAATGCTGTGGCAACTCTGGCCCGAGCTCCTCCCCATATCCGACCTCTCAGTGTAAGTGCCTTATAAGCAACACATCTATGTGCCCTGGACCCTAACCTACCTGATCCAGGGGTACACTGAGGGGGCGCTCTCATCCCCTGCCATATGACCTCATACTTTGGGGAAAGGTGGAAGCTGCATCTGGATCGCGCTGATCCTGAAGGCAAGGGTGAAAGGAATGAATTCATGCTTTCTGCCCCCTACAGTGGTGCCTCCTCGTCTCAGCATGTCAGGGTTACCGGGCCCTTGTTCACTACATCCTCCACCAACAGGAGCTGCCTTAGTGGTGCCGCCCCCCTCTTACAACAACCTCCCACCAGTACAGGCTGACCTCTATGGTGACCCCCTGTCCATTACATCCTCCACAGACGGTGACCTCTAGTTGGTACCCCCTGTCCATTAAATACACCTTCCACCAGATCAGCTTACCTTAAGTGGTGCCCCCCCTGTCATTACACCTTCCACCATGACAGGCTGACCTCTAGTGTGGCCCCCTCCTGTGCCTTACCACAACACCTCCACTCAGACAGGCTGCCTCTTAGTGGTGCCCCCCCTTCATTACAACCTCCACTCAACAGGCTGACTTCTATAGTTGGTGGCCCCCCCTGTCATTACAAACCCCTCCACCAGACAGGCTACCTCTAGTGGGCCCCCTTGCCCCCCCACCTGTCATTATAAATCACCTCAACCAACACGGCGACCTCTAGTGGTGTACCCCCCCGGCCTTCATTACAACCACTCCACCGACATGGCGACCTCTATGGTGCTCCCCCCCCCCTGGTGCATTACAACCTCCACCAACAGGCTGCCCTCTAGTGGTGACCCCCCCTATCATTACACCAAACCTCACCCACAGCTGACCTCATATGTGTGCCCCCCCTGTCATACAAAACACCTCACCCAGACAGCTGACCTCTGTGGTGACCCCCCCCTGTCATTACAAAAACCCCACCGCACAGGCTGACCTCGTGGTTGGCCCCCCCCCTGTCATTACGAACACTCCACCAGACAGGCTGACCTCTCTAGTGGTTGCCCACCCCCCTGTCATTCAACCTCTCCACCAGACAGGCTGACCCTAGTCGGTGACCCCCCCTGTCATTTCACAACCCTCCACTCGACAGGCTGACCTCTGTTGTGCCACAACCCCCTGTCCTTAACACCTCTCCACCAGACATGGCTGACTCTCAGTGGTGCCCCCCCTGTCATTTCACCACCCGGCTCCTCGGGCCCCTATTACACCACGACAGCGCTGACCTTCTAGTGGTGCCCGTCCCCCCTGTCCTACACCTCCACCCAGACTGCTGACCTCTAGTGGTGCCACCCCCTGTCTTACACACACCCTACAACCTCACCGACGGCTGAGACCTCTAGTGGTGACCCCCTGTCATTACAACCTCCACCAGACCAGCACTCAGTTGGAAACCCCGCCGTAAAATTCAGCCTGACCCTTATGGTGACCTCCTCTGGTCATTAACAATCAACCACTCCACCTGACAGGCCTGACCTCTAGTGGTGCCCCCCCTGTCATTACACCACAACCTCTCACCCATACAGGCTCACCTCTAGTGGTGCCCCCCCCTGTCATTACAAACCTATCCACCAGACAGGCTGACCTCTATTGGTGCCCCCCCCCTTTACATTACAAACAACACAACTCCACCAGACAGGCTGACCTCTAGTGGTGGCCCCTCCCCCTGTCATTACACAAAATACTCCACCAGACAGGCGGACCCTAGTCGTGCCCCCCCCTGTCCATTCAACAACCACACACACATTACAAAAATCCCCACTGCCTGACCCAGTGGTGCCCCCCCTGTCATACAACCTCCACCAGACAGGCTGACCTCTATGGTGCCTCCCCCGTCTTAAACATTACAAACACTCACCAGACAGGCTGACCTCTGTGGTTGCCGCCCCCCTGTCCTTAGCACCTTCCACCATACAGGCTGACCTCTGGGCGACCCCCTGTAATCATGTTTCTATGGCAGGACGTACGTACCCTTGTGGCGGTACATGTCAGTGAATTTGGTGCCTGGCTCTCCCTGCTTCCACTTACGCCATGGAAGTGTCCCCTACGTTCCATAATGTGTGGTAGCTGGAGCCCATTGGGGGCGACCATGGTCTGTCCGGGCAAGGGGATGACTGTGTGTGCTGTGTAGTGGCGGGTATCCTCAGGTCGGATGGTACTGCCCGGGATGGGTAAGGGTGTCGGGGGCATGATATTAGATGGGTCTATAGTTAGCCCACTTTAGGTCGTCCCATAGCGTATCCATTCGTCTCTTATGCTCATCCAGTCCATGAACTGTTTGGGGCTCTCGGGGGCTGGGCTTAGTGGGTCACCACCATTTCTTCTCTCTCCGGGCCGCCAGAGTCTTTCCGGGGACGGCGCGAGGCTCTCCCACTAGCAGAGGGGACATAAGAAGGCTCTGTAACTCTCCAATATTCTGTGTGCTGAGAGCCCCATCTGGTTGTGGGTAAGCCCTGGGGTGCTGGGGGGCTTGCTGTCCATTGGGGTGCCAGCGCTGATACTCCTGAGGATAGAACGGAGGCCGCTGGTATGGAGGCTGCGCTTGATGCGGCTGTTGGTAAGAATAGGTCTGCCCCTGATGATGGTAGCGGGGGGAATGACTCGAATGAGGGCGCAAGTGTCCATTTCCAAAATGTTGGGGTGGATGCCGAGGTCCTGGCAGCTGAGCAATGACCGGCCTGTTACCAGCAGGAAGCATCATAGGGGCAAATTCCCCTCTGTATCTGGATCCTGACAAGTCTATTCGTGGCGAAGGCCGAGGACTCTCCTGGCAAACAACCGGCTGAGGGTCTGGGAGCTTGGAGACCTCGGGTGCAACTACTGCTGCGTCCAGACCAACCTGAGGGCTCGCACGAGGGTTCAGCTCACCGGAGTCTGGAGGAGGAGACTTGCCCTCATCCGGGATGTCACTGGGGTCCGAGTTACCCTTACATTCTGGTTTCACTTCATTAAGAGGTGTCAAAGTATGTTCTGCATCTGTTGGCAAGTTAGGAGTCAGTGGTAGATCATGAGGAGGTGATCCTGGAGGCACAGGAGAGGAAGAAACCTCTAAAAATGAGAGAGAGAAATATTAGATGCAACATTTGTGATCTATGAGGTGGTGACCCCACCAGCAGAATAGTGAGTGCAGCTCTGGAGTATAATACAGGATGTAACTCAGGATCAGTACAGGATAAGTAATGTCATGTATGTACACAGTGACTGCACCAGCAGCAGAATAGTGAGTGCAGCTCTGGGGTATAATACAGGATGTAACTCAGGATCAGTACAGGATAAGTAATGTCATGTATGTACCCAGTGACTGCACCAGCAGCAGAATAGTGAGTGCAGATTTAGAGTATAACTCCAAATACTGCTATATAATTCATTACCTTTTGTAGCTGCTGTTCGGTCCGTGGATCTGTCAGGGTTAGAGGATGTGTCTGATCCTTCTTTTCCATTCAGTATGTCGGTGGGCTGGCATGGGGTGGGTGACGGCTGGCATAGGAGTGACGGCTGGCATGGGTCAGGGGTGGGGGATGTCTGGGATGGGGTTGGAGGCGGTAGGTTTGGGCAGGAGTCTGCTGGTGTCTGGGATGGATAAGGGACAGATGGCGGATGTGGAGTGTAGCCGGATGCAGGGGGACACACAAAGGATGACAGTCTTTGCATTGCGATCATCTCTGGACTGTCCATCATGGAATTCCCAGAAGAACTGAATGAATGCCTGACAACCGGGTTAGGTCCTGGGGGTCTTAATCGAGGGTCCATTGGCTGGAAATGGTGTGAGGGTCCTCCTCTTAGTCCTGGATTCTGGTGGCCATTTCCATTCCACATAGCTGGTTGAGGTCCATATCTGTAAGGTGGATGAGTAGGGCCAGGCGGGGGCGCTCTTCCATCGGGTGCAGGCATTCTGATGGGCGACATGCACCCGGCCGGATAGTTACCCTGCAGATGTTTTCCCAATTCTTGAGGCGACGCCCGAATTGAATACGTGGGGTCAGAGCCTTCAGGCGGTCGCTGAGCTCGGAGATCCATACATTTATTATCAGAGACTTCAGAAGTGCGAGGAACGGCCTGGAAGAAGAGAGGGGGTCACATGGCGGACACGGGAAATAGGAAGACACAACCTCTACCATACACAACACTGTACCTGAGCGCCGAAATCCTGAACACCATGGATAGGATCACCAGGAAGCGGTTCTGGAAATCTCAATGGTCCAAAGCCAAGGCCACTATCAGAACCCCTAAGAGGAGCATGTAACCCCGGGGCAGAGCGCTAAATACAAAGATAATGTATTATAGCCACATACACAGGGGGCAGTATTATAGTAGCTTATCTGTACAAGGTCACTTCATCGTCCACAGGGGCAGTATTGATAGTATGTTTATCCCGTAGAACAGGGTGGCAGTATTATAGTGAGCTTTATCCCTGTACACGGGGAGTATTATAGTTGTTATCCCTGTACACAGGGCATTATATAGTAGCTGTATCCTTCCAGGCATTAAGTACTACCGCACGGGGCAGTATTCATAGTAGGTATCCTGTACACAGGGTGCAGTTTATAGTACTGTTCCCTGTCCACACGGGGCAGTATATAAGTGCTTATCCCTGTACACAGGGGGCGTATTATAGTGCTGTACCCTGTACACAGGTGGGCAAGTATTATATAGCTTAGTCCCTGTACACAGGGGGCATTATTATATAGCTGTATCCTGGAACCAGGCAGGATATAGTGCTATCGACCAGGGCTATTATAAGCTGTAATCCCTGTACACCAACAAGGGGGCCAGTATTATCGTAGCTTGTAATCCCTGTACACAGGGGCAGTATTAATAGTAAGTCGGTATCCCTGTACGACGGGGGCATAATTATAGTAGCTGTATCCTCCCTTACACAGGGGGCAGTATTATAGTATCTGTATCCTTTACACAGTGGGAGCAGTAATGTCTATAGCATGTAATCCCTGTACAACAGGGGCAGTATTATAGTAGCGTACCCTGTACACAGGGGGTGCAGTATTATAGTACGCTGTATCCCTGTACTACAGGGGCAGTATTATAGTAGCTGTATCCACCCTGTACACGGGGGCAGTATTATAGTAGTCTTATCCCTGTACCCGGGGGTCAGTATTATGTAGCTTATCCCTGTACACAGGGGGCATTTTATTAGCTGTATCCCTGTAAACAGGGGCAGTATTATTATACTGTACCCTGCAAGGGGCAGATATTATAGTAAGCTGTAATCCCTGGTCACCCGGGGCAGTATTATAGTAGCTGTATCCCTGTACCAGGGGGTCATATTTATATCTGTATCCTGGTACACAGGGGGGTCAGTATATAGTAGCTTATCCCTGTCACGGGGCAGTCCGTTATAGTAGCTGTATCCCTGTACCAGGGTGCATCTATTAGTAGCTGTATCCTGTAACACAGGGGGCAGTATTCATAAGTAGCTGTATCCGCGTACACAGGGGGTCGTATTATAGTAGGCTGTACCCTGTTAAAACGACACCGGGGGCAGTATTACTATTAGCGTATCCCTGTACAAGGGGCAGTATTATTAGTACTGGTATCCCTGTACACGGGGCAGTATTAATAGTGCTGTATCAACGGTATTTTGTAGCTGTACCTTACCAGTGTGCAGTATTATAGTAGCTTATTTCCTGTACACTAGGGGCATCGTATATAGTTATATTCCTGTCGGATACTTATTAATCATAGGGGGCAGTATTATAGTATTATGTTCCTGTACATACGGGGGCAGTTAAGTAGTTTATCCTGTATTAGCATATTTATATTATATTCTGTAACCAGTAGGGGAGCTATTATAGTAGTTATTTCTGTACATAGGGGCGTATTATTAGTAGTTATGATTCCCGTACATAGGGGGCAGTATTAGTATAGTTATATCTGTTACTAGGGGGGCAGTAATTATAGTAGTTATATTCCTGTACATAGGGGGCAGTATTATAGTAGTTTATATTCTTGTACATAAGGGGGCAGTTTATAGTATGTTATCATGCTACAATGGGCGTATATAGGTATCTTGTACATAGTCTTAGAATTTCGTTACGAGGGCAGTATTTTACGTAGTTTATATCTTTACCTAGGGGGCAGTATTATAGTAGTTTTATTAATAGCCTATATATTCCTAACATTAGGGGGCAGTATTTAGTAGTTATATCCAATAGGGCAATTTAGTTTATCTTTGTAACATAGGGGCGAGTATCATAGTATTTAGTGCCACTCATGTCTTATCTTACCCTCTCTCCTGGGGGAAAGGGTTCCTAGCGGCCACCATAGTTGGAGTGGGCAGGGTACGTTGTTCCTTGTGGTGCGCTGCTGTAACATCCTGGTGTAGTGGGTCTCGCTCCAGCCTCACTGGTGATGACGATGTGAAGGCCCTCCTGAGCTCTGGCGTTTTCTTTCTCCTCTCCCCTTTATTTCTTCCTCCGCCACCTGGCCCTCTTGAGCGTCTCCTCCTTGGCTTTTCCATCCTCTTTGAGGTTTCTCGTCTTCGGATGCGGATCCAGGTGTCCCGTCAGACTCTACACTCATCCTCTGGGCAGGTGCTTCAGTAAAGCCTTCTTAAAAGCAGCGCTCCAGACTATCGGCCATCTCGTGTTTTCTGGCAACGAGCACACAAGTCATGGATTTGAGGGATCGGGACGTGCGCCATGTGCTCCGGGCTCACAGGGAACGCCCCCACCTCACCGTATCTCGCTCCTTGTACTCACACCATTTCTTAAAAATGGTTTTCACCGTCTTCACAAACTGGGTCCTTGGTGAGGTAATACCCGGCGACAGCCCTGCTCCACCTTGGAGATTCCTAGAGACATGGGGAAACAAACACGATAACGGTCAGATCATGTAGTGGGGTTGCCCTTAGATCATGGGTCGCAGAGAGCGAAAGAGGGGAACCCCACTATAATGGCACTACGGTTATATAATAATCGTCTTAATTGGGATGCGTAGTACTCATCCACCGGCTCCAGAAAGGCCACGAAATCCTTATGAGGCTCTTCCTTCACCGGCGTCAAGACTGGAGGAAGAGGCGAACGTTAGCGAGGACTAATATAACAGAGAGGTGGCGGGCCATTTTAACCCTTTACTTGCAGGGGTGAAAAACATAGCAGCACAGCGTCATATGCTCTCACAAACTGTTACATCGTCAGTGTATGATCGTCTAAGTAAAGTAATACCGACCTGGAGGGGAGGGAAGGAAGGATGGAGGAGTAAAGGGTTAAAGCAGACATGTAGATTTTGGGAGTGATGAGAGCCGCACAAATGTGCAGGTAATACTCACAGTTTCTGGACCCATATCGCCCTGGATGGGGGGTAGGTGGGTTTAGATGGCAAATTCTGGGGGCATTCTTTTCCCCTGTGATAAGAGCCCTAGGAGCTGCTGCTCTCTCAGCTTCCTCCGCCGCCGCGCTATCTGGAGAATGACAGGACTTATAATGTACATCACAATTTTATTACCGGGGCAGTCCATTGGCCTACCAGGGATACCACTCCTGTACCTTCTACAGATCGACAACCTTCTCGGCCGTGCCCACTTTCCTCCTCTCCCGCCTTCTGGCAGCCGCTCCTGTCGCTGTCCTCCTGCATCAACCGCAGCAGCGCCTCTGCCTCCTCCTCTTCCCCTTTGATCGGAGGGATCCCGTGATCCTACGGGATATATGATTATTATCCTGACCCTTAAACGCATCATTGTCAACCATGCTGCCAGGCAATCGCAAACTTCTATAATCCGGATACATTGCACGTAGAAGTTGTTCATTTACTACGTCTAACCAAACAGAGGGGGGCGGGCCCACAAATCTGCAGCAAAAAATCACAAAAACGCCATCCAAGATATTCCAGTACAAAGCTGGAGAGGGCCGCTGACCCACTATGGCAAGCCATTCACACAGGGTGCCCATTTACTAATTGTTACATTTCACATCACTCCTAAGTTCCCTTTACCTCCTGCTTGAAGGACCTGAACCCTGATGTCCGCGAGTCTCTCGAGTTAAAACGCGTCTGCTCATTCTGAATTTTGGTTTCCTGAAAGGGTTTTTGACGTCCCAAGTGAAAATACCCAAAGATATCAAACACAGATGAGGGGCGTCACCTCCACTCTCCTCGCCCCTTCCACACTCACCTTCTGGGATCATATTGGCAGATTTCGGGCAGGATTTCTCGCTCAGGATCTTATAAAGATGGCGATCCTTGTGGATACTTCTTATCCGCGGAACTCTCTTCACTTCTTGTCTCGCCATTCCTGCTCCGTCTGGCAAGAGGAGACGCCCATGATCCTCCCCAGGCGAACTGTCTGAAAAATCCACCAACCGGGCAAAAAACCAAGAAAAAAGCAAAATAGTTATAGCCCCAACTTATGCAAGCCTGGAATATGATCTGCGGGTCCCTGCTTCAAGGTAAACTTGTTTAATGGACTGCTGCCAGTGTTTGGGTATTGTCGCTCACACCTGCTGCGTGCTTCTTCAGCCAGTGTTATGTACTGTCCCTGGAGAGATGTGTAATCACACCTCACCACTGCGGTGCTCGTGCTCTCCTCTGCAGTCATTGTTATGTAATGTCCCCCGTGAGAGATGGTTATCACACTCAACACTGCTGTTCTCTGTGCTCTCTGCAGTCCGATGTGATGTCATTCTCCTGGAGAGTGTGTAACTCATACCTACATAACACTGCTTGCTCTGTGCCAACTCTGCAGCCAGTGTTATGTATTGTCCCTGGAGAGATGTGTAATCTGACCTCACACTTCTTTGCTCTGTGCAGTCAATGTTATATAAGGTCCCTGGAGAGATGTGTAATCAGAACCGGTGTGTGTACATAGCAGCAGTAGTGTAATAGGGATGTGTCCTCACACTGCTGTGCTCTGTGCTCTATGCAGCCAGCATTAGGTATTGTCCCCGGTAATGTAGAATAAGACCTTTTGTGTAGTAGTAGGGGCATGACTGTGAAACATAGATTTATATTCAAGGATGTAATGTTTATTACATTTACTCCGGGAACAACCCAAAGCTGTCTTAGAGAGCACACAGCAGTGTGAGGACATACCTCCCAGTGGCACTTGGATAGCTAAAATACAAATCCATATTCTACAGTTCTGCTGCCACTAACAAAATACACAGAGGTCTGATTGCACATTGCTCCAGGGAGAATAGCCAACAATGGCTGCAGAAAGCACAGAGCACAGCAGTGTGAGGACACCTATACAATTCTGGTATATAAATCAATATAGCAATATGCCGTGGGCTGTTTCCGAACCTTACATACCACAACTATATTACCATCGCTCCAGGGACCATACCCAACACTGGCTGCAGTCTGCTGAGTTTCCCTTTAAGTTTAAAGGGACAAGTCTTAGACACGTCTTTCCTTAGTTTAGATAATAATACCAGATATAACCCCAGAGTCCGGGCTGATACAGTGTAGGAAATCCTCAGCTGTGACAAGTATAAAGTCAGTAAAGGATGTGTGTATTAGTCATGGAAATGCTACTTACCGTTCTCATTCTTCATTTCCTCAATCATTGGAGGCGTCATCTCCAGTTTTTCACTGTCCCGGAAACAAAATTTAAATTTCACTTAAAAATGTACATATACGGCATGGAAGATACTGACTATGAATGACTCAGAACCCGTACAGTGATCTACCACTCACATGTCCTCACTACAAGGTGATAGACAAGGCGCCCGTGGCTCTACAGTCGTCCAGTCTCATCATGAGCCATTCTCTCCTTCTCTTTCTTGTGCTTGCCCGGAGGGATAGCCACACACCACCTGATAACCGGCTGCCTCCACTTCTTTCTTCTTCTTTTCCTTTGGGGAGGAGTCCTCCCTCTTCCTGACAAGTTTTCTTCCCAGAGCATGCGCCCGCTCTATAATCAGAAGGAAAATTAAAGTCAGGGGAAAGAATAACAAATTACTTTATTCTATAATCAAGCTGCACCAGCAGCAGAATAGTGAGTGCAGCTCTGGAGTATAATACAGGATGTAACTCAGGATCAGTACAGGATAAGTAATGTCATGTATGTACACAGGGACTGCACCAGCAGCAGAATAGTGAGTGCAGCTGTGGAGTATAATACAGGATGTAACTCAGGATCAGTACAGGATAAGTAATGTCATGTATGTACACAGTGACTGCACCAGCAGCAGAATAGTGAGTGCAGCCCTGGAGTATAATACAGGATAAGTAATGTCATGTATGTGTGCTGTGTGTTCCAGCAGGGTTAGACCTTCTGGTCCTACATTACAGGGTTTAGGTCTGCATGTGCCACCTCCCTTACCTCCCGCTTGAGGTTGGACACCTGGGGAACAGTGAATATTCTTGTCTGGTGAACATTCAGGGATTTTCTACAACGCAGTAAAGGCACATGGCAACTTATGTTAGAGAGAGGCCAACCCCTTTAATAATTCCTTTGTTTTATTGCTGTGATCTTGTATCGTCACAGTGTCCAACTCAACGCACTCCATGGGTGATTCCTCACTGATATTTGCTGAGTTAAAATATCAGGGACTTTCCAGTATGTTCTCCTACTCTTCACATCTTCAAGGGCCACGTCTACACTTTCACTTAGTTTTTGAAGAACTCAGCAGGAAGGTTATTCCAAATATCTAAGCAGAGATTTTCTTGCTTAGATCCTCTTTCTGTTTCTATGATCCCAGACTGGATGATGTTGAGATCAGGGCTCTGTGGGATCATCGTATCTTTCTGTGGATAGTTTTTTTGTTACATAAGCTGGATGTCTAGAATTCTCCAACTGCAGAATACATTTGTAACCCAGATCTGCTTATTTCTTCAACCTAATGTATCCTTCCATTTTTATATGGACGCTGCATTATACATAGTATAATACATTGTAAGTTATACAGGTAGTGATAAGCACATCCAGGCTGTGCCTATTATAAAGAACATAGTCGGGATAGTAACATGGTTAAAGGACACCTGTCATCAGGTCTGTGTCACTAGTCCTGTCACCTCTACCTGTTGGAGCAGCTCACAAGGATCCATCCCAGCCTTTATCTAGTTATTTCATACATTAATCACTGTAAAATCATATATTTTTTATCATGTAAATGAGGCTGGTCACATGGTCAGAGGCAGTGATGTCACCCCTGTTCCCCCTCCCCTCTCCTCCCCCTGCTCATGTCTGTGTGTAATGTATAGTAAAGCATGGCTAGTGTGTGTGCTGCATCTGCTGACATGCTGCATCCTCCTAATATACAGGTGAGATACACAGACATCAGCTACACATGAATCTGACATGTTCTGCTGTAACATGTCTGCCTGGAGCTGCTGTATCTCTCCTATACACACACACACATGCACACACAGGCTGCAGGGGGCGTGGCCACCAGCACCAGGAAGCACATCATTATACAGCCTCACACCATTATACAGGCTGTCAGTCATGCACTGGGGGTGTGGCTGTGCCTCCCACACATGAATAAGCTGGACAGCTTGAATATGCTAATGCTTCATTGGACATTTCACAGGTCATTTGCATACAGCTGTAGGACCTCATTGCTTAGGTTTACAGGCATGTAGAGGGACAATAAAGGGATAGAGGCAATGCTCTCTAATGGCAGTTTATGAAAATATATTTAGTTTAGGGGGTTATTTTGCATGACGTCTTTTTAAGTGGGGGTTGGGCAGGGCGAGCTTGATAAAGAGATAGACCTAAGATATAAAATTATTTCCTATCCAGAGGGTCGGGGATAACTTACTGATGGTAAAGGGGTTTGCCCATGAAGCAGAGTTCTCAAATATGAATCCCCGAGTGATGTCTAAACAATAAAGTTCATTTTTGACCACTTTGCAATTGTACTCAGTTTTATTGCTGTTATCACTAGCTCCTATCACTCAGTGATGGTCAGTGTAAGTGTAATCCCAGAGTTTGAGCAGGGACTCTCTAAGCAGACACTTGACGATTCATCTGTGCTGTGAGATGCTGTGTGCTGATAAAGTGCTTAGATTATCAGGGTACAGGGTTTATATACGCTTTCATTTAGCTTTAAAAGTCTACTAGTATCTGATACTTAGAAAATAAGATAGATATAAGACACAATGCCACACTTGGCTCTGCTGCCTCACCTTATCAATGTCACCCCCCTGGGATCCAGAGCTTATGTTGTTAGTAGAGCAGCTGCCATGCTACTAAAAGCACAGCTGAACTAGGATGTGCCTGTGTTTGTAGTTTGCTGTCTGTTCCCCCCTCCTTCTCCTTGCAATGCAAGATTAGCTAGAGGGAATTGTCCGACCCTAGTTTATCGGTTTTAGATTTACGGTCGGATCCAGGGACAACCAAAATTGTAATCACCAGTGGGGTCATTTATCTTTATTTTTCTGCCTGTTTTTTTCTGTCTTTTTTGAGACTTTTCTTGGTGCATTGCAATTTTTGCGCTTTTTTTGGGCATATTTTGAAATGGACATTCGTCAGTAAGACACATTTATCTTCTATTCCAGATGTGCTAAATGTTGCAAATTACATTTATCATTCTAATTGTCTAACATTTGTGCCATTTTTGGCGCAAAAAAATCCAGACGAAACCATACTTAAAGAAAACTTAGAAAATGGATAGAAATGACTTGAGACATTTGTGTGACATTTTTAAGACATTTTTGAACATAAAGTTGCTTAAGTATCTATGCATATTCATATTCTTCTAGCACAGCTGCACCTTCATCTTCCTGATTGACAAGGGGCCTACTTTTTCTTCAGACAAGTGAACTCTGCTGTTCTACATCATTCAGCCCGCCCTCAGAAATAAGCTATTGTCTGTCTATGTGTCTGACTGACTCACTGAAGAGATCAGCTCCTCATTCACCCTTGCCTCAAGAATGATAGAAACAATGTATGTGTGTGTCTGACCTACTGAAGAGAAATGAACTTCTCATTCACCCCTCCCTCGGGCATTCTCTTCAGCGAGTCACACAGCCAGCGTCTCCTTCATTCCAGTGGGAGGGGGGAATGAGATGGAGGAGCGGCTGATCAGGAAGGACATGAAAATGCTGGACTCCGCTCAGAGGAAAGAGGCTGATCAGACTCACATGGGGTAATTTCTATAGATGGGGTAATTTCTCTAGATGGTGAGTGAACTTTATGAATGGACTGTGGAACTTTTCAGGCATGGAGAGGAACAATATAGGGATAGTTGTACTGCTGTATAATAGTTTTCAAAAATATGTTTAGTTTGTGTGGCTTAATTTATCTGACAGGTTCGCTTTAAGCTTTCGGAGGTTTGGGCAGGCACATCCCTACTCTGGGTATACCCTGCCAAGATTGTGGCCCGGTTCCCCCTGTGCGATATGAAAGGTGATGTATTTTGTGCTTGTATTTATTGGGGATGGGTCTCTAGTGGTCTACCCTGTGCACCCCTTAGGGGATCAGTATTACTTATGTGCAGCCTGAATCCTGACTCATCTCATCTGTGCTTTTTGCTGAGCGTTCAGGCGTAGAATCGCAGCCCTCAGAGATTTCTACAATTCCTGAAACGCGCTGTGCCTTTTCTTTTTTTCTCTCTTATTTATTCCATTTTTTTGGGTAACTTTGTATCCACCGGTGCTGTGTCCCTGATAACATTGTAACTCTCTCTATGATTGTATCTTGCCATTTACTAAGCGATGAGGGTCATAGCCGCCATTAGGAGGATTTAGGAGTATGGTGTACAATCTGTGTGGCTCGGCTTTTGGTCGGGGCCGGGGTGTTTCACTGTGTGAGCGTGAAGGTCAGAGATTGAGACTTTATGTGATTTAGATAGTTCTGCTCTCTGCTTTCCTCTTGATAAATTTCACACCAGGAAGAGATTTATGAAGAAAGGTTTTATTTCTTATCATTTTTTTTGTCTCCTTTACCAAAGAGACTCTAAATCAATAACCCCCCACCCCGGAGCCTCATCCCCCGCACCGCGCACCTTCTGTACTGAGTCCATGCCGGTTACTTCTGATTGCTGATTTCTAAATCAAGATGTTTCACTCGCTGGATGGAGGCTGCATCTACGTCTTCTCCTCAAGGTTATCCGGGAGCTTTATAGAAGGAGAATGTCAGGGTCTGGCTAATGTAGGAACCAGAGGTGACGAGGATGTATGATGTGTCTGAGATGAAAGGTCCGCTCGTTACAGGTCCTCCGGGTCTTTAATCTTATCATCCCTCCTATTATGGGCTTAAGAATTCCGGTTTATGAAATCTTCTTCATAGCTATACAAGAAAGTGTAATAAATTTAGCAGAATATATAACAGGGACAGAGCAATGATCTGCTAGAGAGGTCAGTGGTGTAATAATCTGCAATCCGGAGGAGCAGAGCAATTTTCTGCAGATTTCTAGAAAGGACCGTGGTGTAATAATCTGCAAAATATATCACTTTGGATATGGCAGGAGGTGGAGGGGACAGAGCAGTGTTCTGCCAATAGTTGTAATAATCTGCAGAATATATAACTACATATGTATCGAGAGGTATAGGAGGGAGAGCAAGGTTCGGTACACCTGTAGAGAGGGCAGTGGTGTAATAATCTGCAGAATATATAACTACTTATGTATTGAGAGGTATAGGAGGGAGAGCAAGGTTCGGTACACCTGTAGAGAGGGCAGTGGTGTAATAATCTGCAGAATATATAACTACTTATGTATTGAGATGTATAGGAGGGAGAGCAAGGTTCGGTACACTGTAGAGAGGGCAGTGGTGTAATAATCTGCAGAATATATAACTACTATGTATTGAGAGGTATAGGAGGAGAGCAAGGTTCGGTACAACCTGTAGAGAGGGCAGTGGTGTAATAATCTGCAGAATATATAACTACTATGTATTGAGAGGTATAGGAGGGAGAGCAAGGTTCGGTACACCTTAGAGAGGCAGATGGTATAATATTGCAGAATTATAACTACTTATGTATTGAGTGTATAGGGGAGAGAACAAGTTCGGTACACCTGTAGAGAGGGCAGTGGTGTAATAATCTGCAGAATATATAACTACTTATGTATTTAGAGGTATAGGAGGGAGAGCAAGGTTCTACACTGTGTAGAGGGCAGTGGTGTAATAATCTGCAGAATATATAACTACTTATGTATTGAGAGGTATAGGAGGGAGAGCAAGGTTCGGTACACCTGTAGAGAGGGCAGTGGTGTAATAATCTGCAGAATATATAACTACTTATGTATTGAGAGGTATAGGAGGGAGAGAACAGGTTCGGTACACCTGTAGAGAGGGCAGTGGTGTAATAATCTGCAGATATATAACTACTTATGTATTGAGAGGTATAGGAGGGAGAACAAGGTTCGGTACACCTGTAGAGAGGGCAGTGGTGTAATAATCTGCAGAATATATAACTTCTTAATATGAGAGGTATCGAGAGGGAGAGCAAGGTTCGGTACACCTGTAGAGCAGGGCAGTGGTGTAATAATCTGCAGAATATATACTACTTATGTATTGAGAGGTATAGGAGGGAGAGCAAGGTTCGGTACACCTGTAGAGAGGGCAGTGGTGTAATAATCTGCAGAATATATAGCTACTTATGTATTGAGAGGTATAGGAGGGAGAGCAAGGTTCGGTACACCTGTAGAGAGGGCAGTAGTGTAATAATCTGCAGAATATAAGCCTATTTCTATGTTAAGGGGAAGAACAATATTCTGCGTCTCTGGAAAGCATTCAGTGGTGTAATAGTTTTAAGATTATATCACTGTGTATCCATCAGGAAGTAGAGTGATTGGTGGTGTAATAATCTGCAGAGCATATCAATATATATATATATATAGGGGTAAGGAGGCAGAGCAATGTCCTGCAGATCTGTAGAAGGGGCAGTAATTTGCAAAATGTATCACAATTTACAAATTAGGTGTTGAAGGGGAAAAATAATGTTAATAATGCACTTATTCATCCAGGGGCTTTCGAGTAGAGTGGTTCAGTGGTGTAATAATCTGCAGAATATATATCACTATGTATTTGCTAGGTGGTGCAGAGCAATTTTCTGCTCTTGTCTAGAGGGACGGTGGTGTAATAATCTGCAGAATATCACACTATGTATCAGCTGGGTGGTGCAAAGCAATTTTCTGCTGGTCTCTAGAGGGACAGTGGTGTAGTAATCTGCAGGATATATCACTAAGTATCTGTCAGAAGGCAGAGCGTGCAGAGCAATGTTCTGCAGATCTATGGTGAGGTCGGTACTGTGTGTATAAGTGTAATATTATGTTGCTGATGCCTATGCTCCTGTTCACACCTGGCAATACAATGGATGTATAGTAGGGATGTGCTACACGCATATATACGGATGCTCTGGAGTAGAGATGACAGGGGCAGAGTGCTCTCTTACTGTAGGTTATGTCCCTTTAAATTGTCCCTTTCCCTGGTATTGCACCGCACCAGTCCAGAGACACGATAATAAAACAGCACCAAACTCTTTAAGTTTCCCCTTCAGTAATGAATTTTAATACTCTGGCATTTATCAGTGATTTTTCTCTTCCTATTACCCATAATCCATTAGTTCAAAGGCTTTTTTTTTCTAAATATCCATGTATTTTTTTTGCCCATTTTTTTTTTTGCTGGTTGATTCATGAAACTCCATTTGCCGGAGATAATATTCCAAATGCATTTTATTTTATCTGAGACGGATTCATCAAAGTCGTCTATGATGGAAATGCGAGCATTTAGACGGAGCATTCATCAAAGGTTTTCAGTTCTCTCGCAGTAGATGAATAAGACATCTTGTCCTATTATTCATCTACATATCTGGGAGGATGCCCCATGTAGGAAGAAATCTCCAAGAAGCCACCGTAGCCCCGGAGCGGCTGCAGAATATCATATTAGGCACTTGTAGTTTTCTCATCTCCTGCCATTACTGTAATGAGGTTCATCTCTCTGCAGAGCTTGTGCTAATACACAGTAGCCAGTCTGAGCGAGACGAGCTGCAGTGTAAAGCATTGGGGAGAGATACAACCGAAACCATTGGCCAGACTGAGCACGGATACCTCGAAATCTAATAGACTATGCAAATAAGCCCAACCTGTGCCCTAAAGGATCAATGCTTCACTGTAAAGCATGGGGGAACAGAAGACGCTAATACACAAAACAGAAGGGAATCTGTCATCCGTTCACTGTAGAATTCCTAAAGAGCTAGTTAATCTAGGTTTTCTTTGTATGTTTAGGAGCAGCAGGACTGTGAAAGATGGATTGTAGTTTCTGTACATGCACTGGTAGAGGATCCTCACACTGCTGTATTCTGAGCACTCTACACTAAACTGTTACAGAGCTTCTCCCTTCTTCTCTGAGTGACAATCGCAGCAAAAAAAAAAAAGCAACAACTAATAGATTGGAGGGGGGCGATTGTAAAGCTACTCATGGCAGAGAGCTAAGATCCCAGCAGTGTGAGGACACACCCCCATACACTTGGAGAAGCTACAATTCTGGAATATAGATCCATTTTCAACAGTTCTGCTGCTACTAACAACACAAAGTCTGGTTACACATCTGACCAGCAACAATACCTAACACTGTCTGCAATCCCCTTTAAAGCAAACCTTTAAAAAGCTTATATATCTTTTGCTGATTCTGGGGAACCCCTTTAATAGAACATTAATGCACTGACACTAACATAAAGTGATAATGAGATTTTATAGCTGGTGTCAGGTTCCAAAGGCCTATGCCATGCTCATTTTAAAAATGCCTTTGTTAACATTCTGAATTATTCCAGTACTTTATAAAATTTAATTTCACATTACATGGCTCCCTGCTCAGCTGCAGCAGCATGTGTGCCTGTGTCTCAGTCTCCTCTGTACATTGAGCAGTCAGGGTAGGGAGGAGGATGGTGTGGAGTAGAGGAAGAATGCATGAGGAGACACAGGAAAACACAGGCTGTACCCCCCCTTTCCATGGGACACACCACATGCTGCTGTCAGGGAGCCAAGTAATGTAAAATAAACTTTTATAAAGTACTGAAATGATTCAGAATGCTGACAAAGGCATTTTTAAAATGAGCATGGCATAGGCTTTTAGAACCTTTCACCAGCTTTAAAATCACATTATCACTTTATGTTAGCGTCACTGCATTAATGTTCTATTAAAGGGGTTTCCCAGAATCGCCAAAAAATATATAGCTCCCCCTACACCCCAATGGCTATAGAACACAAATTCTGATAGGCAGCATCCTAATGATGGCACTGGAGATTTTGTAGGTCAGTTGATGCTTTAATTTTTAATGTCATCAACATCAGCTGTATAGCCCTTTAAATCTTCTGAATAATATATATATATTGCCGACATCTCCTGTGCCGGTTCCCTCATAGCCGGCTCCCTCATTCCTGAAGAAGGCTGAACATGGGAGACCCTACAGACTCTCTACATGGCATCTTTCCTGTAGGCGTCTTTACAATTTCCTCTTAAATTAATCAACTGATTTGAAGTCTATAGTTTGTGCGGAAGTGAGTTCCGGAATGTGATTACTGGAGAGTGGAGGATTTCTGCTGATAAATCTTAACCATTGCGGTGGCGGCTCGGTGCCGGTGGCTTCTCTGCTCCTCTATTCCCCCCGGAATATTTCCTCATTTCCTGGTAGATTTCATTTATATATCTGGGTTTAAGCAATTTCTTCTGATAACTGGTCTGACCACCTCGTTATGGCGCCTTTATTAGACTTCCCCTCGTAGACCGCTCACTCCTAGGACTGGCGGAGATTTCAATTACATTTACGTCAAGACACTAAACTGATTTATCTCTGTGTCTTTTGTCTTTATCTGTCTGGGATTTTCTCCCCAGCCAATGACAACACAACAAATACATTACAGGCACTTTGTGTGCATCTCAAGTCTTAAAGGGATTTTCCATTTTTTTCCACTACCCAATTATATGACTTACACGATGTACTCAGGAGCCTCTTGTGTCATAGACCACGTAACCTGTTGCATCAGGAAATGGTTATTTAAACTTTATATATTACACATATTTTTTAAGAATTTTAAAGGGAACCCATTTTCACATATACAGCTAGTGACAGGTTCCCTATTAACTTATTGACACCCTTCTTTTAGCTAAAAATTTTTCTCTTACATCCCCATAAATCAACTTTACCTTATATTACCTGGCATCAGAAGGGGGCGTGTCCTGCTTGGCAATCCCCTCCCATCTACTCCTCATGTCCCATGCCTCTTCTTAGTATTCAGCACTTCCTGTCGTGTGACCAGGCTGATGTCATCAGTTCCTGTTACATCTGCAACTTCTACCCGATGTATGTATCTGATCACATGAAATCACAACAGCCTCTATGGAGAATGGGGAGGAGGAGAAGTCCATGCTGGGATTAGATACATACATTTCATGGGATTAGATACAAACATGATGGTTGCCCATGTCAACCAATCAGAGCTTAGCTTTAATTTCATAAACAGCTATGTGAAAATAAAACAGAGCTCTGACTGGTTGCTCTTCTGATAACTCTCCCCGATAGAGTAGATGTTGCAGATGTATCAGGTCCTTAGATGACATCACCTTGGTCACATGACTTTAATTGCCCAATGATGTAACAGAACTCTCTCTCAATGTACCACTGAATATGCAGGGCCTAACTGGACCTTACAGACTGATTTTTTAACATTGCAGTCATGTAAATGAACCATTTAGAGATAAGGGCAATGTTTTTGAAGCATAGTTTTTAATAGAGTATTAATTTTGTGTGGGTTCATTTCAATGGCAGATTCCCTTTAACTGTTTATTTACACTATTTAAATAAATAGCAACAGCATACAGACATACGGGGCTCACCACAGGCTGCTGCCAGGGAACCAAGTAATGTGAAATAAACTTTTCTAAAGCACTAAAATGAGTCAGAATGCTGACAAATGCAGTTTTAAAATCAGAACCTTGAACCAGTCACCAGATAAAAATGACATTCCTATTGACAGCTTTGCTTTAAAAGATCAATATACCATAGGTCATGTTTGTTAGGTTTGCCCATAGAGTAATTACAGTCATGTCTTTTTTTGCCATTTGTAGACCATTTATCTAACACTGCATTGGTATACACCTCCTTGTACCACAGAACATCTCTTGGTCACATCTGAAGCATTAAAGTATGGAAATATTAGAACAAAATTGAATGTAGAATTTTGGTAAAGGGTTCATTTTTTTAAAATAAAATTTTAAAATGAGAAGGGACTGTATTTAAAATTAGAAAAAGGCTCCCTGTCCCTTACTGTAAAATAAATAGGAACAGATAGTACTGCCTCCTTGTCTCTGCCTGTTAATGATAAAGGAACACATGGCACTTGCTTCCTGTTTATCACTGTAAACTAAGTAGGAACAGATAGTGCTGCCTCCTTGTCACTGTCTGTTAATGATACAGGAACATGTAATACTGGTTCCCTTTCTCTTACTGTAAATAAAGTAGAAACAGTTAGCACTGGCTACTTGTCACTGTCTGTTAATGATAAAGGAATACACTACAGTACTTTCAACCTATTCATTAAAGTAAACTAAGTAAGAACAGATAGTACTGCCTCCTTGTCACTCTCTGTTAATGATACAGGAACATGTAATACTGGCTCCCTGTTCATAACAGTAAACTAAGTAGGAACAGATAGTACTGCCTCCTTGTTACTGTCTGTAAATGATGCAGGAACATGTAATACTGTGTCCCTGTCTCTTACTCTAGGTAAGAACAGATAGTACTGCCTCCTTGTTACTGTCTGTAAATGATACAGGAACATGTAATACTGTGTCCCTGTCTCTTACTATAGGTAAGAACAGATAGTACTGCCTCCTTGTTACTGTCTGTAAATGATGCAGGAACATGTAATACTGTGTCCCTGTCTCTTACTAGGTAAGAACAGATAGTACTGCCTCCTTGTTACTGTCTGTAAATGATAAGGAACATGTAATACGTGTCCCTGTCTCTTACTCTAGGTAAGAACAGATAGTACTGCCTCCTTGGTACTGTCTGTAAATGATACAGGAACATGTAATTGTGTCCCTGTCTCTTACTATAGGTAAGAACAGATAGTATCTGCCTCCTGTTTACTGTCTGTAAATGATGCAGGAACATGTATACTGTGTCCCTGTCTTACTCTAGGTAAGAACAGATAGTACTGCCTCCTTGTTACTGTCTGTAAATGATACAGGAACATGAATACTGTGTCCCTGTCTCTTACTCTAGGTAAGAACAGATAGTACTGGCTCTTGTTACTGTCTGTAAATTGAGCAGGAACATGTAATACTGTGTCCCTGTCTCTTACTCTAGGTAAGAACAGATAGTATGCCTCCTGTTACTGTCGTAATGATCAGGAACATGTTGTAATACTGTGTCCCTGTCTCTTACTCTAGGTAAGAACAGATAGTATTGCCTCCTTGTTACTATCTGTTAATGATACAGGGTCAGATAGTACTGCTGCCCTGTTTTCTCCTAAAAATGAAGATGACCCAGCTAGAGTCGTATTGTCTTCCTTTAACTTTATGTAAGCACAGATAGTACTGCCTCACTGCCTGTCCCTGTATATGATGATTATTCTCTCTCTGTAGGTGATGTAGAATAGTGAATATTTCAGAGCGTCTTTTATATAAATAGAAGCAGGGTGTAATGTTCCATGACAAGTGGTGTGATTTTGTTTCCTTCAGTCTATGTTTAGTTTGTTGTTGACGGCTGCCCAGTATTTATATAAGGAAGCGCAGCTCCGGAGCACAAACTGCTCCTCTACCAGGTGACCGAATGTGCCTTGTAATAGACCTGGCTGCCACCAATGTCCCTTTATATTTCTCCCCTGTCCTCCTATGTGTCAATGTTAGTGAGGATGGAGGGCAGAATAATCTGTCAGGCAGACGTCTTCATCCTGTGAACACCTAGAGACTACACAGAAGACGTCTCGTGTGAGCGCATCTACCATGCACCCCCCTCAGGCAACGCTGCCTTCTACATGTGATTATGCAAAACCGCAATAATACATTCAATTTAATTTAGCTGCTGATTTCCGAAATGATCGTCTGATTTCTTATTGTATATGTATGACTGTGTGGTGTGCGCTGCTTACTGAAGACTGAGGATCCGTGTATAGGTGCCTGTAGGTATCTCATATAGGTGAGTAGAGCCTGGACTAGATCCATATAGTCATTGGGGCAGATTTACTTACCCGGCCCATTCGCGATCCAGCGGCGCGTTCTCTGAACAGGATTCGGGTCCGGACGGGAAAGCATTGGAACGCGCCGGAATACACCGAGCTGGACCAGGTGAAGGTAAGCGCTTCCCAAGCGACACATTTTCGGTTATTAAATGCGGCAGTTTTTCCGAATACGTCGGGTTTTCGTTCGGCCACGTCCCCCGATTTCCGTTGCGTGCATGCCAGCGCCGATGCGCCACAATCCGATCGCGTGCGCCAAAATCCCGGGGCAATTCATTTACAATCGGCGCAAATCGGAAATATTCGGGTAACACCTCGGGAAAACGCGAATCGGGCCCTTAGTAAATGACCCCCACTGTTTCTGATATGATGTCATTGCAGTATGGTGGATCCACCCATGGCGCATCATAGCGCCTCTTCAGGGACTGCAATTCAGAAGTATACTTTTAAAAAAGAATTTAATGTAAATTGGGGCTAAAGGGCTCTAAGGGGCAGTTACAGGAGTGGCTCCAGGCTGCACGTCCACTACAGCACTCCTACCCCACCCTCTGACTCCTCAAGCCCCGCCTCCTCCAGGCTCTGGCTGCATGCCCCACACAGCTGTTTTACCCTGTTCCCTGCAGACTCATCCTTTGACCCCTCTTGCACACTCCCCACAGCACTTCTATCCCTCCTAATGCACTCCTCATCTCTGACCCCCACCCCCTCAGGACTTCAGTTTCACGCTTTATAATCCGGGAGGGGGGGCAGAAGAGTTATTGGGCAGGTTATCAGCGCTGTGGGGGGCATACAGTTGGAGGGCTGAGGGCTTCCACTAACGCCCCACAGAGCCCTGCAGCCTAATTTACAAAACATGAAAGTCTTTTTTCTTACAAAGCATCAGCTGGCTATTATCTTTAATAAAAGTATTCTTTATAACCTCTACAAAGCAGAGGTGCTGTAATGTAGAGGTTAAATGAAGTGGTAAATTTGCTTTAAAGGACACCTACTGCCAGGATGAAAGACTTTATGCAAATGCAAAGCCTAAGGGGCTCCAGGCTGCATTTACACCTTTGGAACCTGGAGCCCCTCAGGCTCATTTACATACAGTCCTTCATCCTGGTGGTAGATGTCAGGAAAAAAAACACATACAAATCTGCATCAAAAACTCAGCACAGAATCCACACAAATAAACCAGTGCTATAGGTAAGTATATCCCAGGAGTGCTACTACATCCTGATGGATATATATGACGCACCTCAATCTCCGGGATTCCCGCCCTCGAAAACCTCCCACTTGTCGCCTCAAATCAGGAGATAAACCGAAAATGTAGAATAACATAAAAGACGATGAGATCGATGTGACGACGTTGTGGAAAGTTTAAAGATTTGTTGTAAAACGAGGTATTAGCTATAAAACGGAAAGGACTGGCTGAGGTATGTACAGCGCCGGGGGAAGGGCGCAGGGAGGAGGGAATAGGCAAAAAATGATCGCACAGGAGTGAAGTTAATTAAAGGAGTAGGACTATGGGCTCAGTAATAAACCTCTGTCTTGCCGCACTTTTATAGGCCCCCATAATTCGCCTTCCCCGCTGTTGCACGTACAGAGCAGGTAGGTCATTAAGGCCCCCGCCAGTGGCAGCGCCGAGGAGAGAACACAAGCAGCGCAGTCGTCTTAACTGCTGGCCCCTTTTCTTTTTTACAGCTCTCTTTTTTTCCCCCCTTTTTAATTGGCCTCTTTATGATCTGTGAGTAAAATACACCGGCAGATATGTGCGCTTTTATTGCCGTCTGTCCCCAGAGGCTCAGAGCGGTAAGGAAGAATACACTCTCGTCTGCTGCACCTCGGAAGGTTATTCCGGGGCTCAGATGCTCCCTGCAAGCAATGGCTTCCTGATGAGTATAAAACACACACACATAACAAACAGGGGAGGCAAAAACGGATCCCATAGGAATACATCCAACCTTTAAAGGGACGGTACTTTGTCTTCCGCAATTTTCTGTGCAGCCTGTAACCAGTTGTATTGAAGATTTCTCCCCTTTGTCCTAATCCATCTTCAGTGATGTCTTCATTATTTTGGTGGTTTGTTCTTTGTAGTTTATTATCTTTTTTTTGGAGCTGTGATGTAAATTATTTTATTTTTATAAATGAGCAGAACTGCAGTGTAAAGTATAGGGTGGATGTTATGACACCATTATGCAACACAAATAATACAGAAGCGGTTAAGAAAGCAACAACAGGGAGTAAGGGGCAGCACGGTGGCTTAGTGGTTAGCATTACAGCCTTGCAGCACTGGTGTCTTGGGTTCAAGTCCTAGGGTCACCAACTGCAAAGAGTTTGTATGTTCTCTCTGTGTTTGTGTGGATTTCCTCTGGGTTCTCCTGTTTCCTCCAACACTCCAAAACATACAGGTAGGTTGATTAGATTGTGAGCTCCATGGGGACAGGGACTGATTTGGTAAGCTCTGTGTAGCACTGCGTAATCTGTGTGCGCTATATAAATAAAGTATTGTTATAAGGGGTAGCAGCAGGACGGGAAGGTTCAGTAGGTTAGGAAAACGTAGGGATTGTGACTGGAAGAAGTCGTCATGGTGGTCCGGGCCAGTTGGAAAAGTCATGGCAGGATCTAGTATCATATTTTCTGAATTTAGACAGATTTACTTCAGATAAAACCTCCTGCTCCACAGCAGCCTTACATAATGGAGGGGGTCTTCTGCTTGACTGGACCCTCCATGTAATGTGCGTCTGCCAGGAGAAAAGCTTATGGGAAGTGGATAATGTGACATTTGTGTGATTTAGGCTCCACATTTCCTGTGATTTACTGTTGTACCAGGTAAGTGAGAGATCAATTTACTAGAGATTCCCCAGACTTCATTATAGTGATAGAGTCATTTATCCTCCGCAGGCAGAGCAACTCCAGAGATGGCAGCAGAAGCAGCTCATTTGAATAGATTTAAATATTGAAAATATCTCATTTAAATAAATCTAAATGTTCACTTGTCAGAGCCGAGTGCTTTTGTATCTCTGGTTGGATGGAGAATTGTCTCTGCTGCCTTCTTCTCTGTCTGCCGTGGTCCTGCCAATCCCCCTTGTACAGCTCTGCTCTCCTGTGCTGGACATTGACATAATGAGGAGCGAGAATGTAATTCTGATATAGCATTTACTGGATACATTGTAGCAAGCAATCAGCTGTGCAAACAGGCCTAAATCAGGACACGGTTGTGTAGTTGTTAGGTTTACATGAGAGTTTCTATTCACTGAAAGCAAGAAAGGGATATGAAAATGGTAGGGGATTGATTGCTTTTTACACAACCTAATTTGAACAGCGTTCCTGAGCGATGATGTAGGGGTAAGACCGAGATGTATTGGTGCAACAGATTCATTGGAAACATGTAGCACAACTTGTGAAGTCTTTAAAGAAGTTTAACCCAAAACTTTAAAGAACATCTACCAGCAAAGTCAACATGGTAGACTCATAGATCCAGGCACAGTGACTGTAGTAATCTTCTTATATTTGAAATCCGTGGCCTCCTCCTTTCTAAAATCAACTTCCAAATTTATGTTAATGTGCCTGGATTCACAGTCTGTTGCAATGAGCAGGAAGTGCAGGGAGGGGGAGATCTGCTCTGCTCTTTGTAGCAGCCTGTGAATCTGCCGCCCTGAGGGGTTCTGGTAACACCCCACGGAGCCCTAAGGGCTAATTAACATGTTTTTAAAAGTTGATTTTGATTTTGAAGTATATTAGATATATGGATATCTAATATAAGAAAATAACCACTGTCACAGTGCTTGGATAGTAAGTGTCCCTGGTTTATTAAGCTTGGTTTTGATGTTGGGAACCTAAAGGGAACCTACCACCACAAATCTACCTATAAAGGTAGATTGGGTGGTAGGTGGATCAATGGGACGTGGGGATAGACCTTTTAAGGGCTAATCCTCACGTCCCCGCACTTTTTTGATAACTTTTATTAGATATATATTCAAATTTACTTATGCGGCTACTGGGGCGTGGAGTAGCCGCATCTGCGGTTACACGAGGCGGCTACTCCACGCCCCGGTAGCCACTTTACCCCACCCTGCTCACCCAGCTACGCGGAGCTGCGCGCCCTCGTCCGGCGATCCTGCCGTCTGCGCATGCGCAGAAGAGCAGGCCTGCGCCTGTTTCGGAGCAGTGACCGCGCAGGCGCGGGCCTGCTCTTCTGCGCATGCTCAGACGTCAGGATCGCCGGACGAGGGCGCGCAGCTACGCGGAGCTGCGCGCCGAAGATGGCTGAGTAGGAGGGGTAAAGAGGCTACCGGGGCGTGGAGTAGCCGCCTCGTGTAACCTCAGATGCGGCTACTCCACGCCCCAGTAGCCGCATAAGTAAATTTGAATATAGGGATAATAAAAGTTATCAAAAAAGTGCGGGGACGTGAGGATTAGCCCTTAAAAGGGCTATCCTCACGTCCCAATGATCCACCTACCACCCAATCTACCTTTATAGGTAGATTTGTGGTGGTAGGTGCCCTTTAAAGAGTAACTGTAAAGCCCTATGAGACTGTAGCTTGTTTACACTTTGTTTCTCAGTTGGTTTCATAGGAGGGGAGGAGCTGCTGCTGCTCCCTGCTCACAGGGGAGGAGGTCATGTGACAGTGAATGTAGCAGGGCTGGAAGTGTACAGAACAGTAGATACAGATGTCTCCTGCACAGAATAGTGAGGTATAAGATCTCCCTGTTCCCTATCAGTCCCTCCATCTCAGTCTGTGATTCTACAGAACTTTCTCTGTCTCTCGCTGCTCCACCCCTTCCCCACCTGCATCAGCTCTGTCCAGATAAACTATTAACTCCTAGTGCTCACACAGCACAGGCTATAGACTGCATGTAACTGGTGTACTAATGATTTCTAGTACTTATTCCATGTTCCCTGCTCCTCCATGTGGTGAGAGCTGCCAATAGAACAAGAATATACATTTATTGTTGAACAAAAAAAAAAAGAATATTTATCAATAATCTGTAGTAATGACATCACATGCATCAGAATAAACATATAAATTCTATCAGGAAACTCTTGTGACTCTATTTCCATGTTCAAGAATCTCTGGTACATCTAATAATCCTGGAATTCATGAACAAAAAGCAACATTATTTAGTTACAGACCATCATGTGAACAACAACAACTGTAACATCTTTATAAGGTTAACATTCACACGATGTATGTTCTCCAAATATACGCTGGAGAGTAGTACGAGGGATGACCGCTGCTCGCCGCTTCCGCTCTCCATAGAGAAGCAAGCGACCACCGCCGTAACATGGTAAAATATAGGACATGTCCTATATTACAATTTTTGTGTGGATGTGGGCACGCTCAAAAGACGGTTTCCGAAATGAATAATAATTTTAATAACAGTTTCTGACAAAAATAGATAAAATTGCTTTAAAAATTACAACAAACACTTGATCTTAAATAGTAGCTGACAATATAGCGTTATGTGGGCTTATATACTATACTGTTACACATTAGTTCTTTAAGTAAACAAATAGAGAGATTTAGTGGTTTCTTAATGTCTCCGATGAGCATATAGAAAAACTATCAAAAATGCATGCATGAAAAAATTAAAAATAAAAATTGTAAAAAATCAAAATTTAAAATTTTGCATCAAGGTTTTTAGCTCTTTATGGTAGATTAGTGTCCAGGAGGTTTTGCTATTTAACAGGGTGTAGGGCCCTACACCTGTATAGATTCTTTTATATATCGCTTTTAATTACCTTTTTGTAAGTAAGAAAAAATAAGAAAAAATAGAGGTTTTTGTGCACTCACGATTAGTTGGCAGCAATTAGTATAGATGTCCCTAAGGTTGTGTTGCTGCTTTTGCTAAGTAGAAGAAGTCAAACTCCAAGTGTTCTGTGGAACAGAAATTAATAAGTGCCACTAGACCTAGCACACAAAGAATGTCCTATATTACGCCAAGCACAGTCACGGTGTGGGGAGGCAACGTATGCCCACCGCTCTGTGACCGGGAGCCATAGACATCAATAAGGACCGATATGCTGCTGCACAATTACCTTCGTGTGAATGAGCCCTAACTCTCCAAACTCTGAATTTCTTGTGACTCCATTTCTATAAGAATCATTGGTCCCAATCTCTCATGTTTAGGAATAGCACTTGCCTTATACGAGCCCTTCTTGTCCAGATAGTTGCTTACATCTCATTTGCCAACCAGCTGCCAGTATTATTATCTCATGAATTCCTCCTCCATGTCACAACCTCTTGTGGTATCTAAATGATCTACTGATACTGATGTATGGCACAGGGGGAGCTGTAGCAATGGCAGCCGCTAGGGCTTTTTTGCAAGGGAAATAATTATATTTCTAAGTTTGAAAAAAAGTGCACTAGGTCTTATTTTCGGGGAAACAGGGTAGTTATACTGCCCTCAAGGGTGTGCCAGAAGATCTATTAATCTAAGGGCGGCCCATGTCCTAAAATAATTGTGTAGACGTTATGTGCTGTATAGTAGCCATAATATTTTACTATGAATCTGTATAATATGAAGGTGATGTCTCTGACTCTTCCCATATTGGATATAATAAGTAATGATGTTGTATTTTGTCTCTCCAGCTCCTCCGGTTTCTATCGCTGTGATCGCTGCGGATACCCCAGCACCGTTTAGCCGGTACCAGGCGCAGAACTTCACCCTAGTGTGTATCGTGTGCGGAGGGAAGCCAGCTCCGCAGGTCAGTGCAGTCCTCATCACATGGGGAGGCAATCATGTGATTATACCTTTAAACCTTTCCATGCGAATTCCCTTCTAATTAGATGGGAAATATACAAAGAGACAACATCACCTTTATTCCTCACTGGTGAAAACTAATATTCTCCTCTCTTCTCCCAAAAGATTGGATCATGTAGTTCCTCCAACCCTTGAAACCCTTTGGGTGCCAAAAATACGGCCGTGGAGCGGTCAAGTTTACGGATTTTGCCTATAAATCATTATGAAATGATTAATTAGTGACAGTTTTGTGTACTGTTATCATGATACAGTCAGTAATGAATACTTTTGTAATGATTTACCAAAATTTCTCTTTCTCTGTATGTGGCTGCACCACGGCTCCACCAAATATTTTTCCACTCTTTATTATACCATAGCGGGGTTTCTTTCAAAATACCTTTAATGTGAACAATCTGTATGTGGCAGATTGTTGTAGCATTAGAAGTTACTTTTGGGCTCCTTCTCGCCAATGTGTTTGGTCCATGAAACACGGACCATATGGTATCCACATTTTATGCACTGAGCACTGGGGAAGTGGATCCAAGCATCATAGTTAAACATGATGTCAGGAGTACCAACACCACTACACTGTATTGTAATCATATTTTCAGTACAGTACTGTACAGGGACTCTTTGCATCATACATAATTATGATGCTTGGAGTCCTATCTCTAGACCAGTTTTTGAACTGTGAAATGCAGTCATCATACGATCCGTGTGTGTTGCATGTACCGAACACGTTTGTGTTAATAAGCCCTTCCATTAGGTAGAAAAAGACGGTAGAAATACATTGTGGGAATTGATAAGTCCATAGTTTGGTGTTTTCTTTCTACTGACTGTGAGTGTGTCTGCCTGGCAGCATCATCACCCCCATCATCCATGTAGCAGCTGCATTCATGTCTCTGTGGTCGGCCCCTTGCCTCTTATTGTCATGCACGTGGCGAGCTCAGCTCCTGTCACTGGAGACTTCCACGTCTGCTCCACGCTTGTTGTGATAAGTATTTCCACAAAGTCGACACTTCTAGATAAAACGAAAGCAGAAAAAAATGAGCAAACATCATTATGAGTTCTTGTTCCGTCTGCTCGTTGCCTTTCACGGCGGTGACAATCCCGGCAGCAGCCTCCTATTGACGGAATCGACCTGCTAAATTAATACATCTTAATGTGCTTTGTAGATTGGTATCGAGCTCGGTGTTGCTGCTTTTATCCTCTTCTCCTTTCAGCGCCGCTCACAAGCCTTTCCAATCAAGGCATCTCTTGTTTTGTGCAGCGCAGCCTCCATCCTGCCTATTATTCATCCTCTGTAATCCGAATGCATAATTCGGTCTCTTGCCCCCTCTGCGGAGCACGTCGGGTGACGGATGCATCGCTATGTTACAACGCTATTTAGAGAGGGAAGGAAAGAGAAAGCCACGTCCAAGCCGCCTCTGACTTACTGAGCCATTCAGATAAAAAAAAAATGCTATTTGGCGTTAAATGCTATTATTCGGACGCCATTGAAGCCGCGTTCTCTCTTAGCAGCACCCGCTATTAACACGCTCCTAGTAACACCTACAGAACAGAAAGGAGAAGGAGTTTCCGCCACTTAATTGCCGCTAAGGAGATACTTTGTACTGTGGCTCCTGCTGTGGATGTATGGGGAAAGATTCTATATTATGGTATAATGGACACGTGTCATGGGAGCGGATCCATTACACTCGCTGTAGTCTAAATGAGCGGCTCTTGATCTGATTATAGTCTGGATTTCAGCCGAATGTTTTATTCTATATTGCTGTATACTGAAAGGCTGGGATAGATTGACGTGACGCAGAGTGTACCCGCACCATGCATGGTATGTTACAAAGCACACGGAACACTTTAAAGATTGCTTGTTCCATATTTGTATAATGAACAGTTGCCAACTTTTTAATAAACTTTGCTTTATTTGGACAATGAAAAACCTATGTAGGTGATGCAGCCTCTTATACGCTCCTCCTGTATGCCTAGAAAACTCTCCATAGACCTCATGAGTCCAGACCATTGCTACCTCTGGCCATGAGGCTGCAGTAAAGCATGTCACTAAATGCTGTTACTACCGATCAGGGAAGATGGCAGCCCCAATAATCTTGCCTGTACAAACGAAAATTGGTGACAGTGTTGTCTAGACTGGATACATGTGTATTCTTGTGGACAGGATTTTACATATATCCACATGATACATCATCAGTACTTGATATACCCAGGCCCAAGCTTTCCCAAGAACAAGGATGCCCTGACTGCTACCCAATTGCCAGGGTGAATGTAGAGTTGTCCACCTATTAACGGTTTCCTTGACTAAACCTCCATCAAGGCCATCTGCTGAACAGGGTTTCCATTCTCAAAATAGGTGCTGGTCCCAGATACCCAAATACTTATGACATACTTATGACATATAGCTATATGGTAAGTACTGTTCCTGAAAAGAATCCTTAAAGTCTTGTATCTGGGGTAACAATCCCATGCTGTGGTTGCCAAGAGCTTTCAAGTATTCTCACACACAACAGAAATTCTGGCCATTCACCAAGAAACATCTCATTCATGTTAAGCTTTCTTATGAGACCTATTCAGTTCAAAGGGGGAATTGAACCATGAAAACAGGTAAGAGTTCCTAATCCATGAAAAAGTAGCACATGTGTAATGGCCCGCTGGACAGTTTATTACGAAAAGTTAGCTCCAGTTAGCCTCCTGGATAGCTGGTTGAGTTTAGCCAACTCTTTCATGCTACCATTAGGAATAGTACCTCTGCAATACTGGAAGTTCCCCTAATTAGCTGGTTAGCTGGTTGAGTTTAGCCAGCTCTACCATGCTACCATTAGCGGCACCCAGGCTGGTCATTGGTTGGGGCTCTAGAAATCCCCAGATCTGAGAGTTTATTAATTCTACCTCTGCCCAGATTTCCAGAGAGTTCTCTGTCAGTATTTCTCTTTGCTCCTGTCTGGAGACAGGACTAAGGCATGGCTTCCTAAGCCTTTTCTCTATATGCTAATGCTACAGAGACTGCCACCTTGCTGCCCAAGCAGCAGTACCAATCCAGGTTCCTTCTAGCCCGCTCCCTGGCCACTGGACTAGAGCTGAGCTACGGTCCCTATATACAGTCAACCAGTCCAACTCCTTGTGTGTGCATGCAGAGAGGATCGTTTACTGCCTGTTAGCTGCTGCTGCATTGCACTGTGTGCCATTTAAGAGACTGTGAGTTTTGTCTCCAAGTGTGATCCCTGGCTGCCACTAACACCACTGCCTCCCTTTCACCATCTACCTGGGGATCTATTGCCGCACACACTGAGAATGCCCTAGAGGGATCCATTTACTATTCTCCCGCCTCCCTATCCTTATGCCTCTCCATGCCGACCCTGACGGATGTGTACTAGACCTGTTTTCCCAGACCAAGCCAATGTGACATATTCTGGTGCTAGGCTGCACTACTACCAGCCACTCCGGTCCCTGGGAATCCAGCTGCCCCCATACTGGAGTCAGGCCCAGGTGGGTGGATGTTTCACATGCATGATGGACAGAAAACAACCTTCTATCTTGGTCGCGTGGATAAACCCATAATAATCTAGTAGGAATCTGCAGTGACAGTCGGTACAAATGTCCATAGGCAGCTGCTCATGTCCGGGCTCCTCGGGGTATAACATCTATTAAATTTATGAGGCTTTTGTGATTAATAAATAGTTATTATTACAGTCAACTTGCTCGGGAGGCGGCAGCAGTAAATCACGGACATACGAGGCCTTCTCCGCACTCGTCCACTAATCCTATAATCCAGAGTTTGAATTCTGGGAAAATCAATTTTTAGACATTAAAGGTTTCAATTGGCAAAATGTAAAGACTTGTCCCGGGAATATGGAAGGACAGTGAAGACCCTACGACAAGATCTGAGCTTGGAGAATTAATTAGACTTCATCGACAGCTGTTTGACTGAACGTTGAGAGGAAACGGATTAATTCTGTTGATGGGGAGGTTAATTCATTGACGTTTCATTCCTAGAGTTCCTCCATCGTCTTCATCCAGCCGTATCAGAAGCTGGATGTAAATCTCCAGCTGTGCCGGTCACACCGCTGCTACCTGTTTGGTTGTTTTCACATGTCAGGCTACGGTTTAGTGGTGGAGACATGTTCTGTGTTAAATATAGTGTATATACTGACTGATCCCATTAGAAGTCATGAGGAAAGAACATTATACAGATGAAATGGAGTGTCTCTTAATCGGAGCGCGGTGGACTGCCAAACCGAGTGTTGTTGGCCGGGTTTCCTGGAATCTTTCTGGATGCGGAGAAGATGTGACGTCACTTGTTCACTTCAGCAGAAAATTTCCTTAAATTGGAACAATACGAAGAATATCACATGGACCATGACAGGAGGACGCTGCATCATTTCTCCAATCATCTCAGATTGAGGAGAGCAGCTCACGGATGAATGGTTTACACAAAGGACGGGAAGCGAAGCTCGCTGACCAGAAAAGATCATATCAGGTTTATAAGGTCCCCACTGGGACTGGATTGGACCTTTTTTTTTAGTGTTTATGGATGTCTTATTGGTCACCGGAGCATAAAGGAGTCATTGTGTAATTACCTTCCACTATCCTCATGGATGGAGTGATGACACTTTCTCCTTCAGCAATTTGTCAATGGGTTTTGCAGAAATTTACACTGGCCATTCACAGAAAACAAGCCGACTGCCCATTCCTCCCACTGCCTGTCCCTATAATCCCTTATATGCCTTGGGAGAATAGTAATGTCACCTTCTCACTCCAAGAACATATAGAAAGGAAATGTTACAATCCAACATCCATAACCCTTCTCACGACTGGTATCTGCCACTGGGGAAGATTTAGGAGGCTTCCTTATGCTACATTGTTGGGCATTTCAGCCAACTTTAACCATTTAAAAGGAACATGTTGCCAGATTTTACACAATTAAACTAGTAACCCATCTGGGGCATAAACTGTTCTTTCTAGAATTTTCTATTACCGTATATACTCAAGTATAAGCCGACCCGAGTATAAGCCGAGACCCCTAATTTTACCACCAAAAACTGGGAAAACCTATTGACTCAAGTATGAGCCGAGGGTGAGAAATGCATTGATCACAGACCCCTCCTCCCCCCAGTATAATGCCAGCAAGTCCCCAGTAGTATATAGCCAGCCTGCCCCCAGTAGTATACAGCCTGCCCCCAGTAGTATACAGCCTACCCCCAGTAGTATACAGCCAGCCAGCCCCCAGTAGTATACAGCCAGCCAGCCCCCAGTAGTATACAGCCAGCCAGCCCCCAGTAGTATACAGCCAGCCTGCCCCCAGTAGTATACAGCCAGCCTGCCCCCAGTAGCATACAGCCTGCCCCCAGTAGCATACAGCCTGCCCCCAGTAGTATACAGCCACCCCAGCCTGCCCACAGTAGTATACAGCCAGCCCAGCCTGCCCCTCAGTAGTATACAGCCAGCCCAAGCCGCCCCCTCAGTGTAACAGCCATCCCCCTGCCCTCCGTATATACAAGCCAGCCCCAGCCTGCCCCTCAGTAGTATACAGCCAGCCCAGCCTGCCCCCAGTAGTATACAGCCACCTCAGCCTGCCCCCAGTAGTATACAGCCACCTCATCCTCTCCCGGCTGGCAGGCGCATAGTATAACCCGCCTCTGCTGACGTCATGCTAGGCGCCGCCCAGGAGGAGAACATGGCAGCGCCCAGCACGATGTTACAGAAGAAAGAAGATAGACACGGAAGCCAGAAGAGGACCCACGCGGACATCGTGGGAGCAGCGCTGCACGTCGGGGCCACCGGAGGGTGAGTATATAAGTTTATTTTTTTTAAGTATTTTTTAAGTATGTTTTGACTCGTGTATAAGCCGAGGGGAAGTTTTTCAGCACATTTTTTGTGCTGAAAAACTTGGCTTATACACGAGTATATACGGTATATTTCACATCTCATCAATTTACCTATAGTAAAAATTTCCTCCAAAGGCATGTGAAAATGAGCACAGAAGAGTCATATTTGCCTCTAATGAGTCAAGTTTAGATGCTGCAGGAGGAGTGTCACTTCAGTTGCCCCCTTCTTTTGTTCTATAGCAACTAGAAAAATACAACTGATGTCATATTACAGATAAACATCTCATCTTTCAGCCCACATCAGGCTTGTGTGATCTACAGAATCTGAGATACAGACATAGTTGCAAAAAAATCCAATTCTTGCCTTTTTTTTGCCTTTATCAACAGTTCTGAGATTATAGAACCACAAGCTTGGTGAGATGTGTAAAATTAGATTCTTGTCTTTAAAATGACACCAGAAGCATGTTCCTAGGTGCTATAGAACCAAACATATGGGGCACCTGAATTACTTACTCTGCAGCCTCTAAAATTTGCTTTTGTCTGTGGATGTTCACATTAATTTGGAGGGGTTTTTTTATGGATAAATAGCTGAAAGCTCATATAAAATTCATACAAAGATCCACAGTTGTACCATTTTTTAGCAGCTGTGTGTTTACGGCTGTCATTAAAGGGTCCAAATTACACATCTCCTCTTTTCTTTGGACAGTACATTCACAAAGATTCCAGATATATAGTTTTGCTACTTTTTAAAATCCCCATTTTCTCGCACTTTTGAAGTTGTCATAGTTTGGTTAGTTTCGGTTAAGTTGGTTAAGGGGTCATTTTTTGGGGTTGAGATTTTCATTGATTATATTTTGGGAAATCTAAGACTTTATTAATCATTAAATCGAAAAAATTATGGATGGCAAAATGGCTAAAGAAAAGTTGATTTGGACATTTGGACCTTTCTTCTGTTATGGTATTAACCGTATTGGATAATTATTTTTATACTTTTAGATCTGGCATTTTGGGATGTGGGAATACAAGATGTATGATTTTTGTTTGTTATTGTTATGTATGAAAGGGGGGTAGTTAGAATTTTCAGGGGTTTTATTTTTATATATTTTTGTAACTTTTTTAAATCTATTGAATCCTATGTGGCCAGACCTCATACAATAAATGTCAATAAAGTATAGTACAAGCTGTGTGTATGTGTCTATGTATCTCCACTAAAAGAACCCACAACTCACATTTACAATCACAACATTTTGTGTTTTGTATATAGTTTTAATTTAATAGGTGGATTGTAATGTAACTCATATACAGAACACATATAGACTATGTATTGAGTCGGAATTTTCACAGACACTTCACAATTATTTGCTAACGAATACACTTAAAGAGATACATTGGCAGTATATGACTCCCTGAAGAGAATTCCTGAGGGAAGGGATATGAAGAAATTAAGAGACATTGGCAGTGTGTGGCTCATGTAGAGAATTCTTGAGGGAGGGGGACTGATGGAGTTGAGAGACATAGGCTGTGTGTGACTCGCTGAAGAGAATTCCTGGAGGAGGGGAAATGAGGGAGTTGAGAGATGTTGGCTATGTGTGACTTGCTGAAGAGAGTTCCTGAGGGAGAGGGGAATGAGGGAGCTGAGAGAGACATTGGGGCACATTTACTTACCCGGCCACTGGAGTTCACCGAAAGTGCATTGTCCGACGATTGCGATTCACTAAGATCGTGCGCCCGATATCCTCCATGTGTCGCTTCCCTGCTCAGGTCCGACAGAGTTCACCTTCTTCCTGGTGCATGTAAGTGCATTGTCTTGCGACACAATTTGAAATTTAAATCCCGCGCTCAGTCCGAATCAGTCGGATCTTCTGACGGCCCATCCCCCGGTTCCTGTTGCATGAAAGCCGTCGCAGCTGCACCAAAAAACGATCATGTGCGACACAATCCCAGCGAAACGGCGAACAGTCCGACTAAAGTGCAATCCGCGACCCTTAGTAAATAAGCCCCATTGGCTTTGTGTGACAGACTGAAGACTCGTGGTTCAAGCTGTGAAGGACATTTAAAAAAATGAATAAGCACTGAGAAATACGCACTCACATAGGGTGATTTGTATACTCTGTGAGATAATTTTGGAAACAATGTGCAAGTTTATAGGCACATAGAGAGACAATTTAGGGATGGTTGTACTGCTTTCTAAAAACATTTTTAAAAAAACATCTTTATTTCGGGGAGGATAAGATTTGATTATTTACTAAAGCTTCAGTTTAAGTGTATTTTAATTCTGTGGGGTTTTACATACTGTTAATTAAAGACAATAATGTCCCATTGTACTTTTGGTATAACTAAGAGCAGTTATTTACTATCCCGGGTAACGCTGGGTACTACAGCTAGTACTGTGTATATATATATACCCCTAGTAATCCCCTATAATCACACATTTTTCCCTTTGATGCAATCAGTGACTCCTGGCTGCTGTGTCCATTGGAGTCTCTAGTATTTGGGAATCCAACTCATGTGACACGAGAGGTTCATGCAGGTCCTCAGTGTCTCACCAGGCTTTACTCTCTAGATACACTTACCTTCCAGGGCTGCTATATATATATATGTTTATTCATCCCATTACTCCCAGCGTGGGAAAATCTACTGTAATCTTATATGTGACAGGAGAGGAACAATCCTGGAAGAGGAGACCCCACTAAAGATCTGACAGATTCCTCATCCATAACGCAGGAGAATCAATGGAGACCGGTGTATAACAGACGCTTTGACGCAGGCGTCCACAGATGCGGCTTGTCAGGAGCGGCAGACGTGATCTCATCTTAATCAATTGCTCTCTGTCACAACAAGCCCCACACCGCTCCGGTAACATCTCTGCCGAGAGACATCCATTGTGCGGACGTCGCTGACAGCAGCTGCTTACTCCTCTCATTCCTCAGCGGACATCCTCTGCTCACACCTGAAGCTGCAAGGTCATTGGGTGAACACATATTATCCAGATTATCGATTCCTGAACGAATAACTTTTTTGATAGGTGCTGATCACAGCTGATTACCAGATCAGGGGTCCTTCGTACCCCCATAGTCCACCTCCTGGTCCCTCTTGCATTCATAAGATAACCATTATTTTCTCTTTTGGGATGCGTAACAAAGTTGAATTTCTTTACATAAATCTGCACCATAATGGGAAATGGGTCAAAACTAATAATAAATGGTGACCTAAGCAAAAGTTAGAAGAAGGGGCATCTCCTTTCAGTACTACAATCCGCTTTCCTCTTCTTCCTTATCCTCTTCTGTCTCCTCTTATCAGACACTTTTCCTGCTCACACCAAGGTGACTTTTACTTCAAAATCTTTGCTGAATTCTATCTTACTAGTGGGAGATGGACAGAAGCCCACGATGGTGGCATATTACTGAGAAGTTTATGGATTGAGGTTAACCCTGAAGAACTTTACTCTGATAAGATACAGTATATTACAAAGTATCTTCTTTCACTTGTACTACTACTTGGGATTCTGAGGCACCTCCAGTCTGAATGGACTCCTGACAATATGTGTATTCAGAATTTCCTATTACCTCCGGCTTATTACCTAAATTCAAAATGCTATTTCCAGAGAATGCACAGTATGACATGACCTAGATTAGTAGATATCATGTTGCTGTAGATAATGACAAAATGTCTTAGGAATCTATGAGATGCCTTGATGTAACACGATGGTCTTTCTTCTAGGTCTACTTCAAGAGGGACGGTGAGCTGATCGATGTTATACCCATGATGGATCCTCCGCCCGCCGCAGCTGGACTAATGAATAACCGGGGGTCGAAGAACCTCCTAAACCGAGACATGGATGATACTAAAATGCAAAAATCACTTTTATTGTTGGACACTGAGGAACGGGGATCGAACTCTTTCACAGAAAACCCCTTCCGATCCCGCACATCTGACCACGGACCTATGTTAAGCCCCGTGACGGAGGCGATTCCAGAGACAGTGGTTAGCCTGGAGTTTCCCCGCTGGGTCCATAGTACAGACCCCACTTATTTCTTCCACCAAATGCATCTTCCAATGAGCGATGGGACCGTAGAGGTTCGAGCAATGCTCACCTGGACCCTTAACCCGCAAGTGGACAACGAGGCCCTCTTTAGCTGTGAGGTGAAGCACCCAGCCCTCACTATGCCCATGCAATCCGAAGTCACATTAGGTAAGACTAACCGTGTGGATTCTGCTTTCAATTCTTCTTTGCTGTAGTGTTAGTTCTGTTTTCTTCTTGAGATGGAGGTAGAAGGACGCCCCCTACTGTTGGGGTTTATATATTCTCTTTGCATGGTGTGATCTTCCTGGGATAAGTTCCTGACTCACTGCCGCCATAGAACTGAATGTCTAAAAGTCTAATGAGCCCTTTTTCGGCTGAGCCTGTGTAGCCCACTTTCAAATAGAGTTGGAGTAGAGAAAATGTAAAGCTGTCCACATTTTGAGTTTGGTAACAGAGGTAACATAGGTTTCTCTAATATTGATCCAGCTAATGCAGCTAATTGGAGGGTGTGGCTTATGCAAAGGGTGGGGCTTAACAATCTTATGTCCTGCTGCAGAGGGCGGATGCTCCTGCAGCCAGTTGTTTTACAACCAAACCCAAGGTGATGGTCGATCATTTTGGACACACATAAAAGACTTACGGTATTCTTATATTTCTCGGTTTTTGTTGTGATTTGAGATAAATAGATAACGAATGGGATGACGAAAGGAGGTCCAAGTATATTTTTTTGTGTTCAGCTTAAATTTAAGAAATGGAGTGAATTGTATTGTATTACTTATGTACAGAAGATGAACACGCACTAGAAAATTGATGATGTGTTGGCTCCAGTTTAGCAAAGCACAAAATAATTGTTGAAATTTGCACTTTATAAAACAACTTTTTTTAATTTTAGAAAAAGCGACATGAATAAGAAAAGATATATAATAAACCCAGATTAAATGATCACCTTTGTCATAACTGAACAAAATACAAGTACAAGGTGATATAAGGAAAAGAAAGAGGAAACTGCTACATTGTAACGAGACGAGTGGAAACCCATTGTGGCACTGAATAAGATTGACACTGACCTACTTTGACTTTGACCTACTTCTAAGGGTACATTCTAATAGGCTTTTTTTTTTGGTTTCTACTCTCAAACCCTTCAAAGGAAATCTACCAAATCAAATTCCATCATAATAAACCAGGAACGCTTACTCATAGATCCAGGGAATGCGACTGTGCTAATCTTATATTTGTTATCCATGGCCTCCTTCCTTCTAAAATCAATTTTTTTCCAATTATGCTAATGAGTCTGAAAGGCACCTCTTGGTTCTATAGCTTCACAGGCTGTTACACTGTGCAGGAGAACTTCCCTTCTCCCACTATGTGAGATTACATCAGGCAGAGGAAGTAGAGCGTGTAAGGGCTCCTGTAACAATCCCAGGAGCCCTTCTGGCTCATTAACATAATTTTAACATTTTATTTTCGAAGGAAGGAGGACATGGATTACAAATGTAAGAAGATGACCACAGTCACGGTGCCTGGATCTATGAGTAATGTCCCTGGTTTATCATGATGGATTTTGATGGTAGATTTCCTTTAAGGGTGTACTGCGGTGAACCACCAGGTTGCTACCTCTTGAAGCAGTATCCATTCAGTGACTAAGGCTGAGGTTAGTGGACAACCCAAGATCAAGGCAGTCAGAGATCTTTAATCAGGTGATGGATAAGGGCAGGAAGAACAGATTCAATGTCAGATGAACAAGCCAAAATCTGAACAGGAAACCCCAGAGCAGACGCACATCTTCACAGGAACTTTCAGCTTGGAACCTTTTGCTCAGGCACCTTCCAGTAAAGAAAAGAACCTTAACCCCTGAATGACCGCCGTATTGGCTTTTTACTGCGGTCATTAAGGGTACTTCTTCTGACGCGTACGCCTTTCTACGGCGGCGCGTCAGAAGAAGATTTTGGGACACCGGGTCCTGCAAGTTTCGGTGTCGGGCTGTGATCTTACAGCCCAGACCCGGCACCAACACCCGGGATCGGAAAAACTCTGATCCCGGGTGTTTAACCCCTTACTTAAGTGTGTCCCCCGTGCTTACCGGGGAATCCGATCCCTCCTGCTGCTGCCCCCAGGTCCGGCAAGTGGCCCGGGACTTCCGACTCCTCTACCCACCAGGTTCTGCCTTCCTGGCAGGACCCGGCTGTAAGTAACTGAGCATGCGCGGCATGTGTATTGCAGTGTAAAGGCTTGAGCAAGCGATCGAACGATCGTTTGTTCAAGCCAAGAAGTAGAAATGTAAAAAAGTAATAAAAAAATAATTTTATTATATAATTAAATAAATAAAAGTCCCATAATCTCCCCAGTTACACATGAAATGCAAATAAAGTAAATAAAACACAAAAACACACGAAAAATATACATATTTGGTATCACCGCGTCCGCATTAATCTGTACAATAAATCTCATTCAATATTGAATCCGCTCGGTGAACTACGTAAAAAAAAAACTCAAAAAACTTCCCGTAATATACAATTTTTCATCAAACACCATCACAAAAAATGATCTAAAAAGTGATCAAAAAAAGTTACGTTCCCTAATATGATACGAGTGAAAAGAACAACTGTTTTCGCAAAAAATAAGCCCTCAATCAGATCTGACAACAGAAAAATACAGAAGTTATGGCTCTGAAAAGTTGTCAATAGTAAAAACAATGCGATTTTCTCCAATATTGGTTTTGCTCAGGAAAATTGAGCAAAAAAAAGAAAAACTATATAAATGAGGTATCACCGCAATCGTAGTGAACCAGAGAATAAAGATAAAATATTATTTTTACGTTGCGGTGAGCGGGGAAAAAAAATGCTAACAATCCAAAATAAAAATTGATGATTTTGTTTGTGTCCCCCTTGAAATAGTTAATAAAATCTCATGAATAAGCTATAGACCCCCAAAATGAATTATCTATACATTGTATCTCATCCCCTAAATAATAAGCCTCATATGTTCGCATTACCAAAAAAAATAAAAATGTATAGGTCGTACAATGTGACAATACAAATCTGCTGTGAATGGCGCCTCCATTCATTCTATACTCGGCCGTGCGCCCGTACAGCAGTTTACCACCACATATGGGGTATCAGTACACTCGGGAGGAATTGGGCATCAAGCGTTGCAGTGCGTTTCATCATTTAATTTATTCTGAAACTGTCAGTTTTGGCCTAAATGAATGTATTTTCCAAAAAAATTCCATAGTTTCTAAATCGCAGGTCCATATTGTTTTAACCCATGTGAAACACTTAAAGGGTTAATGGACTTAATAGAAGTTGCTTTACATACGTTGAGGGGTGAAGTTTCTATAGTGGGGTAATTTATGGGGTTTTACTATTATTTAGGCCTCTCAAAGTCACTTGAAAGCTGAGTTTTCCCTCAAAATGTGAGTTTTCGCAATTTTCATTAAAGTGAGAAAAATCGCACCTAAAGTTCTGCACCTCATAACATCCTAGAAAAGTGACCGGAAGCATAAAATATCATCCCAACATAAAGCAGGCATTCCGTAAATGTAATTTATCAAGCTTTTTGGGTAGTTTTACTTCCTGTCTGGAAAGCAGAACATTTCAAACTTGGAAAATGAAGAATTTTTACAAACTTTTGCCAAATTTTCACTTTTTTTCAGAACGAAACGCAAAACGTATCACTTAAATTTTATAACTAACATGAAGTACAATGTGTCACGAGAAAACACTAGTGTTGGTGATAAGGGGTTAAATATCCCACAAGGGCAAGAAATTTAAGATTGGGAGACAAATACAAGTTTAGGGAGAACAAGCCCTGACTACAGAATCATTCTATATACTGAGCTAGATGCTGACAGATGTGTGATTATTGGGGTCCCGGTACCCACCACCGCTATTACCCACAAACTTCTCAATGTCAGGCGATCGATGAAGGTCAACATTCACTTTAAACATTTTACTGTTTTCTGTGAAATGTATTTAGTTTCATAGTCTTTGGGAAATGTCACATATAAAACGGGGAAAACCGGACACCTTGTTAATCTTCTCATAAAATTGGGACAAATTACTTTTGCACGATGTGTACAAATTAGGTGAAGTCCTCGAGCCTTGTCCTTTTCAGGCCTGGATTTATAAGATGCTGCAGATTTTTATTTCGGCTTTTAAAGTTTTACCTTCATGTGTTAGATAATGAGCGGCGCATTGTACAGAATATCTCCTGCTGCCCCCATTAGTTGCTTCATATTGTACATTTGACTAAAGTCCCTCCCTTAACCAGAGCTTGGATTTTGGAGGACCCCCAATTTCATAAATCCCTCACTTAGTATGTAAGTAGGTTCCTAATCATTTGTAGTTGTGGATTGCAGTGGGAGGAGGACAGAGAACACTCATGTTGGGAAATGAAAATAATCATCTTATTATATTCCGATATTTGAGGCAGATTTATCAATGTGTTTGGATTTTTGGCCTAAAAATACATCTTAAATGACTTACAACCACATTTATCAAGGCTTTCAGATACTTTTATAGCCCATAACTGCGCAGGAACGTGCACCCGCAATTCTGAAAATTCAACAGAAGTTTGGAAAATCTTTCTGGTGTAATCAAAGCCAAGTAATAGGAGGTTCAAAATTAGGCCAGATATTCTTATACTACACCAGATTCATTATCCAGATACTGTGATAAATCTGGTGCAGCATAAGATTAGTACTAGTCTTACTTTTCAATTTTTTTCAAAAATATACCCCAATATGTCAAGACATAAAAAAACATGACTGCACTTGGAGTATAGGACAGGGACGCACTGACACTTGGGGGGACAGGACAGGGACACCCTGACACTTGGGGGGACAGGACAGGGACATGCTGACACTTGGCCAGGAGACCCATTTTTAGCACTCCCCCAGTCCCCACAGAGCATAGTGCATACACTGCCAAAGTGTTTTTGTATAAAAAATTGGTTTTACAGAACAAAAGATATGTTATATTGTACCTTTCATTAGCATCTGCTGTGTGACTAGGCAGTTGCCAAATCGGAGGGTCTGGAAAGGAGCAGTTCCCCCCACCCTTGGGGAACAGCTTATATACAGCACAGTGAGTAGCTGTACCCTATATACAGCACAGGGAGGAGCTGTACCCTATATACAGCGCAGTGAGTAGCGGTACCCTATATACAGCACAGTGAGTAGCGGTACCCTATATACAGCACAGTGAGTAGCTGTAGCCCCTATATACAGCACAGGGAGTAGCTGTACCCTATATACAGCACAGTGAGTAGCTGTACCCTATATACAGCACAGTGAGTAGCTGTACGTTATATACAGCACAGTGAGTAGCTGTACCCTATATACAGGCCACTGACTGATTACAAGATTGTAGACACTTGTGATGCTAATTAGAGGTGACATTGCGATGTAACATGTCCCTTTGCTCACATTTTGTTCAGGGTTCCCATCATTTCGGGCCAGGCCTGCTTAATGAGTTTTATTTCTTTTTTCTGTTGAAGCATGTTAGTGACAAGAGTAGATATATACTGATAACTGCTTGTATATATGATATACTTAGCTTCAGATTGATGTGATACATTAGAGATCAGGCGGCCATTATCACGCTGATCCCCGGTCTGCTCTGATCCGCCTCGCTTGTTTTGTTGATGACATTTGGATCGGTTTCTATAAAGATGAAGCAAACATCACGTGATGTAATTTATGGATTGATTTAGCCGGTGCAGAGTTATTAGCGACCGGCAGGATGAGCGCCTCTGCGTTCTTGAGTCGCTTGCCATAATTCATATTGTTTTTCTTGGAGATGAGTAATGAGGCCACGTGGAGACCATTAGTGATCGCATGTAGCCTCTCCAGCTGTTCTTCATGTCCCACGACACAGCGCAAAAACTGATTTGTTCGACTCTTGCAGGGGAACAGTTTTGGCCATAAATAGCGGGTGTAAATTTAAGTTGTATTTCAGCCATTGCCAAGCTGCCAGGGCTGATAATCAGAGCACAATGCGCCGGGATCTGTCTGTCCTTGCACGTCGCTCAGCGGCCGCCAGATCCTGCATGACGCTGATTGCAAGCTCTGTGCCGCTGCCAGGGTCCAGGTGTCAGCCTCCCCTTCTATAAGGACACATAATGGGGGGGTGCCCGATGCTTTGCACAGTGTCATGCTATGGGCTGGCAGGAGGAACATCCTCATCATCAGCCTCTACATAACCTGACGCTTCTGATTGTCCTTTGATGGCAGCTGGGATCTAATCAACGGGCGTCATTTCTGATGAGGGAGAAAAAGTCAACACAGCTGCTAACATGGACGTGCCCACAGCTGCAGCGCTATAAAAATACTGCGCACCCGCTTATTATAGGTCTCTATGGAAGCGCACTGTGCAGAGGAGGGGGCACGGACTCTGGGGGTCAGCACTTTCTTCATATATCATGTGACCTATAGTTACTCCGCAGATTATTACGCCAACATCTGTAGCCCATTTCTATGGCATCAAAATGCTTGGTAAAAAATTTAAAAAATTCTAAATTCTGTCCAAATGTTATTTCAGTCCAAAATTGTTGTCTTGTCAGCGACAGCGAATGACAACGCTCCTAAGCACCCCATAGGAGTTACTACACACAGAATAGATGAGTTTAGTTTCCAATACTGCAACTGATGCAGAAACAACTGATGAAATAACCGAGATGTGACCCGAGCCTAAGCTAAGCTAAGAATTTGGGGGAATAAAAGGTCCATTTGACATTGTTACTAAGAGCCGTACATGTCATAGGTTTCTGTCTATAGTTTGTACTTGGTATTGCAGCTCAGTTCCATCAAAATGAATAGGGCTGCGCTGCAATACCAGGCATAACCTGCAAGTGGGGCCGCTGCTATTTTCAGAATAATGCTGAACCTCAAGTGAAACTTTCTTGCAACTTTTTATTTTACTTGCTCATTGTCTAGCTAAAGTTCTCTACATCTTTATAGCACAAACATGTGTTGTGGAAGTGTACAAAGGTTGTCATTGCTAGGTCCCGTCTGAGCTTGGGTTTATTGTTGTGTGAAATGCTGCGCTTTCCTGGCCTGAACTTTAAGAGGGAACAGTGCCTACAAAGTCCCATTGACTTAATTGGATATGAGCTGCAATACCACACACAACCTCTAGACAGATGTGGCGCTGTTTTCAAAACAAAGCACTTTTTCCAATTACCGGGCAACCCCTTTAAAATTCCCTGAAATCTAAAAAGTTTGTTACTGGAATTATTTTAAAGTAAAAACAGATACAAAACCTGGTGATGGGCGACTCACATATAAATACAATGAGATACTCTGAAATACTTTGTATCTCTATCCCGTGCAAGCTTGCCCTTTCATGATCAAGATGGAAGAAGAGAGAAAAAGTAACAAAACCGGAGTATCAGTATCAGGTGTACTGCTTTGTTTGTAGTCTGTTACCATGGAGATAGAACTACATGATAATTATACATTTTAAACTGTTGGATAATTTTTCCAAGACTTGTAGAGATGGATATAGTTATATTTGTACTACAGTCACAACAAGAGCTGCATTTAGCATTGAGATCCCACTTACTGGTGCAATGTCTAGCAGACATCTTTAGAGTGTCTGGGTCTGATCAGTATATATACAGCAAACAGAACGCTAATGGCTAACCAGCAGAATTATGAGCGCAGCTCTGGATGACATGACGGGGGTTATGTATAGATTACTCATCCAGAGTGACGGACAAGCATGATGAAGATGGGCAGTCATTTTCCTGCCTCCTGTATATCTACAGCAGTTACATCAGGATGAGTTATAGAATGTCTTGTACTCTAGTCACATCCAGAGCAGTATTTATCATTTTGCTGGCTGCGACTTGTAATTAGTCAGTATTGTACAGACAGAAAGGCTGAGATGTAAAGCCGCAGTGTTTGGCACTCTCCGGTGCATTGCTGGGACGTCATAGGTTATTTCTGTGCTGCACAGTATTGGATAAACGAAGGAAACAAAGTAAACGCAGCTCTGGATGGGATTGGAGTATAAGATTCAATTTTTTTCGTATAAGTATCAGTAAAGTATTTGTGAACACCAGGAAGCTTTGTGCTCACATACAGAATAATGTAAACATAAGTTCTTGTAGGTGACATGTCTTACATTATACAAATGTCCCAAGAAATATCTATTTATATACAAATGTACATTTTGAGTGTTGCTGGGGGGTCTTTCTTTCTTGCTGAGTTTCACTATCCAGGAGCACTGACTCAACATAGTCCTGCTACCCCTCTGAAACTGGGCACAAGGGGATGCACCTTACCTTATGGCAACATCCAAGGTGCACTTAAATGCTCGTTAGAGCATTTCTTTAAGGACCCCCACTCAAGATTATCACCCCACTTCAGTACCCACTATATAACCTAAATATGATGACTTACCTTGAGATCGGTGAGAATCTGACTGGGAGCCCCATTGGTTATGAGAAGGGTCAACCAGCAATCTGGATAACATGGATCTGTTTACTCTAGCAGTGGGTACTGTGAGTGCCAGAGATACCCTAGCTCTGTGCTCAGCAATTTTCAGACTATTGTTTCAGACTATTGAATGCAACAGCAGGAAATGCTCAAACTTGGGCCTATTGCCGACAATCAATTTTGAGAGTGTCCAACTCTCCTCAAACTCTTATCATGTGCTTATTGGAACGTCCGTCTCGAATGCTCAGCAACCAAGAACTGAACTCATGTAACTCCAGTTGTGGTTGTTAGGTATTCGGGCCAGACATTCCAGCAAGCACAATGTGAGTTTGATGCGAGCTGTTGGAAAGAGCCCTTAGTGAGAACTGGACCCCCTTCCCCGCATCTCTGAACTATTAGGAGTTCCGTTCTTGTGATCAGTGAGGGGGCCCCAGAAGTCTTAACCTCAGCAATCGACTTGTTATCTCCTAGCCTGTGGGTAAGGAATAACTTACCACAACACCCTTTAAGGGGCTGCAGACAATAGGGCACATTTACTTACCTGGTTCTGTCGCAATCCAGTGGCACGTTCTCCGTTGAGGATTCGGGTCTTCCGGCGATTCAGTAAGGTAGTGCGTCCGATGTCCACCAGGTGTCGCTGCTGCGCTGAAGTCCGTCGGAGTTCACTGAAGTTCACTATCCTATCCTGGGTGCAGGTAAGCGCGTGTCAAGCAACACATTTTTTTTAAATTCCGCGGTTTTCCCGAATCCGTCGGGTTTTTCAACGGCCACGCCCCCTGATTTCCTTTGCATGCATGGCGGCGCCGATGCGCCACAATCCAGTCGCGTGCGCCAAAAACCCAGGGCAATTCAGGGAAAGACGTTGCAAATATTCCCGTAATATTCGGGAAACCCGGCGAAAAATAGCGATTCGGGCCCCCAATGTTTTATAACCTTAGAGAGGCCAGGACTACAAACAACACATTCAGGTTCTGGATCTGGTGCAGATTTTTGGGTCAGGCCCAGCCGCAGCTTCATGTTCTGCCCCTGCCTGGAGATACAGCGGGTTTACTTCCAGAAATGAAGTCCTAGCGACTGTAAACAAATCTGATAAAGCAGTTTGGGAAATTGCAAAAGGTCATCGTTTAGAAGGGAATCTATAAAAGGTTTTTACATAAGTGCTTCTGCCTCGCGCCCTTCTGTTGGAAAATGCCACAAGGAAATGTGCACTTGATACTAAGTAGCGAAGAGGAGAAAAAAAAGCAACAAACTTAATTCTGCATCCATTAGGCCAGAGAAGACTTAACCTCTCGGGAGCGGACGGGGTTTGCCGCATCGGGCTCCATTACCCCCCTGGCTGGCCGGATTCAGGGGAGGATGGGGTTAAAAGCCGCCCGCTCAGCTCATTATCTAAATGTGGCTGGAACGCTTCCATTGCAGCTTTTAAGTAACATCATATATCACGGTAATTGGTGTGAAAGTATAGAAATGACCGATTATGGCGCGGTGACTCATTCTGTCCCCCACCTTATTCTTCATGGCTTGATGGGAATTTGTCTTTTGCTTTTGTAGAAGCAGATGTGCTCAGAGTTCGGGCCTGGTCGTGGGAGGATCCGCTCGGTAATGAAGAGCTCCTATGCTATAATTGAGACCCATAATTCAAGGCCTTTGGCTTTATCATTACATGGCAGATGACATCCTAAATTCATTTCCACGGCCTATCCGACGATTATGCACCGTGATTTGTGATCTAATGAAACCCGCCGGATCGCCCTGAGTTATGGGGCTCTATTACGTAGAGTGAAGCCTGCGGCCGGGGCGGCCCGACTTGTTTTATTGGGCCGTGATGGCTACACTTTGTTCTCCAGTCCAGTCCTTCTCGAAGGAGCGCAGTAAATAAATATATAATCCCGGGTGTAATGTGTATTTATAGCCACTTTCCCAGCTCCGGAAAAAAAAAATTGAGATGCATTTTGCTTCACAGATTTTTCATCGCCTTGATCTGTGTTTTTCTTACTTTTTTTTAAAGCTCATTACAAAGTTGTCTCTTTTCCAAGGCGTTTGAACTTTTTTTTTGAAGACACGTAAAGGCAAATTGCAGGTATGAAGCCACCGGCGCGTCTATTGCTGCTGGTAATTGAAACTCAAGGAGGGCCTGGGGTAGGGGGCAGCAGCCATTGCTGTAATTAAGTGGGTCCCTGATGCTTTGATGTCGATGGTTTATGTGACTGGACTGAATAATCAAATATTTCCTAATGCTATAAATTGGCATTGGTGGAAGAGGCAAGAGGTACTGGCCGACACTGATTCAGCAGCTCCGTTACAGCACTTCCTGTATAACTCTCGTCTCTACTTCCTGTTTCCTCTCAGCATTTAGGAAGTGCCACCGCTACCAGGAATTTCCTACAGATTCCTAATGTTTGGAAAGAACCAGTCCAAAAAGAGGTTGTTTGTATAACCCTGCTGCTAATTGGACCTAGTTTTAGGCATGACCCATTGGTTATTGGGTTGTCCTGGGGCTGGAAGGTTCCTGTAACATTGGTACATATATGTTGAGGAGGAGCCATGGTAGATGGACGTCCATTGGGATCCATTATTATCAATCAGATTTTCCGTTCTTTATGTCCGATACAAAAATTAAATGGGTTTCCTATTGTTTTATTAATGTCTCAATGGATTTATATTTCATACACTTTTTATATTCCAATATACATATTATATTTTAGGATAGGTTCACATCTGTACTGGATTTTAACTAAGTTTCTTGATCAATTGACTGACCCCACCTCTCTATTGTTATGTGACTCCTAAGCTCCACCCAAGATTGTAAAAATTGATGGAAATTTATAGTTAGATTAACGTTCTTCCGTATTACATGTTTCATTCCTGACCACCATGTGTGCGATGACTGGAGTATTCCTGTAAGATATTGAGGCATCCTATTGGATATGACCCATACATTTGGGTGTAATCCAGGACAATTCTGTAACCGGGGCTCCAAGTGGATTATATAATGTGAATTATAAGCCTCCGCCTCCAGTTATTTCCCTTTTATCTCGTTTGTGGGATTTTTTTGCGGTCTGACAAGTATAACACGGCGCTGAATATTTATAAGACATGTATTCTCTGGTAATATCAAAGTTTTATGTAATGAAAAGTCGGGATTCAGCCGTGTTTGCCGCCGTGGCAGCTCGTCAACGTGTCATCGGCGTTCACTTTACATCCATATCCCACGCATATTAAATAAAGCTCGGAGAGACTTACAGGGCGAGGAGAAGTCTTACTGATGACACAATAACCTTTTGAGTTTCGTTACTTGTTAAGCCATCATATTACCCCGGTGCATAAACCGGTGACAGGAGGAGAAGTGTACAGCGTTACGTGTTCTCGTACCTTCAGGTGATGGAAGGATAAAAGCAGTGGTGCCATGTGAGACCTTCATCCTACAATGTATCTGGACATCCTGGCATCCCTCCAGCTGCTCCATGATACAATAATGGGGCTTCATGTTACTATTGAAGCTGCTTGTTAACAGAACAATAGGAGGACTGATAGCGCTGAGGTCATGTGCTCATAGTCCAACCATATGAAGAGCTCACAGATTTACCTTGATGTCATTTGTGGAACCATTGTCCCTATCCAACATGTCAATGGAGACAAATGAGCGTCCGCAAAAACTAGATGGAGTCTAAGGAAGGTAAGACGACTGTAAGTGACCATTCAGAAAGAGAATCAGGGATGAATGAATTCAGATTATAACTGGGAATACGTAGGAGTTGCCTATTGTATGAAAATTGTAGGTTTCCAGAGGAAGGGGGTCCGGTTCATTGTTGCAGTTCCAGGACCTTTGGAGGGTCTTTTCAAAGGTGTGACTAGGACTTACGTGTATAAATGTTTTATAAGTTGACATAAATGTATAAGTAATACAGGAATGGAGGACGTTCTCCTTCTTGGTGGTTGGTTAAGGTGGCTGTGGGACCTGGGCGGCCTCCAAAAACGCCCCCTTTTTCCACTGCATGCAGCTTGGCAAACCTCCTCCTATGGATGCTAAGGGAAACAGGAGTGTTACATTGTATGGAATCATAGGGAGAAAAATGACTTATGTTATAATGTAATCAGTGATACAGTTGAGGAAAATGTATCAATCTGTGTCAAAGTGATTCTGATTTGTGTCAAAAATTGCCCTAGATGCCTTTCGCGAAGCTTGTCAAGGGTTTAAGATGGTTCTCAGGGACTTTTACAACTAACATGGTAAAAGGGCCACTACCTGTTGTGCTTTATTTCCTTGCTTAAGCTATGGAAACTACTGGAAGTTGTAGAAGTCAACAACGCCAGACTTTTCATCAGGCACAATACAAGACTGTCCATGCCACGTTACCCCCCTCTTACTTTAAGTCCTTTTTACCACTTTTGCCCCATTGTGGTTTTCCATCTATAGCTTGATGTCCGGAGAAGTAAAAAATGAGATGTGGATTTTTTCCCACCTGTATACAGATTTATAGAGCATGAGAAGTCAGATTATCCAATGGAGGAGTCCTCCCCAATTATGGCACCAACGTTGAGGTGTGCTATCGGGTTCTTCCTGCTCTTGGCTTTAGGATACATCATTGTACTATGTAAATATTCAGCACAGTTCTTTGTCTGTTGATGGCGACAATGTGCCAGAGCGTAAAATCCTACATGACACTAATGGCCGAATATGAGTCAGGGTATGGTCCGGACAATGTTATGATGTATTAGCCAAGCGCTGTATCTGTTCTTCTGGTAAAACCCTTCTCCTCAGTCCTTGCTCTGACATTTCCTTCTGACCTTGGATTTATTTCTGCATAGTAATTAACTTACAATCAGAAGCTAATTAGGTCATCTTACAGAAAACTATAACATCTCCAGAGAAATAAAATTTCTCCATTACTTCCGTAGTTTTTCACCTCAATTTACCCAGACGGATACGAGACATATCTGAAAGACGTCTCATAGAGGTGACATGACGAATGTTCTGGCTGCTGACAGTATATAGTCCAAGGATGTCCAGGAAATGCTGAACGTAACGTGACTGCACAAAACTGTAGAGTATTTCCTTACTCACAGATTACACAGCATCTATATGTTACTTTGTTGATGCGCTCAGCAGTCGGCGAGGGGATGCATAATTTGCAGCCCAGAGGACCGGACGTCTTGTCCCCGCTCTCCGTGATGCTAATTATAACTTTCTTTTCTAGATGATCCCAGCATGTCAGGACTAGCATAGGACAGTGTCAGGATCAAGATGATTTCCTTTAAGTCTTCAGGTCTGCAAAATAAGTCCTAGGGGTCATGGGACCCACTTTGGTCTAGAAATAGACTCCTCGTACAACAAGGTAGCAATCCCAGAGTTGGAATTTTTTGATCGAAGCAGAAGATTGACCCAACACTGGAACTGGGAGCAGTTTGAAAGAAAATCTACCATCAATGATGGTACATGATAAACTAGGGACAACTACTACCTTCATATTTTACATTGTTGACATCACATTACAAAAAAAGTAACATAACTCTGAAGCTGCAACAATAATAGGTCTCTCATCTCTTAAAGAAAATCTAGCATCAAAATCCATCATGATAAACCAGGGACACTTACTCATAGATCCAGATACTGTGACTGTGGTCATCTTCTTATATTTGTTATCCATGGCTTCCTTCCTTCTAAAATGAACATTTAAAATTATGGTAATGAGCCAGAAGGGCTCTATGGGTGTGCTACCAAAGCCCTTCCGTGCTGCAGATTCACAGGCTGTTACACTGTTTGCTCTTCTGCTCGTTCAGCACTTCCCCCTCCCTCTGCCTGCTGTAATCTCACAGCAACAGAGTAAGTTCTCCAGTATAGTGCAACACCCAGTGAAGCCACAGCATAGAGAGGCTCTGGTAACAGACCCAGGCTCCATTAGCATCATTTTAAAGATTGATTTTGGAAGGAGGCCATGGATAAGAAATATAAGAAGATGACCATAGCCACATTCCCTGGATCTATGTGTAATGTCCCTGGTTTATCGTGATGGATTTTGATGGTAGATTTACTATAAGTGCACTCTGAGTATTGATAGTTTTGAAATGCAAAGTGTCTGACATTTCGGAGGAGAGTTGTTAGTCCTCATACATATAAAATAGTTGGCAAAATTACCATGTTTGGTTGCCCTATACTTCCACTGTGAGACTATAATTCTGACAAGTCTTGGCTGTGTCCACAAGGGCATGCTCTTGTTGTGATGGCTGTGGGTACGTGCCCGGGTAGATGTGTTGGGCTGGAGGCAGAGCATCGCGCTATAAAGCATAAACATTACAACCTTAGCTGTCAGGATGCTTTAATAACCTTCATTTTCAGTCCGGCGTGATCTCGGAGCTTCCTTCTCTTCCCACCTTGTCTGTGATTTATTCATAGTGACAATTTTTAGGGCCTCTCGCCGTTGTCTCTGAGCAGGGAATTAATTCCTGCTCGAAAGCTAAGTAAATGCAAAAGACGCAGGGCTGCAAATCTCGATCTGATGCCTGATAAAGATAAATGTCAGCGCGGGAGAAAGTGCTCCAGAGGACGGCACGGGACTAGCTGTGAGCTGCGAGACGATCTGCAGGAGACGAGAGATTGGAACATTTAATAAACCTTTGGCAAACGTCTCGAAAAAACATAAATCACCGCAGCTGATAAACCGGAATACAATTATTTAAAAAGGAAATGAGTAATGACTCATCATGGAGTCGAGAGCGACTACGCCAGCAGCACAACCCGCACGTGGCGGCCAAAAATAAACTGCCCTTGTACCCGGATCCCTGTCCGAGGGTCCTCAGCGAGAGAGACACGAGCGGAGAGTCCACTCTCCTAACATAGATATATAAAGCATTGTGCGTATTGCCAGGATAACAAGTCATATAGTCACATACACAACACGAAAAGTGCCAAAAACAACCCATAAAACCTCTCATCTGCTGCTCAGTGTAAACCACAAGCCTCAAGACTGTCACATGAAGTCAGCAAGACACATTGGGGCACATTTACTTATCCGGTCCCTGCGCGATCCCCGAGGATGAACTCTGCTGTGATTCATGAAGATCATGCGTCCGATATCCTGCATGTGTTGCTTCCCCGATCAGGTCCGCCGGAGTTCACCATCTTCCTCCCGGTGCATGTATGTGCACAAATTAAAATTTTAAATCCCACGAGTAGTCTGACTCCGTCGGATCATCCGTTGGCCCGCCCCCCGATTTGTGTCGCGTGAAAGCGACACAACCCCATAATCCGCGCAATCCCTGGAAACTCGGCGATAATGCGTCCGCGGGACCCTTAGTAAATGAGCCCCATTGTTCTACAGGCCTATACATTTGCCGTACTTTTAACCCCCAACTTTTAAGATAAGGAAAATGTTCAGGTCCCCACCCTCTGGTGTACCCATAATATAAATTATGCCTCATCCATGCTATATCATTTACAACAGCCCTCAATAATCATGCCTCTTTACCAATCAGCCTGTGGATAGTGAATAACTTCAAAACTTGGGACAATCCCTTTAATGTGACCGCCCAACTAATATTACTTCTGTTGTCCTACCTTTGTACCAATTTATAATGCTCCCCCCCCCCCCACGTACGTCATTATTGCCCTCTCTCCTGTATCTGCCTATTACCACATTGTGCCCGGTCTTTCTTTTTCCTTTCATAAAAATTCTCAATACTCCCTTAAAGGGACCTGTCCCTTCAGTGCAATAAAAATTCTGCTATATACAAGGGTCAACTCTTCATATCATTATAGGGTGCCATATAGAGGAAATCTACCATCAAATTCCATCATGATAAACTAGGGACTCCTAGATGCAGGCACCGTGACTGTGGTAATCTTCTTATATTGGTCATCCATGGCCTCCTTCCTTTTCAAATAAACTTCTCACATTATGCAAATGAGCCTGAAAGGGCCGTTACCAGAGCCCCTCTGTGCTGTAGCTTCACAGGCTGTTACATTGTGCAGGCTCCTCCACTGTGTGAGATTACAGGAGGCAGACGGAAGGGGAGACAGTGTAACAGGTTGTGAAACTACAGCTCGTAGAGTCTCAGGTAAAGACCTCATAGCCCTTCAGGCTCATTAGTATAATTTTAAAAGTTGATTTTAGAAGGAAGGAGGCCATGGATAAGAAATATAAGTAAATTATCATAGTCACAGTGCCTGGATCTATGAGTAAGTGTTTATAATGATGGATTTTGCTGGTAGATTTTCTATAATTCCCTTCTTTGAAGTCATTGGCAGAGATGAGGGCCCTATTCTTAGTGCAGCTTCACAGTTATGTAACTTATTACTTATCTTGGGATATCCAGAATGTATAATATGGAGGTTCCTCACTATATGGGGGGAATATTGTGAGGTCCCCTTTAACCAGGCTGCTGTATCCACACTCCATTTCCAGCGTACACACATTTTTTAGTTATTTGGGCCCCCGGGGCGGGGAGTTTAATGACGCCAGCACATGGGATGTAGATGTAAAGGACTCGGCTCCGTCGCTGCAGCAGTAAATGTTTACACAGAGTTTTGCTTATTCTGCATCTTCTGAAGAAAAAGCCTGAAGTAAATTGCACAATTTCCTCTTGTGTTTTGTTTACAAGTTAATTTTGGTGCATTCATTAATCAAAAAGGAAATGTAAGAAGTGGCGCCTCTTCCTCGCATCCTGAGAAGACGCGTCGTCCCTCCGTAGAAAGCGGCGTTTAGTGTGCGCCGTATCATTATCACACAGCGCTGGAGCATTATATGCAGCTTGTTAGATTAATAACACATCTGTACATGTCTCTAGGATTATTCTCATTACCCTCCATCAACTTAGATGTAGGTCCAACCTCAATACCCTCTGCCCCAGCAAGTGCACCGGAGGTGTGACACCTTATTCTTATGTGCACTCATCTCTATTCAATAGTCCTTACTCTCTGATCTGAGTAACAGCTGTAGTGATCTCCAGCTGTAACTCAGAGCAAAGTGTAGAGACTGGGGTGCAACTTATTTCTAAGAACAGAGTGCACTTTAGGACCAAAGACCTCCTACAGTGAACTTGACTTTCTAAATGCAACTACAGGCAGTCCCTGACACCCGACTTACAGACGACCTCTCTGCCCACTGTGACCTATGGTGATGTTCTCTGGATGTTACTATAGTCCCAGACTGCAATGATCAGCTGTAAGATGTCTGTAAAGAAGCTTTATTGATAATCCTTGGTCCCATTACAGCAAAAAATTGTAAAAATCCAATTGTCATAGGGCCAAAAAAAAATTTGCTTGGAATTACTATTCTAAAATATTCCAGTTCTGACTTACATACAAATTCCAATTAATGACAAACCTAAAGAACATATCTTGAATATAATCTGGGGACTCTATGTATTAATAAAACTATTTGTTAAGCCGGTGCTACTGGTAAGACTGGTGCCCTTTACTTTAACGTTTGTGTTTCATATTGACCAGGGTAAGGGGGGTGTAACACCTGAGTGACCCTGTCCATGGTGCTGAGCGTCCACTTCATTCCTTGTACAGATGAAACAATCGCCTTCCTCTGATGCCTGATCTCATCACATCTCTCTTCTCTTTTGTCTTTTTGAATTCTGAATGTCTTGTTCATCGTTAGGCTAATTGGCTCATACACTTGTATTGTCAAGATTTAATTAGATGCTCTCAAGTAGCCAGACGTGTTCTCCTCTTCTGCTGCTACTAAGGACTTGGGGATAATCCCTGCAGCCTGGTTCATATATTCATGGAGATGTGGTTTCTTTTTCTTCCTATAAGGAAAAATACTGGAATACTTATCCTGTACTGATCCTGAGTTACATCCTGTATTATACTCCAGAGCTGCACTCACTATTCTGCTGCTGGTGCAGTCACTGTGTACATACATGACATTACTTATCCTGTACTGATCCTGAGTTACATCCTGTATTACTGTTTGGTTATTATTACTATTCTGCAGGCTCCATATTTGAAATTTCTATCATTGCACTACATATAGATGACCTGTAAAGAGGAGATGGCGAGTGTCCACCTGCTGACTATTTCCTGGAATTGTGCTTTCAGCTGTGGAGTATAATACCGGTATAACTGGAGAAGGTAACAGGACAGGTAATATAATGTGTAGTGGAAGGATCCAGGCTGGATGTGATGCCTTCTGTGACTATATATAAGTCTTCCCTCTGTATTTGCCTGCAGTTTGGGTTACAATTCTCTGCATTTTCCTCACTAGAAGTGTTTTTCTTATCTTTTCCATGTCTGAAGTCTTCCATTCCCCATGATTATGTTGCTGTACATTGAGTTTAAAATATGCCGTCAATTATTGCCATCTGCTCACTAAAATTGGAAACCCTCCTCTTGGAAGATTCGGCTGATTGTCATTGACATATTGCGCTTCTGTCGGAGGATTAATCTCTCTCGCTGTAGTCAGGAGGCTTTTGGCTTCAAAGTTGGTTTTATGAATTAGTTATGACAAATGCACCAAAAACTCGCGCAGAACTTCAGTGTCGCCTCTTCTCAAGTTTTCCCTCTATAGATACATAAATCATACGGGTCTGCTATTATCACATAGCGGCTCCCGTCATCTCATCTCCAGCCTCCAGATGTGCAGAGAAACTCCCAATGGACGTTCAAGAAGGAGAAGCCGAAAACTGGAGCCGATCCATTGCGTCTCCGCAGAAGGTCCAGTGCTCACTTCTCAGACATCCATCATGGAGACGTCTGCTGTTCTCTACTCTTAGAGTTTGCTACAATGTACCAGTATAGGCAGTGCTCCGCTATTATTGCTCTTCTCTTAATCTTATGGGGGTTCTGCCAAATTGAATGATATCCCCTATCCAGATGATCTGATCGGTGAGGGTCAGTCTGTCGGGAATCCCACTGATCCCGAGAACAGGAGCCCCAGCGATCCACAAAGCCAGTGTCTTATTCACACTAATGGGCAATCGCAGAGCACTGTGCTCAGGTATATGCGGCACTCCCATTCACTGTCTATATGAGCGCTAGAGATACTCACAAAGAGCTCAGCACTCACAAAGTACTGAATGGAGCAGCAGAACACATTGTCAACCTGATCCAACCAATAGTAAGACCTGGACCCCAGTGCTCCAGATTGCTGGAGGTCTATTCTATTGTCTACAGTAGAAGTCGGAACTTCACCAATCAGATCCTGTGGATAGGGGATAATTTGCAAACTTTATACATCTCCTTTCACCTTTTGCCTACCGTAAGACCAGCAGATGAATCTAAACTCTCTGTTACCAGGGGCGAGCTATACAACACCCCACCCACAAATCATGCATCATCTTATTATTTTTTGTAAGTGGGTTCTCCGGCGTCTCACACCCACGCTGACATCAGGTGTGAAGAGATTATTTTTAGGTGTCAGGTCCTACTTTATAGCAGGTTACTGTTCCCCTTATACTGCCCCCACTCTTGCTGAGGTGGTGCCGCCTGAGGCAAGTGACTCGTCTCTCCCGTTATCTCACCTCTGTGTAGGACTTAAGGTCAGGCTGGTCCTACACATGAGATTTTTAAGTCTCCTTAGGCTAAGAGCTATATAATCTCTTCTGAACCCCCATCCATATCCCCCTGTGCCGTTTTTAATGTATTATACATGCACAGCTTCAATTATTTGTCTGATAACTGGTGTTCCAACCACTGGGACCCCCGATAATCACCATTATGGGAGGTCTCCTGAAGTGTCTTATACAGACTTATGTCCAGGTGTACATAGTTGTCCTGTGTCCCATGGGTCCATGTTCTATCCTGGTTGTCCCATAGAGGTGACTGGAGCATAGGTCGACCAGCATTTTTGGGAACCTTCCTCACCCGGTTCTTGGTATTAAGTGTCCGGCATGCTATCAACCCTTTGACGGTGAGGATCTGAACCACGAGACCTGTAACAGTCTTCTTTCATGGGACCCTAGACAGAGCTGGGTGCTAAGGGCTCCATACAATGCATTGTGGTTGGCCATGGGAACTGCAGCTCCTATACAAGGCTCAGAGCGTCTGTACTCCAGGACCTCGGCTGCAGGCTGATCAATGTGAGATCTGGATGTGGTCCTACCGAATCAGGATAGATGTAGGATAGGTCATCATTAGGGGCAAAAGAAAACCCCTTTAAGCCCCTGAGTTATCTTACACATTGTAGCCTAAAGGCAAATGTTACTGGGCTAAACCTGTATATTGATCGCTATATCAGCCGATGGTCTCCAGACTGGGTAGCACTGCAGGTGTAGACGGAGCCCCTGCCGCTCCCTGGTGAATCTACACATCATCTATAATGTCAGAAGATTTCCTCTGAAGTTGACGGAGAAGCTCCTCCGCCATTAAGCTGTCTTTAGGAATATAAATTAAAATCTCCGTCCATTAAGTGAGAAGCAGCGAGGTGCAATCATCTGCGCCTGCCTCCGAGCTAGAACCGCGATGGGCTGGTAATACAGACAGCGCAGTCCTTACTTGGAAGTCTCATTAAAATCACACATATCAATTTTTCATCCCCGGCCATCATTTTTCCTCTATTAATCTGCCAGCTCTGCGGCGGCTCCTCGGGAACGTTCTGCAGGCAGCGCATTAGATCCTGTTTGTGAACACGTCTGGGTGGCGGCATATCTCGCAGCACATCGCATAATGGCGCCGTAATTCAGTCTTGTTCATACATTACGCCAATTACATAACAGTAATATGATAAACCCAGAGTAGCAGCGACCGGGCCCCTACCCCATGGGGGCCCATAATCCGGGTGCAGTTATGTTCTCCTACTGTATGAGGCTCTCAATATTAGATGGTGGAAGGGGGGGGGGGGGGGGGGGGCACACTCATCATACAGTCCTGTGCAACTATTCACACTCATCATACAGCCCTGTGCACCTATACACACTCATCATACAGTCCTGTGCACCTATTCACACACATCATGCAGACCTGTGGACCAGAAAATCAGGAATTCTATTGATCCTACCCGACCATGGGAGCTTAATGAATACTTAGACCAACCCCCGTATTCCTGCTGACAGGTGTTTGCTCCACATGTTCTTCCAAAATCTTCTTTTATGCACACAATGGCGCAGGAGCCCTGAAGTTTCAGCACTATGGGGCTCTACTCTGTATATAGAAACCACAATCATTCTGGAGACGCCATCTATGTAGCCGGCACAGGAGTCTACACCCCAACAATCGCCTCACGTGGACGGCAGAGTTATTTATAACTAAATTACTACACATTTGCATCCATTTAAGTTCTGTTCCCTCCTTTACACTATAAAAAAACTGCTAAAATTACTAAGAGCCTGTATGAGGGGCAGGGAAGCCAATCTATGAACACGCAAGTAGCGATCAGGCATTTACAGCAATAATTTCCAGGTAAAAAACCTCTACGGGTGTCAACAAGGAGCAATGAGTGTTTAAGCAAGGCCTAGATGATGTTTTACACAGCGATTCCTGTCCCAGAACGTATATTTAGGCGCCCGCACACAAAAAAATCGCAATTACGTGTTCGCAAATTGCCGGTGTGCGGCAGGGAGGATAAACAGCTGCATGCAGGACGCAAAACTCTTGAAAAGTGGAGCGCAGCTTGTTTTCTCCGTGCGTCCATGGATGGAATAAAATGTAATTAATATTTGTTCGTGGACCGTGAACAGCTCGCCGCTTTGAACCCCCGCAATGAACCGATTTTTCACATTTTTTTCCAATCTGGTAGCGCCGCCACTGCTACCGGCGGGGGGGAAAAAAAAGAAGGATCTTTAATGAAATGGAACGGAGGTGACAGCTCTCAGACCCCGCACTCTCCACCACAATGAGAGCGGGGGACGCAGCGCGGGGCTTAATACAGAATTTACAGAGCATGAAAAGAGACGAGATCGATGATTAGGAGACGACGAATAGGAGGCCAAAGGGTTAAACTAAGAAAACTAATGGGATAAAAAGAAAAAGGAGATGCGGATATCACAGCTGTCTGCAGAAATTAGCACAAAAGGTCTCGCTGAACCTCCGGGTGTGAGGGGAAATCAGTCCCAGTAGCTTATGTCATTCCTCCAGCAGCTCGGCTCTACAAAGCACTTACTGCTCGCCTGTATATAAGGAAGAATCTCCCCCTGCTGTACATTATAAGGAGATCTGGAGATCTGTCACATTACCAGCACAACAGGGATCAATTCACACACGTTTTGCACTGTTGTTCATGGCACTGTATAGAGCAGAGACACGTATGGAATTTTTGTTTCTTTGGGCTGCACTTTTTTGTTCTTGAAACCTATAACCTTTTCCATACATCTTTGAAAAACTTGATTTTTTAGGATTTGTGGCAATGTAATACGATAAAAAAAATAACTAATATTCACCAGTTTCGTCCCCTGTTGCTCTGGTAATCCCAATCTGACCTGAAGTATCAGCATCATATATGTTATTTATGTGACTGCTGCCAGCACTGGCCTCAGAGGTAATGCATATATGAAGCGTGAGGCCAGTGATTCGCTGGTCTGCAGTGGTCACATGACGGCATCACTAAAGCCCCAAGGAATAGTACAAGTGACGATTCTTTAAAATATTGATGTATTCTTCTTTACCTTTCATCTGTGCAGAAGATATCCTAAGAAGACCGGCACTAAAGCTCTGCGGAGTTTGCTCACAGCTGGAGAAAAACCCAGCTGGCAGCTTTGTATCAATATGTGGTTTGGGCAGTAGTCTGAGGCCCCTGGCCATCCAAACCACTGACCTTATAGAGATAATAAATATCTGTGCCTGCGTCATCCTCTGTCCATAAAGTACAGAAATGTGCTGATTGTGTCAGTTTGTTTCATTCTTTCTCTTTCTAGTCTGAACACCGGTGTTTTCATTCCTTGATTGAGGCCATACTTACTTAGTTTTTGGTCTATCTATACTGGTTTTGTTTGTAATAGATTAAGCCCCACCTGTTACTGCCTGAAGCCTTGTTCAGCTACATGTGCATGTTAAAGAAAAACTGTGGATGCAGAAGAAGTGTCGTCTAGCACTATATTATACTATCTGCTTGATTGATTTTCACCACACCCATCTGTCTCCTGCAGGCTCTGCTCAGGTTCATTTATAATGTAGTTAATCTTGCTATGATTGACAGATTCTCTCTCCTCTCCCATTGCCATCCTGTCTGATATCCGAGTACTCATCCAATCACCTTATGGACTCTTGTATCAGTTCTTGTGGATCAGTACTCTTTGCCTGCTATAGTCTTTACTTGGCTAGATGTGTCTTTTGGTAATCTTCAACCCTTTGCATGTATTCTTGACTATCCATTTTGCTTAGTGATTTTGTACTGCTTTGTCCTCTTGGTTTTAACCCGTGTTTGGCAACTATCCCTTTGTCTTGGCCTTGCCTCTGTGTTTGCACGCTGTTAGGGAACATCAACTAGTTGTCTACCTACTGTCTAGGGTAGGCTGGAAAAGTAGGCCAGGACAGCTAGGAGGTTGTTTAGTCTCAGGGCCCACTGTCTTTGTCTCCAGTCCATTCTCTTACCATGAATAACATCAGCCTAAAATCTTCATACTTGTGTGCTGACTCTAACAGACATGTATACAACCCTTTAAGTACCTCCAGGTCCAGGTCCTCCAAAGGTCCTCATACTGCATAACTGAAAGTCGACAGAAGGGACCCAACCTCTATTTCCAAGAAGCTTAATCCTGGTGCTATGTGCAGGCAGTAAATATTAATCCATAGAAAAATTTTGCTAGTGGGATCCCACAATTTTCATACAGGCCATGGCATCCTAATCCACCCCTGAAAATGCTAAATATAAAGGACAAAAAAACGAAGGTCTTGTGTGTCTTTATAGCCTAAAACAGTATCAGTCAGACAGTGGGGGTGGTGAGAGGAGTAGACTGTGAAAACTGTGAAAAAATTATCTCTTACAAACAAACATAAGCTGAATTATCCACAGAGAGCTGATCCTATCTTCCGGAAATGATGAAGGACGTGAATATCAGAACCCTAATCAGTGAGTTCAGTCTTTATTCCGACCTCCCCACTTTATAATACCGCTAGTTACACTACATGAGTACCTCCCATTATAGGTGCCGCTTTTGATTTGTGATGATAAGAGCGGGTGCGGAAGCAGCGAGGGCTCCTGATCTTTGTAAATAGACCCAAACAGAAGAGAGACAGAAGCCCTCATTATGGGCCGGCGCTGCTGCTGCCGCAGGATTTACATTCATTTGCAAGTTTACAAGGTCTGCTCTCCACAATCACAAGCTGTGCCCACGGTGCCAACATAATGTATTTTTGCTGATATATCCAAGTAGTACGATACAAGATGAATTATTATGAATATTTTTAAACTTTTTCTTGCTGCAGTTGTTATTAGTAATATGGTAGATGGCATGAGTAGGATACAGGTAGGTGATGGTCTATGAGGGGCACTGAGGCACCACTGTACGGTGGGGACACAGGGGCTAGCCATAGGAGGTCAATACTAGGATCGGGGGAAGATCGGACAAGGTTGGTACATGGGATTGTCAGGATTTGGGATGTGTGGATCCACTGGACCACCGCAGGAGGTGGTAGTAGCCATCACCTGGACCGGAGTCTAAGTGGCACCTGGTCTTCACAAAGCGGAATAGACTTGCCGCGGCAGGGTACCACCAGGTCGTTCCAGAGGTGTGACTAGCCCATGGCGGTAGCCGAGGTCGAGGTACCTTAACGGAAGACAGTCTCGTGTTCGGGTCCAGGCACAAGGTCAGGGCAGGCGGCAGAGATGCAGGGTCAAGTCCAATCCGGGGTCAGCATCGGGAGGTCCAGGCAAATTGGAACGGGAACACGGGACACAAGAAAAAAGCAACACGGAGGAACACTGGTAACACGGAGGGACTCAGGCAACACAGGACTCAGGAGCAGGAACACACTGGATCGCGGGAGGCACAGGAATGCAGGACACACAGGAACACAAGATAATCACTAAGGAGCATTCTCTAAGCTGTGAGGCACAAAGATGCGGCAAGGGACACAGGAAGGGGCTGGGATTTAACAGGGAAGGCGGTTGGCCAGGCACCAACATCCCGGGGACCGCCGCTGGAGCCGATACAGGCGAGTTAGCCCCCGGAGCCTGCCTGCCCGCAGAGTAATGACGCGCAGGCAGCCCGCATCTATGCCTTCCGGCATCTATGACGTGGCCGCTGCTGATATCATAGTATGCGCGGCCAGGAAGGAAACATGGCCGCGTCCATGACGGAAGGCAGAAGAAAGAAGAAGAGCCGCAGAGAAGAAAGAAGACGGGACGCGCCGACATCGGGGAGCCGCGCCGACATCGGAGTGTGAGTATATAAGTTTATTTTTTTTTAAGTGGGTAATTTTTTTTGTAATAGACTCATGTATAAGCCGAGGGGACGTTTTTCAGCGCATTTTTTTTGCTGAAAAACTTGGCTTATACACAAGTATATATACTCATTTATATATGAGTGCAATATATATTTTTTAAGTGCTAAGAGGAGCCCCATTCAGAAGTCCGCTATGTGCCCTGCCTCTCCTACTTACACCCCAGTTTAGTGACAACATTATCTCCCCTGACGGCAGGTGGATTGAGTATCTTGAGGCCGCGGTCACACGTACCACTAGACGTCCGTTCATAATGCGACGCTAGCGCACAGGGGGAGGTCCTCGGCCCAAACGCACTTGCGTTTCCAAACGCACGTGATCGGCTTAACAATAGCATGCGTTTCCCTGGAAACGCATGTGCGTTCGGGCCGAGGACCTCCCCCTGTGCGCTAGCATCGCGTTATGACGGACACTTTGCGGTACATGTGACCGCGGCCTGAAAGTGAATGGACTTATCCTTGCAGGTTCTCACATCCACCATATGGGAAGAGTCTCATACTGATAAAATGGCTCACTAAAAGCTTGTGCTCTTCCACAGACAATAAGAAGATCTCCTAAAATACACCTGTCCTGATTCCCAGAGAGGCTCATTTACCTTTAAGAAATGAGCTACTCTTTTCAAACAAATTTCAAATGAGTGCACCGGCAGCTAGGCCCCGCCCCTCGTGCACTGGACAGCTTTTTATTTTAATATAGAGCAAAATCAAGTTCTCTAAAGTGTCAGACTATTTGGAAACATGAAGGGTACTTGCTGGAAGTGTATAATGTCCCATAAACTATGCTGTTACTCGAGGGGTGATTTGGGCAGGGGCATATTATAAGCACTGATAACTTCTCATTACACAATCCTTTAAAGATCCTTCATAGACACAAAAGATGAGTGCATCAGCTATCTGCGATGCAGCCATGCGTGCCTTAAGATCTGTCTCTGACAGTCTCTGTGTATTCTATATACTGAGGCGCGTAGCTGTATGCCTCAGTAGACACTTTAGACGCAGCCACAGTCAGCAATTCTGAGCAGTTTATTTGCAATGAGGAGAACATTCAGTCCCTTCCACTTCACCTTTAAGGTTGAAAATCTCATTTCTGCCGAGAAGAAGTCACAAATCTCCAGGAAACCAATCAATTACCACAACACACTGCTGGGTCGGCATGGTGGATTAAGAGTTAATTTCTCAGCGTGGAGCGTGATGAATCTTTATTTGGAGATGGTTTTGTGCAATGACAAGCCCTGCACAGTATAATGAGCGTCTCCTTCCATGGTGTCCGGGACCGTGCAGGAAAATGAGGCGCAGATCAGATGCACAGACGACATAATGGATTGTCGGGAAAATCGTGTTAGGAGAATGAACATTTAGGTATAATCATGGCTTGTATATTGGACGCCTACCCTGAGCAGCCTACAAGACTCCATAAGTATGTAACACCTTCATATAACTGGATGTGAATGGTGTGTCTTCCCCTATGTATCGGGTATCAATGGGCCCACCGGAGGATCCTATGATTCTCTGGTGGGCCAGTCCAACACTGGATGTGACCCTTTCCCATCATTGAAAATTAAACCCTGAAATTCTATGGAATTTGCAAAACCTTGAAGTAAAACATACAAATCCACCACCAACATCCAGCACAACGCGTGACTATGAACACCTGACCTGAGCAATAATCACATACCAGATCCCATCATAGAACAAACACTCATTTCTATACAATTAATGGTTTCCTGTGGTTCGAAGTTTACTCCGAACCACAGGAAACCATGTCGATACTGTGTATCGACAGGAAAAGAAAATATTTTAATACAAAGTGAATGAAAATGTTACATACATCTTATCTTTACAGTAAAACACTGGTTCTCCAGGATTATATCTATAGATGAGTCACCGGCTGCTTTATATTTGCTTCTGTGATCTTTTAACATTACATATCTGTCCAATAAAACAAAACATCTCTCCATTTACCGCCAGCAGAGTAAAATATATCACAGAGAGATGAATATCTTTCCAAGTATTTAATAGCGATGTTCCTTGTCTTCAATAATATAACAACTGCTTTCCAGGTACAAAAAGTATTACTATCATACTGCCCCTATGTACAACAATATAACTACTATAATACTGCTCCCTATGTACAAGAATATAACTACTATAATACTGCCCCCTGTGTACAAGAATAGAACTACTATAATACTGCCCCCTATGTACAAGAATAGGGGTGGTGGGGGATGGGAGGAGGGGTGGGGTGCGGTGGATGGGGGGGGGGGGGGAGTCCGGGAATTGATACTCTTATGATAAGCTGATTCTGATCCTAGAAAACAGAGGTGGACACATTGTTCCACTCTCTATGTAGTGACTGCGCCTAAGCGCTATTCATATGACTGGAAGCTGGACTGCAGTAACATAGCGTGGCCAATACACAGAGAACGGAGCTGTTCTTAGGAATCCTTTCTCTGTGAGGAAGGTTGAGTCATCTTGTTATTCATGGATCTATCTTATCGATATCAAGTTATCAATATATACAGACTGAAAGACCCCTTAAAAAGGCAGACTGACAGATTTTTAGCCCATTAAAGGGGTTTGCCCATGAAAGAAAGTTGTCATTTATAACCCCTTACTTTGCAATTTTACTCAGTGTTATTGATGTCTTTGCTCCTATCACTCTCTAGGTTGGTCACTAAAATTCAGCAGTATGGGCGGGCACTAGCCGAGCAGACACTTCATGATTCCTCTGTGCTATGAGATGCGTCATATTTTGAATGAAATTAGTCAAGTTTAGGCTGCATAGGGAGGGTCACTTCAGACTCCCCTATCATCTTTCTATAACACCTAGAAATATCCTGGTGTCATATTAAGGTTAAGAATCTCATCTTTCAGATGACATTAAGGTTTTGCTTCTCTGACCTACAGAACCAGAGATACAGGCAGTTATAGACATAGTTGAAATACCAGCTGCAGAGCCAATTACTGCAATCTGAAAGATGAGGTTCTTTACTATGACACCAGAATTATGTTTCGAGGTACTATATGCTGAAGATAGGGGAATCTTAAGTGACACTTCCCTTGCAGCTTCTGAAAATGACTCATCTCAGGCAATACATGACTCTTCTCTGCTCAATATCTCGTGACTTTGGAGAAGATTTTTTACAGAGATTTCACATAAAAGAGGGGATTATAGATAGGACATTGCATCCCCTACTTGAGGGGCTGGTAGTGTAGTGGGTTTGAAATCTCATGACGGGTTCTCTTTAAGGAAGTGTAGTGGGTTGAAAATCTGCTGACAGGTTCCCTTTAAGGACTTGTGATTTTACAGGATTTTAGAGAATATTTTTACTGTGGTTTTGGGATTAGATATCTTCATGTCCCAGTATTCTGTTATTTCTCTCTATAAGATATCTGGCGTTCCTAGTCATTATAAGCAGCATCGGCGGCCGCTCACAGGGGACAGCCGTCCTCCTGTCCTCATTTTGTCAGCCAAAGTGCTTAGCACAAAGATCTTGCACTGTCAAACTGTATTCTTCTCGGCGTCGCCTTCCTGATCCCCCAGGAGTCGGGAGGAGAAAATGTTTCTGTAGCAGCGGGCTGGAGCCTATAGTCTTATACCGAGCACCATACATTATCTGCCCCTCGCTGCTTCCTCAACATCACCGGACCCCGAACACGTAAAGGGGCGAGAGGGAGATAAAGGAACCAAAGGAAATGCTAAAAATCAAGCAAACAACATGAGCCGGACTCATTCAGTCCCAGGTAACCATAAAGCTCCTGACAGTGATCTGCCCCAGTCCTGGAGAGCTGGTTAGTCACATCATTGTGTAAAATGGATTTATATTCCACTGCACTGAGATGTCCTCACACTGCTGTGCTCTTAGCTCTCTTCAGTGAGCTGCCCCACAGCCTATCCCTTCTGTTCTGCATAAAAGCTGTGGCATGCTTTTTGATAAATACTATGGGTAAGGTAGTCGGCCTGTGGAGCAGCTCAATGCAGAGAACTAAGGGCACAGAAGTGTGAGGACACGCCCCTAGTGCAGAGTCCATTCCCTCTGTTCCGAATGACAGTTTTATCTAACCACGAACCTAGTGTCATGCAGAGGGCTGAGAACTCTATACAGTTACAATCCTGGAATATAAACCTATTTTTCACAGTCTTGCTGCCACTAACACCACAATGAATGGTATGATCTCCAGGGATAATACAGAACACTGGCTGCAGAGAGACCAGAGCACAGCAGTGTGAGGACACACTACAATTCTGGTATTTAAATCAATGTTTCACAGTGTTGCTGCCACTATTGCTGACAACTGCTATTCACCTTCTCAAGATTTTCAAGATCTCTGCTTGCTGTAAATGAGTTTGAACAGAAGCTCTAATCCCACTTGTTACAATGTATCAAACTGGAGTCTTATGGACAAGAGTTATAATACAAAAGAGGCTTATATTATGTACATTGTCACAAGTCTTCTGCTATACAGGCAGGGTTCAGACAAGATAGGGTCTTGACCTCTTAAAGGGGCAATCATCATCCAGTAGTAGCTCCAGGGCAGCCTGTGTATAGTGGGGGATGTGATTTTTGCCCTTTTGCCTCCTGTCATGTCCCGATGGGTGTAGTAGTATCCAGCCTGTTCACACATGTGGCTTCTCTTACATCATTTATCAGGACTTGTGTTCTATAAATGACATATCTGATGCTTGTGAATGGAGCCGTATTGTAAGAATCACCTGGAGCAGATACCCCCAGGCCACCACATCTTGGCCTTCTCCTTATGAGGAGTCTGGGTACACAGATGGCAGGACGCTGACATTAATATAACATTAGTTTTGGATGCCGGCAGTGTGCTCGGGGCGCTCTACACTCAGCACACAGCTCAGCCCCATATGACAAGACTTACAGACCAAACCATGACAATAGGTACTCAGGGCAATGGCCATGGAGCTTCTATATAGAATAAGACACTCTATGTAAACTACATGTGAGGCTACATACAAGGGGACAGATTCAGATCACCCTCCATTGCTGTGGATCTTGATGTGTTTTTGAGCATGTACCAGCCCCCTCAGGTAGGATATAAGATGTCCTTTATAGAATCCCCTCCTTTATGTGACATCTTACCCATTTACCTAAAAAAAAACTCCAGAAAAAGTCATGTAAAAATTAGCAGAGAAAAGTAATATTTTACCTGAGATAAGCCAAGTTTGGATGCTGCAAAAGGTGAGTCACCTCAGATGCCCCTGTCTTCTGTTCCTTAACACCTAGCAAAAACTTTTGGTGTCATATTAAAGATAAGAATCTTATCTTTCAGATCCCAACAGGCTTGTGGTCCTGTAATCTACAGATTCGGCGATACAAGCAGTTTAAGACATAAGTGGGAACTGGATCTTAATTTGCATCTCGCATTTACAACTATGGGGCAGATTTACTTACCCGGCCCATTCGCGATCCAGCGCCGCGTTCTCTGCGCTGGATTCGGGTCCGGCCGGGATTTATGATGGTAGTTCCTCCGCCGTCCACCAGGTGGCGCTGCTGTGCTGAAGTCCGCTGGAATGCCTCGAAATACACCGGCCTATCCTGGATGAAGGTGAGTGAAATTTTCGCGACACAATTTTCGTCGGGTTTTCGTTCGGCCACGCCCCCCGATTTCCGTTGCATGCATGCCGGCGCCGATGCGCCACAATCCGATCGCGTGCGCCAAAATCCCGGGGCAATTCAGGTACAATCAGCGCAAATCGGAAATATTCGGGTAACACATCGGGAAAACGCGAATCGGGCCCTTAGTAAATGACCCCCTATGTCTGTTTGTATCTCCGATTCTGTAGCTTACAGAACTTTCTCTTCTGAAAGATGATACAGTTATCTCTAACATGACACTAGCAGCATGTTTCTAGGTAGTACAGAACCAAAGATAAGGACATATGCAGAGACACTCTCCCATCAGCCTCTAAACTTGACACATCTAGGGCAAACTAAGACTCTTCTCTGCTCATTGTAACATAATATTGAAAGAGACAAACCTGCGGAGGGGAGAGCCTCCTGCTGGAGCCAGTTATCTTTCATTCAGTTCACTAAATGTAGTCCCATTTCTCCTGTGAGGGGCGCAGTGGAAGCAGGTATCTTTATTTAGAGACATTTCTAATTCCTGGGTGTATCTTGTATGTTAGCACCAGGGAGTCAGTCAAAGTCATGACCTTGATGGTGTCCTGATAACCAAACACTTAATTGGGACCAATTATCCGAGAAATCCAGTCTCCTGAAAGCAGAATTGTCAAGAAGGCGGGGGTTCACCTACCCTGTCCGCTCTGTGATTTGCATATTACAGGGCGCACTTTAATGATGTCCCCGCACAACAAGAACAACATCCGGATACGGACTAAATAATAAGAGGAGACACCAAAGTGGAACAAATGGCAAACACAGGCGCCGGGCGTCTCTAATAATAATATAATAGCCAGAGGTTGTGCACAATTGATTCTTATTGCTTTGTGGCTTCATTGCGCAGATATTATCAGGAGAGGCCGGAGATTGCGGCCGCGCTCTGTCCTGCAGAGGTGTCGGAGAAGTCTCTGGGTAATAAGACTTTCCCTTCTTTCCTGTCTTTACAGCCGCTCCGAGAGGTCCTAAAATATCCATGACTCCCTTGAGAGCCCGGGTGGGGGACACAGTCCGGATGACAGTGCAAGGATTTCAGGTAATGATGGTGAATGCTGGTTGTGTGGGAAGGCAGATTTACCCATAAACCTGCCAAAGTAATTACTGGGGGGACCCAGAGACCACAAGGGGAAGGGGGGTGGGGGGCACTGATGTCCTATGGATGCCAAAATGGTTTAAGCTGAAAGCAATAAACTCCTTTCTTTGCCATATGGAATGGATCCATATATTAGATGGCCACAAGACTTAAAAGGGTTTTCTATATTCCTGTATACTTGGAAATCCCCTTAAAGTCTGGTGGTTTTCTAATACATGGGTCCATTCTGAATAGTGAAACAAGGGGTTTATTGGTTTGGGTCGGGGGTTAGAAAAAAAATAAAAACTCATACTCACCCTGCTTCGGTTCCTGGTTTCCAGTCCTACACCCGAAGTTGCAGGGGGTCATGGGACCCAATTAATTCAATGATTGGCCTCCGTGGACCAGAGGATCTCAATTCTAATGTCATCCCCTGCCCCGTGCTGGCCACTCATATAGGCAGCTGTTATAGATTCTCCATGCAGAAGGTAAACCATAGGTGACCGGAGGCTTGTCCCACATGGTGCACATCACTGTCCCTACTATACGGGGGATTTTGTTTCCCCCTGAGATACTTATCTCCCCCTACACTGACAGAACATGATTGTTGGACTAGACTTGGACATTTTGCCATAAGGCCACCTTCCTAATAGCATTAACCCTCTCTATTGCCCGTTACAGAATGAAGTGTTCCCGGAGCCCCTCTTTACATGGACGAGGGTCGGAGGGCGACTTCTAGACGGCAGCTCTGAGCACGACGGCAAAGAACTGGTCCTGGAGAGAGTCCCGGCAGAACTGAACGGCACCATGTACCGCTGCACAGCTCAGAACCCGATGGGCTCTACAGACACACACACACGGTTAATAGTATTTGGTAAGTTCAGCAGAACATGATACTGAGAATGGGGGAGTCTTCTAAGATGATCTGCACCAAACCACCAAGAAATGTAGTGTATGAAATGATAGCAGTCCTAGCTACACATCTTACTGGTCCTACAGAGTGGAGAGACTCTTCTTCCAGGGAGCCAGGTGATACTTGGAGGAAGGAGACCTGGGATGTTCCATCATGAGGAGAAGATGTCTTGGGTCAAGACTCCAGGTTCCCCGAAGCTGAATATCACAACTTTTATTCCTTTATGATTAGAATCGCCATAGCTTATACCTGTACCAAGAGTCTGATGGTGTAGGGACTCACCCATTTGAGAAGGGAAAGTATAACAACCAATTTATGGATAAATATTCAGGAGGAATTACTGAGTAATCACACAATGATACCTCAGACCTTGTAATTACTAATGCAGAGCTGAGAGGTTCTCCTGAAAGTTAGTAGAATTTGGTCCACATTTATACTCCAGAGGTACCAGGATCTGTTACGGTCAACATAAAGGGGACCCCTGTAACTATACTGGACTCTGTAGAGAGGGGCCCCGTTCATCACACACCATGAGGACCCTATAGGTGAGAGTATGACCATCCATCTGTAGTATTAGTGATACATTGTATTCGTGGAGGGCACAGTGCACATTGTAAACATCTCTAACAAATTATCTGTTTCCTCACAGAAAATCCCAATATTCCGAGGGGAACAGAGGATTCAAACGGTGAGTTCAGACCAGAAAGTCTATCGGCAAACGAGACTAGAATAGATCTCCACCGCTTCCATCCCGCAGCTTTGGAGGGTTTTTTTTATTTTTCCCTCAGAAATAAATTAGCGACTGTCTCCATTAGCAACAGGAGCAACAAATAGATGGCGGCTCCTAAAGATAAACTGTTCAGAAGATAAAAGCAAAAATTAAGTAGCAAATGCAGGACAGAGGAGATGATATCAACAGGCGGCAGCGCACTTAATATCCGCAATATATGGCTCCGAGTCCGGTGCGAGGCCGAGGAGGGAGAGAACCAGATGTTACACTGCAGCAATTACTGACTGTATACATGTAACCGAGATCTCACTCGCATATTAGGAGTTTACCTGCACTGAAACATTGTAACAAATTACGATTTAGGGTCAGAACCCAGCACAAACCTCTTTCCCCTCCTCTGTGTAACCTCAGACTTCTTATCCCTCTACATAAAACCACCCCAGGTCTCCTCTCCTCCCAGCACTCTCCTTCCTTCATACTAACACCTGACCCTGCTCCTCCATGTGTCACTCTTATGTAGGCATGCTGCATGATGGTATAATGTAGGGATGCAGGGGTGCTGTGTATGATATGTGCATGATGTACCTCACCTTGTAGAACCCACTGGTCACATGACAGAATGAGCTGTAGTAGTCAGATGTTTGGAGGAGATGTAGTAGTAAGATGACAGGAGGAGATGTAGTAGTCCCATGACGGAGGAGATGTAGTAGTAAGATGACAGGAGGAGATGTAGTAGTCACATGACAGGAGGAGTTGTAGTAGTCAGATGATTGGAGGAGATGTAGTAGTCACATGACTGGAGGAGATGTAGTATGTCACAGACAGGAGAAGCTGTAGAAGAATCAATGACTGGAGGAGCGTAGTAGTCCATGAATGGAGGAGATTATGTGTAGTAAGATGACAGAGGCGCTGTAGTAGAATGACAGGAAGAGCTGTATATTCACATGACAGTGAGGAGCTGTAGTAGGATTAGATGACAGAGGAGCTGTAGTAAGTCACATGAACAGGAGGAGCTGGTAGTACGTCAGATGACAGGAGGAGATGTTAGTGTCACATGACAGGAGGAGCTGTTAGTATAACATGACAGGAGGAGGTGTAGTAGTCACATGACAGGAGGAGCTGTAGTAGGGTTCAGATGACAGGAGGAGAGTAGTAGTCACACTGACAGAGGAAGTTGTCGTCATATACATGACAGAGGTAGGTTGTAGTTAGTCACTGACAGGAGGGGATTGTAGTAGTCACATGACAGGAGGAGGTGTAGTAGTCACATGACAGGAGGAGTTGTGTAGTAGTCACATGACAGGATGGAGCTTGTAGTGTCAGATGACCGGAGGAGAGTTTAGTGTCACATGACAGGAGGAGATGTAGTAGTAGTCACAGACAGGAGGGAGCTAGATTAGTAACATGACAGGAGGAGGTGAGTAGTACTCACATGACAGGAGGAGTGTAGTTTAGTAGTACAATGCAAGGCGAGGAGGGTAGTAGTCACATGACAGGGGAGCTGTAGAAGTCACATGACAGGAGGAGCTGTAGAGAGTCACCATGACAGGAGGAGCTGTAAGTGCACAGACGGAGGGAGCGGTAGTAGTAAGATGACAGGAGGAGATGTAGTAGTCACATGACAGGAGGAGTTGTAGTAGTCAGATGATTGGAGGAGATGTAGTAGTCAGATGATTGGAGGAGATGTAGTAGTCACATGACAGGAGAAGCTGTAGAAGTCACATGACTGGAGGAGCTGTAGTAGTCAGATGAATGGAGGAGATGTAGTAGTAAGATGACAGGAGGAGCTGTAGTAGTAAGATGACAGGAAGAGCTGTAGTATTCACATGACAGGAGGAGCTGTAGTAGTAAGATGACAGGAGGAGCTGTAGTAATCACATGACAGGAGGAGCTGTAGTAGTCAGATGACAGGAGGAGATGTAGTAGTCACATGACAGGAGGAGCTGTAGTAATCACATGACAGGAGGAGGTGTAGTAGTCACATGACAGGAGGAGTTGTGTGAGTAGTCACATGACAGGAGGAGCTGTAGTAGTCAGATGACAGGAGGAGATGTAGTAGTCAGATGACAGGAGGAGATGTAGGTAGTAGTCACATGACAGGAGGGAGCGTAGAAGTAACATGACAGGAGGAGGTGTTGTAGTAGTCACATACAGGAGGAGTGTAGTTGAGTGTAATCAAGCGAGGAGGGTAGTAGGTCACATGACAGGAGGGCTGTAGAAGTCACATGACAGGAGGAGCTGTAGAAGTCACCATGACAGGGAGTGTAAGTGCACATGACGGAGGAGCGTAGTAGTCAGCATGACAGGAGGAGATGTAGTAGTCACATGACAGGAGGAGCTTGTAGGAATCACATGACAGGAGGAGGTGTAGTAGTAGCACATGACAGGAGAGCTGTTATTAGTGTCACTTGACAGGAGGAGGTGTTAGTAGTCCAATGACAAGGAGGAGGGCTGTAGTAGTCACATGACATGAGGGGCGCTGTAGTAGTCATATGACAGGAGGAGATGTATTAGTCAGATGACAGGAGTGAGAGTCAGTTAGTCACATGACAGGAGGAGCGTAGATCACATACGGAGAAGATTGTAGTAGTCACATGACAGGAGGAGGTGTAGTAGTCACATGGACAGGAGGAGGTGTAGTAGTCAACATGACAGGAGGGATGTAGAAGTCACATGAAGAGGAGTAGAAGTAAGATGACAGGAGGAGATGTAGTAGTAAGACGACAGGAGAGTGTAGCGTAGTAAATGACAAGAGGAGCTGTAGTAGTCACATGACAGGAGGAGCTGTAGTAGTCACATGACAGGAGGAAGTAGCACGGTAGCTGTAGTAATCACATGACAGGAGGAGGTTGTAGTAAGTCACATGACAGGAGGAGCTGTAGTAATCACATGACAGGTAGCAGATTAGTTTTGTAGTGTACATGACAGGAGGAGCTGTAGTAGTCACATGACAGGAGGAGCTGTAGAAGTCACATGACTGGAGGAGCTGTAGTAGTCAGATGACAGGAGGAGTTGTAGTAGTCAGGTGACAGGAGGAGATGTAGTAGTCACATGACAGGAGGAGGTGTAGTAGTCAGGTGACAGGAGGAGGTGTAGTAGTCAGGTGACAGGAGGAGATGTAGTAGTCACATGACAGGAGGAGGTGTAGTAGTCACATGACAGAAGGAGCTGAAGTAGTCACATGACAGGAGGAGCTGTAGAACTCACATGACTGGAGGAGCTGTAGTAGTCACATGACAGGAGGAGATGTAGTAGTCAGATAAAGGAGGAGCCATAGTAGACTGTGTTGGTACCCAATGAGTAGAGATGTGGGTAAGGGAACCTGTCAGCACATGTGATCCTGCAGAGCTGCAGACAATGTTAGGAAATTTTCTTGAAGATCTTGTCTAATCATACCTTTGTGTATGTAGTTTGTAGCAGCAGGACTGTGAAATATGGATTTATATTCCAGCATTGTAGATTCTCCAAGTGCACCGTGAGTGCGTCCTCACACTGCTGTGCCCTTAGCTCTCTGCACTGAACTGCTCCACAGCACCTTGCTTCTGCTGTAACACAACCATAAGCCTGCTACTTGTTCAGGGGGAAGTTATAATCCTGGAATATACATCCATATTTCACAGTCCTGCTGCTACTACCACCACACACAAACCTATACACGTCCCTGTGTCATTGTTTAGCCATGGCCTTGCCGGGCTACCCTAGCAACCTACAAATTGGGATCATGAATGTGCTCACACTGGAGCCATTCCAGCTTCCTCTATGTGCTGCAGCTCCGTTACAGTGTGTCGCCTCCAGCCTTCTCCACATCTCTGGAGCTCCTCTGCATTCACATCCTCGCTGTATAATTCTCATCTCTCTGGCAATTTTCTTCTTAATTCTGTTTCTGAAAAAACTTTTGGAAAATTACAGCCATTAAAATCTTCCTGACAGTGAGATAATTTGTGAGGACTTCATTATGTGCTGGAGGAGGGATTGTTCCATCGCACCTGGACTCAGAAAAGACGAGAATCTCGTCTACATTTATATCCCATGGTGATGGGGGATGGAAGGCGCCAAACTCAGTGATGACATCATCACAGGATCAACTTTCTATGACCAATCACGTACCCCTTTCTTAAAGGGGATGTTCAACTCATAGACAAACTTGCTGTAATCCAGCATGATTCACTGGAGGTCCCTCTGAGGCCAGTGACATCTATGTAGCGGTTACTGATGAGGCCAATGATTGGATGTAGTGGCATGTCACATGACTACCGCTGGACCAGAGCCAGTGCTAAAACAGAGCGGTCATCCTGAGATATAACAGAGAAATCAGATTAGTGGGGGTCTTACACTTGACACCCCCACCGAGTCTGTAGCATCCAGATAAGCACCATCTTCTAACTATTGCAAACCAAGCACAGCGCCACACATCACATAGTGGCTATGCTTGGTATTGCAGCACAGTCTCATCTACATTAAGAGTACTGAACTACAAACGGACACTCGAAAATTGGATATTAATGACCTATCCGAAACATTGGTCTTGCAATACCCCTTTAACACTCCACTCAGTTGAGTTAAATGTCACCTTTAAAAAAAATCAACCATCAAAACTGATCCTGATAAACTAGGGAAACTTACTCCTAGATCCAGGCACGGTGACTGTGGTAATCTTCTTATATTTGTTATCAGTGGCCTCCTTCCTTCTAAAATCAACTTTTAAAATTATGCTTACGGGCTCTTGGAGGCGTTACCAAAACCTTTCTGTGCTGTAGCTTCACAGGCTGTTACACTGTGCAGGAGCATTTCCCCTCCCGCACTGGTTGATTCTACCAGGAAGAGGGAAGGAGAAGGGAGTGCTGAGGGGAGAGGTGGGAAGCTGTAACAGCCCTTATTAGCATAATTTTAAAAGTTGATTTTAGAAGGAGGCTATGGATAACAAATATAAGAAGATTACCACAGTCGCGGTGCCTGGATCAGTGAGTAAGTGTCCCTGGTTTATCATGATGGTAAACTTCACTGAAAAAAACCATGGACCCCTGACCCCATAACTCCCGTCCTGTTCTCCCTCTATTACCTTTGTATCAGTTTTTCTCAATATTATCTGTCCTTAGTACTAACATCTTTCCCTTTGTTCCCGCAGGTTCTGTCTCCATGTACAGCCACCCAAGATTTATTTTGGTGCTCATACTTTTGACAGTGATCCTGGAGCTCACGTGAGAAATGGCCTCCCACCCAACTCCCCCCCCCCCCCCCCAAAAAAAAATAAGGACTCCACAAAGCATCAATCACACTGACGTCAATCAGTTTTATTTTCTATACTAGCTCCCGTCTTGTTGGTTTCTGTCTGTGTTTTAGCTTCCTTGAGCTGATAAATTAAAAAAAAAAAATTATCAAAACCTTTAAAAAAAAAAACAAAAAAAAAAAACCCCCCACAAAAACACAAAACCTTTTCCTCCTCGATGTTGAACTGTTGTTCTTTATGGCGGCGGTCAGAACCGTCCGGACGTGTAACTTCATAGAGAAGCGCAGTACATTGACATTGGAATCGGAAGAAATGGGAAGCAGAGATTTGGATGAAGTTTTGGTTTTTAGCTCAACTTTCGGAAAAACAAAGATGGCGGCCATTGGATTAAATACAGAACTCAGTGGTGGACGCTCTCTCGCATCGATGACACCGGCCTGATAACGGACACAAAGAAAGGTCTGGTGGTGAGAATTTAGTAATAATGAAAAATAAAAATTATAAAATAAAAAGATACTTTTGGGTGACATCAACGGAATCGGGATATTATGTATCAGCTAATCATTCGTCCAGTCCTAAATGCATGGACCAGGTAAAGTCAGGGTTACTGGTAATGGTGGTACCATACATGGCACAACGGGCCGGTGCCTACTGATAGCACTTCTGGTTGTATCACTAATTCATCATATCTTATATCCAGACTATATTTCCCATCATGCTTCTGCAGAATCTCCGTGTATCCTATGTAATTCAGCTTCTACCTACCTCCTGCGTGTGAGGAGTTTCTTCCCATCAGCTCTTACAAGCAGGAGGCAGGGAGAGAACTGAAAAGCAGATTATGAGCATCCTTGTCAACAATGTGATCTGGATATGGCACCACGATATCCTGGGGGTTGGCAACAACACTTTTCCAAGTTTTTTTTGAGGTATGGATGCTGGACTTCCCTTTTTAGAGAGTCCCTCCTAGAGGTTTTTAAGAAAGATAACAGATATGACTATCGGTAAATTAGTGATGGGAATTCCAACTCTTCTGAGTGAGCTGGCTCATTAGGCTCCGCTCACTCAGAAGAGCTGGCTCTTCCGGCTCTTAAATATATAATAGGGAGCCACAGGCCAGCCATTCCCCCCACACACCACTCCACTTTAAACCCGATTTTAACCACGATTTGGTGAGCCGGCTCAGGTCACTCACGCAAATGAGCCGGCTCTTTGTGCCGACTCGTTCGCGAACGACCCATCACTAGAGTGAATATATCTTGAACAGCACTGGAGGCAGGGGTAGATTTATTCATAATGCAATCCATGCAATTGCTTTGTGTCACAAAGAGGAGCAATCGCATTGACAACCTCAGGATGCCAATACAGTTTAATACTATGTCAGAGCAGGGTGCAGTGACAATATGGAAACACCGAATCTGCACCTTACTGGAGGGGAGGTTGAAGCTTGATGAGTAGGAGTGTAAATGCTGCCAGGACAGGGGATATACTTGCACTTCACAAGAAGAATGATATTCTGTCTACAATGGCGAGCAGGTTGTGGACTTGTAGTCAAACTGGTGATCCCAAGACCCAGGAGCCCATAATCAAAGGGGTCACAATTCATGGTTGGATCAGATCTGGGGGTGAAACAATAAGTCCAAGGTAGAACTAAGGTCCTAGCACCTGAGAGCTAATAGGAAATGAGCAGAAGTGATCTGTACAACATGATGTAACTAAGGATCAGTACAGAAGAAATCCACAGCAAATGTATCCATCACATTCTCTGTAGAGGTGACCTATATCTGCAGCGCGGGGCAGCGCGGCGCGGAGTATGGATACATGGATTATTTGCAGCATCGGCAGTAAAGCGTTTGATGTGATCACCTAGCGATGTGGCCGCCCAGTTCTACTTTTATAACGATACTTCATCCTAAGGATCCAGAATCTTCCTCCTTGCGTTGTGTGAACGCTGCGTTTGCAGTCGCTGATGAGGTGACATATTGTGTGTTATCAGCTCGGTCGTTACGCCTGCTATTTATGGAAGCCGCCTCCTCGTGTAACAATGTAACCAGGCAGCCATGTTAGTATTCACGCTACGGCTCCAGAATGTATAATGTATTGTATCCGGTACCTGTGTAGCGGCCTCGGGGAACCGCATCATTTTCTGGTGTCAACTAGGGGTCAGATCCACCAAACTCATTTTAACAAGCAAACAGACTTTATTTTGCAGCGGCATCATTTATTCATGGTGAGCCGCTCGCCTCCTTGTGTTTAACACGCAGCCCAGATTGCGGATGAATATTTATCTTTTTTTTCCTGTACCGACATTTTTTGTTCAAGGAAAATTTGTTCTCGTAACATGCAAGAAGCTGAAGACGTCTCCGAGGGAAACTTAGAGGGAACGTCTCCTCTTGATTTTGCTTCCAGCAAACAAGCTCGAAACATGAGGCTACGAAGAGAGTCACGTGGCGCTGCTACGCAGGCGGACAATCCACACCGGTGGTGCCGGGTCTCCATTATACAGGAGTGTGGGAGAGGGGCTGGATGGTCACTTATTATTAGAGATGAGCCGACAGGTAGTTTCGGTTCAGGTCCGGCCACACAACCCGGATGATTGTGGGATCGGCGGTCGATCATGGCCTTGGCTAGTAGCAAGGGGAGACAGTTTGCCGGTTTGGCTGTTCAAACGCTAATCCGGCAATAGCCTGGGTCGTGTAGCCGACCCTCATCTTATTGTATCAAGCTGATTGGTTCTGTCAGGGCCGGTCTGGGACTATGACACAGTCCTGGCAGATAAACTTTACCAGTCCACATCCATTATCGGTATCCTGGTGTGAAATGTACTTTACTTGGTCATCCCTCTCACTTCTGAATATTACGCTGGTTGAAAATGATGAAGATGAGACTTATCAAAAAAATATGTATAGTTATAGCTCTGCATGTAAACCATCATAACAGACCTTAGCGGTAGCCCTGTGGAGATGATATGGCTACTTAAGGATTAACATATTTCTCATGGCACACTGGGTTAATTGCCAGTCCGAGCCTGGGTCATGTGACTCCTAGAAAGCCCTGGCGGGCCAGGGAAGTGGAGTTGGGAATATAGACAATGTACCTCCCCTGCTCCAGCTTTTCTTCAGTCCATCTTCACAGGATGTTATACTGTGCACAAACTCTTTTCCCTCTCATCTTTTAGATTCCATCATCTCTGGTTCTGTAGCTCTCAAAGCCGTAAGCCTTATGTTCTCTGAAAGATGAGATCCTTATCTTTAATTTGACACAGAAAGCATGTTTCCAGGTGCTATATAACAGAAGATAAGGGTGTCTCGAATGCATATCCCCCTAAAAACCACTAAACTTGACTCATCTCATGTAATAGTGAGGTTAGAGGAGCCATATTTGCCTGAATTTTGGGAAGATTTATAAAAAAGGAGGGAATTCTAGAAAGGACCTACATAACCTACCTCAAGGGGCTAGAAGTTTATTGTGGTAAAACCTGGTTCTCTTTAAGTTACCAAAAACACTCAAGGAATATGTAAATCTGTGAATAAGAAGCATTCTTACCCTTAAAATGTCCAACAATCGGAATCGAGAGTCAAAAAAAATTGATAAAATGCTCTAAAATTCGGAGGAAGTGAGAAAAGCCAGAGTAGAACTCCCTCCATGTGAATACTACGTGGACCACAGTCTTCTCTGCTCCGTCTCCGGTGATCATCTTCTTCCTTTCATCTCGTTGTTTTTTCACTGATGAAACTTCTCGTCATTTCGTCCTTTTAAGACGCAAAGAAATTATTCAAGTTTGACATTAAAATAAAAGCACTTACAGGGAGAAGGTTTTGGAGTAATCTGACCTTTGAGTGATGGAGGAAGAGAAGAATACAAAGAGATTTAAATTCTATTAATGGAGCCCAGAAGGAGACGGCAGGCGGGAAATCAGCCGAGCCACGGAGGATTAGTGCTGCATCGGACAACATATGTGCCTACCCGGACCTAGGGAGGATGGGTGTATTCTGTGCCCATCACTACAACCAGTCCTCTCACCTTAAAGGGAATCTATCTGATTGAACATGCCTCCATAGTGCCATGTAGGGGCCATTAATTGGAGCGGAAGTGGATTATAATACAGGAGGTTTGTGCAGTAGCCGGAGAGCCAAGCCTTCAAGGGGCCCATGGCCACTCAAACCACTCACCAAATTTTAGACTCTGAAGGACCTTTTCCCATATAGATTGAAAGCAGGAAGAATGGAAGCATCCTCCATTCCCCAGAAGCTGATACTAGCACCATATGTAGAAGGTGACTTTCAGACTATTATTGGTTGCAATGTTTCTGTCCCTATTAAAGACCTCCTCACAGCACTATTTTTGGTTTGTTGGACCTGATAGATATGTCTAAAGGGAGATCTGTAAACCCTATTAGGCCACCATTCTCGCATTGCTCTTCTACATAAGGTTTTCAGCTTGTTAGCAGCCAGGAGCTCATGGGACCTGCTCCTTGGACCTGGGGACTAACATGGAATTGACAACCCATGGTTTTTGGAGGCCATTGTCTAAAGCAGGTCCTAAAACCCCCCAGGCCTTTATCATTAAGGCACAGTGACCAAAACCATACTGTAAGTACCAGAGTGACCTGAGAACAGAGCACCCCTGCCCTGCCCTGCCCATGAGGTTTACAGAAACGCCTTAAATTCTCGGCTCTACAGTATGTAAATCTAATGTTCTAGGTGAGGCTTCTAATTACAATCATTCTTCTACCATTTTTAATTGTCTCTAATAAGATGAATATCACCACAGACTGAGAGAACTTGGCCTATACATAGAAGAAGGTCACCCAAGGAATCGGCCTATAGAGAGGTCCACCTGCAGGTCGTCCATCTCCACTGATGGCTGGTCTCCTGAGATCCAGGATAGTCATCACCTATTCTTGTCCCTCTAAGTGCACAGAGCTGAAGGTTAAGGGTAGTGCGTGTCACCTAGCAGAGGATGAGAAGATCCAGAGCTCATGATAGTCTGTGTCACCTGTCACTTCGGAGGTGTACATCAGCCTAGGACTAAAATAGTTAGTGTCATGTGTCGGAGGAAGGTGTATCACCCCAGAGAATGAGGACAGTACTTGTCACCTGTCAACCTAAAGGTGCGAAGACCAAAGCAATTTCCATTTTACTCTTTCACCGGAACAATTTACTTCTGTGGTTTAGATTAGAGAGGGACCAAATCTATGGACAAGAGCAGGAAACACACAATGCCTAGTCTGATACACAAGTCACAGTTCACAAGCTGCGGTTTAGCAGGTAGCACACACGTCTAAGCAGAAAGGGCCTCATCTGAGCTCATCCCCTGGATTACACAGTCTAGCAAAGGCCAAGCTCTGACTACTGCGGAGAGGTCATCTCCGAACATCCGAGCAGGGAAATCCCAGCGCTGTCACCTCCCGGGAGTGGAATTATATCCTCCACGTCTAAACACCATTAATAACAACTTGAGTCTAGATCCGACCTGAGTGACCTAACCTGAAGAGCACTCGTTGTGTGTATACACTGCAGCCTACGCGACCTGCTGGGATATCAGCTTAATAAAAAATATATAAAATAGCAAAGAGCAGGATGTTATGAAATGAGAAAACATATAGTCTAGCAGATTTGCTGCTTACTGTGATTTCTTACTTACTTAGTGTTCTGTGTTGCACTAGTCTGAACGCTACCTTATTTTACTCCTGGCTGTCTTACTAGATTTTCAACACACCTGTCTGTTTCCTGATGACTTTGTTCTGGGCTGCAGATGGTTAAGCTAGTTGTGGTTGATACAGTGTTGTGCAAATTAATTGGGACAAAGAAAAAAAAATATATTTTTGAATATTTAATAATAAAATGTTGTAATTCACTGTTACATGCTAATTTTAGTAACACATATGTCCTCATTTAGCAGATATGAGATTTTCATTGCATCGTGGCATTGATTCTACCAAGTTTTTGCAGAAATTCTTAGTTTATTCTGGCATAGTTTAACTTGCGTTCTTTGGGTGTACAGTCCATGTTGCCAAGACGTCTCTTCACAATGCTCCACAAATTTTCTACAGGATTTAAGTCTAGTGAATTGTCAGACGAGTCCAGCACTTTTACGTTATTTTCTTCCAGGAATTTCTTCACATACTTGGAATCGTGGCATCAAGCCAAATCTTGTTGTCCCTTCAAATTTATGCATGAATGTTTTTCATCACTTACTATTACCTTTTTCCACTGGCTAGTTGTCCAAGATTTATATTTCTTTGTACATGCGAGTCGTTTTGCCTTCATTGAAGATGTCAGAAGTTATTTCTTTACTGTTTTTTTTTGCCCTCCGACCAACTTCCAGAAGCCTGTGCCATACAGTCGACTCGCTAATGTTAATACCTGCATAAAACAAGTCTCTTTGGACGTCTTTACTTGTTCTTCTTACATTCATTTTACTATTTCTGATAAGTGTTTCATCAGTTCTTGGTGTCGTTTTACTTTTTCGTCCACATTTCTCTTTTCGTTTTTGAAGAGAAAACTATCCAGTTTCATTGTGTGTGTGAATGATCCTTGAGACTGTAGATTTTCCAATACAAACGGTGGTACAGTCAGACTTGTATGTTCATTAAAGGGGTTTTCCCACGCATCAAAGTTAGGCCCTATCTACAGGGTAGGGTCTAACTTGCTGATCGGTGGGGATCTCAGTGATGAAACCCCCACAGATCATGAAAACCATGGGTTCGATGGGGTCCCAGTTACCTCTGTTGGACCCCTCGCTGCTCCAGGAGAGTAATGGAGCAGGCAGAAATTGGCGAGCATGGCGCTCTGCGATCTCCACAACGATGCATGTAGCAGAGTGGTCTACTCCATTACTCTCCCAAAGTGACGAGGGGTCTGACTAAGGTAGCAGGGACCCCATCAGACCCATCGTATTTGTGACGAGGGGGGTCTCATCACTGAGATCCCCACCGATCAGCAAGTTAGGCCTTATCCTGTGTATAGTGTCCAACTTGATTCGTGGTAAAACCCCTTTAAGAGTAATAATTGTAGACATCCGTGGAGTAACATCCATTTTTACAGGCACAAATCAAACTGAGAAAAGTACACTAAAACAATCCTCACAGAAACCAATATTAGGACTTAAAAGTCCTATTGCCCAAATAGTCTAAGGCTATTTCCAGGACATCACAAGAGCCTGACTCAAGGTTAGACTTTGTGGCTAGAGACCTAGTTTACATCTGCAAAATAAGGTGTCAGAGAGCAGGTCACAGAATGAATCACTGGTGAGATTCAAGGTCAGTCATCTGGCATCAAAGGTAAAGCCAAAAACTGGAGAAGCCTATCAACCAGCTATAAGCCCCTAGCAGCTGCAGCCAGGCCCAGAGTGGGCTGTGGTTGGCCAGATGGGACATGTGACCCTGCTATAAAAGAGGAAGAGCCATTACGTAAGGAGAGAACTAAGGAGAGGCTGCAGCTGGAGATAGGGATAGTACGCTTCGAAAGATTTAGTTATTGCCCTTTACAGGGCAGGTAGGTAAAGGGAGAACGCTACTAGAAGGACAGTGAGGGACAGCTAGAAATCTTAAAAAATTGCCCTTTTCAGGGCAGTGACATTGTAACTGTGTATGTATCCTCATATGACTTATAGTGCAGTGACGGTAACTTTTTATTTTATTTTGTACAGAGTTGTAGAAGGGTTTGTTATCTGCATAACAAATAGTAATTCCTAGTGACTGTATTTAGTAGCCAGTATGGTGCCAATATTTAAAAAAGTGTCAAAAAGCAAACCTGGTAACTACAGACCGGTGAGTCTAACATTGATTGTGGACAAAACATTTGAAGGTTTTATTAGAGGAGTATCTCACTGTACATAACATTGTAACTCAGCATCAGGTTTATGAGTGATCGGTCCTTTCAGACTAATATCATCGGCTTCTATGAGGTGGTAAGTTTTGGGATTTAACGGGATTTGAATTTTTAGGTTAACTTTTTTTTCTAGACCCCTTAGGTTACTTTAACACTTTAACTTGATTGATCCTATCATATACAGCCATACTACAGTATCCCTATGTATATAGGGATTTAACACATAATCTATTGCAATGTGCAACTGACAGTTCTACCATCACCATAAAAGAGGACATCCACTGCACCTAGAGGAGAGGTGGTTCTACCATCACCATAAAAGAGGACATCCACTGCACCTAGAGGAGAGGTGGTTCTACCATCACCATAAAAGAGGACATCCTCTACACCTAGATGAGAGGAGGTTCTACCATCCCCATAGACAGGGGGCATCCTCTACACCTAGAGGAGAGGGGATACTAACATCACCATAGACAGGGGGCATCCTCTACACCTAGAGGAGAGGAGGTTCTACCATCACCATAGACAGGGGACATCCTCTACACCTAGAGGAGAGGTGGTTCTACCAACATTAGAGACAGGGGACAACCTCTATGCCTAGAGGAGAGGCGGTTCTACCATCACCATAGGCAGGGGGCATCATCTACACCTACAGAAGAGGAGGTTCTACCATCACCATAGACAGGGGACATCCTCTACACCTAGAGGAGAGGTGGTTGTACCATCGCCATAGACAGGGGGCATCCTCTACACCTAGAGGAGAGGAGGTCCTACCATCTCCATAGACAGGGGGCATCCTCTACACCTAGAGGAAGGGGGTTCTATCATCACCATAGACAGGGGACATCCTCTACACCTAGAGGAGAGGAAGTTCTACCATCACCATAGACATTGGGCAAGTTCTACACCTAGAGGAGAGGAGGTTCTACCATCACCATAGACAGGGGGGCATCCACTACACCTAGAGGAGAGGAGGTTCTACCATCACCATAGACAGGGGCATCCTCTACACCTAGAGGAGAGGAGGATCTACCATCACCATAGACAGGGGGCATCCTCTACACCTAGAGGAGAGGAGGTTCTACCATCACCATAGACAGGGGACATCGTCTACACCTAGAGCAGAGACAGTTCTACTATCAGCATGGACAATGGACAGCCTCTACACCTAGAGGAGAGGTGGTTCTACCATCACCATAGACAGGGGGCATCCTATACACCGAGAGGAGAGGAGGTTCTACCATCACCATAGACAGGGGGCATCCTCTACACCTAGATGAGAGGAGGTTCTACCATCCCCATAGACAGGGGGCATCTTCTACACCTAGAGGAGAGGGGATTCTAACATCACCATATACAGGGGGCATCCTCTACACCTAGAGGAGAGGAAGATCTACCATCACCATAGACAGGGGACATCCTCTACACGTAGAGGAAAGGTGGTTCTACCATCATTATAGACAGGAGACAACCTCTACACCTAGAGGAGAGGCGGCTCTAGCATCACCATAGGCAGGGGGCATCCTCTACACCTAAAGGAGGAGCAGTTCTACCATCACCATAGGCAGGGGGCATCCTCTACACCTAGAGTAGAGGAGGTTCTACCATCACCATAGACAGGGGGCATCCTCTACACCTACAGGAGAGGTGGTTCTACCATCACCATAGACAGGGGGCATCCTTTACACCTAGAGGAGAGGAAATTCTACCATCACCATAGACAGGGGGCATCCTCTACACCTAGAGAAGAGGTGGTTCTACCATCACCATAGACAGGGGAATCCTCTACACCTAGAGGAAGGGGGTTCTATCAGCACCATAGACAGGGGACATCCTCTACACTTAGAGGAAATGAGGTTCTACCATCACCATAGACAGGGGGTATCCTCTACACCTAGAGGAGAGGAAGTTCTATCATCACCATAGACAGGGGGCATCCTCTACACCTAGAGGAGAGGAGGTTCTACCATTACCATAGACAGGGGAATCCTCTACACCTAGAGGAAGGGGGTTCTATCATCACCATAGACAGGGGACATCCTCTACACTAAGAGGAGAGGCAGTTCAACCATCACCATCGACAGGGGGCATCCTCTACATCTAGAGGAGAGGAGGATCTACCATCACCATAGACAGGGGGCATCCTCTACATCTAGAGGAGAGGCGGTTCTACCATAGACAGGGGGCATCCTCTACACCAAGAGAGGAGGAGGTTCTACCATCACCATAGACAGGGGGCATCCTCTACACCTAGAGGAGAGGCGGTTCTACCATCACCATAGACAGGGGGCATCCTCTACACCTAGAGGCAGAGGTGGTTATACCATCATCATAGAAGGGGGACATCCTCTACCCTAGAGGAGAGGAGGTTCTACCACCACAAAGACAGGGGTCCTTCTACAAAACCTACAGGAGAGGCGATTCTAACCATCACCATAGCATGACGGGGGATCATCTACACCTAGAGGAGAGGAGGTTCTACCATCACCATAGACAGTGGGCATCCTCTACACCTAGAGGAGAGGGGCTACCTCACCATAGACAGGGGGCATCCTCTACACCTAGAGGAGAGGTGCATCTACCATCACCATAGCAGGGCTAGGCATCCTCTACACCCAGGAGAGGAGGTTCTACCATCACCATAACGGGCATCTCGTGTGTAAGAGGTGTGAGACTGTTGGAACTCTCTCCACAAGATGTTTATAATGGCGGTGATACTTTGTACATGTTGATGAGGGGCCTCAATGCTCTTTCGAGAGATAGAAAAAAATGTAAAATATGTTTGGAAACAAACTTTCATATAATAGTCTCTGTTGATTCCAGGTAGTTAATCTACCAGCAAATTAGGGTCAGAACAGGAATTTTCTAGCGCCAATAGGCACCCACCTTGAGGATTTTTGTTGCTTCCTCCAGATACACAACATCAATTTAAGTTCGATTTTTCAACCTTATCTACTATGATGCTATCAGGCCTGTAAATCTTTTATTCCACCGAGGCAGGGGGGGAGCAGGATAGCGCTGCAACGTAGGAATGATTCCGCTTTTAATAAGGAGATATGAAGTGGACATTCTGATTCGAGCTGATTGATAGTTTAGATGTGAAGGTTTGATGGAAATCAAAGAAGAGAGCATGCTCAGTCATTTCCATGTTGCGTTTTTAGAAGCATCAGGGAGACTGAGGATTTGCTGATAGCATAGAGGTAACCATATGAATCCCCATCTCCGGCCCTCGGCTGCAGAGTGAATTCTGTCATGATCGGGGATAGGATGTATCTCACTCATGTATCTATTTACCCACCGACCCACTCCAGATTGCAGAGCACATCTACTGTACACAGCAGGAAAGCAGCGACCAGGGAGTAATACAGGGGTAGTAGCCATAGCAGCTGCTATAGGCCCACAACATCATGGGGCCCGGCATCTGCACTATTGGAATTGGTATTAGGTGTGTATATGGCTGTGTGTATGGTGTGTCTGTATGTCTGTATATGGTATTGTTTGTAATGAGTATTATCGTTGAATGTGATGTGAGATTCTGTATGTCTGTATATGGTATTGTTAACGCACATTGGACAGTGCAGTGATTTCTAATTTTGCGGCCGCTGGGACAGGATTTACAAGAGGTTTGTGGCGCGTCGCGTCGGATTTTGGTGCAATCGTCCGACAGATTTTGACAAACCGCAGGATTTAACTTCAAATTATGTCTGCAAGCCAAGAGCACTTTACATGCACCAGGGAAGATGGTAACTCGGTGGACCGGAGCGGGTAGGAAGCGACCATAGAGAAATTGGGCGCCACAACCTTAGTAATCGCTGCAGCATGCAGTCCGGACGGACAATGCATTTTCGGGACTCTCCCAGGGGCCGGGTAAGTAATGTGCCCCACGTGTGTCAATCATTAGGGATCATTACGGGGCCAATTCACTGTTTTCCGAGGGGTTACCCGAATATTCCGATTTGTGATGATTTCCCCTGAATTGGCCCAGGATTTTGGCGCACGCGATCGGATTTGTGACGCATCGCACAGACCATGCACGCAATGGAATCGGGGGGGGGGGCGTGGCCGAGCGAATCCCGACGGATTCGGAAAAAACCCTGCATTAAGAAAAAAAATGTGTCTCGGAGCACTTACCTTCACTAGGTATAGGCCCTGTGTCTTGTGTGCGTTCGCGATGGCTTTCAGCGCCACCTGGTGGACGTCGGAGGAACTGCCTTAATGAATCTCGGCTGACACGAAAATACCCCGCAGAGAACGACGCGGCTGGCATCGCGAATGGACCGGGCAATAAATCTGCCCCATTGAGGCCGATTTACTACCGGTCCGCTTCGCGACTCCAGCGGCGCGTCTCTGGCTGCTGGATCCGGGTCCGGCCCGGGATTCATCAAAGCAGTTCCTCCGCCGTCCACCAGTGGCGCTGCTTTGCCTCTGAAAAAGCACTCTGACAGCTCTGGAAGTTTCACGACCCTACCCAAGTGAAGGTGAGCGCGTCCCAAGCAACACATTTCTTTTTAAATGCGGCGTTTTTTCCGAATCCCTTCGTGTTTTCACTCGTCCACCTATGGAATTGCCTCCCCCGATTTCCGTCGCATGCATGCCGGCGCCGATGCACCACAATCCGATCGCGTGCGGCAAAATCCCGGGGCAATACAGGGTAAATCGGCGCAAATCGGAAATATTCGGGTAACACGTCGGGAAAACGCGAATCGTAAATGACCCCCATTGTGTGTGATAGTAACTCATGTTTGAGTATACAAATGTGTATATTTTTTTAAGGGGGCCCCAATCAGAAGTCTGCTATGGGGCCCAGACTCTCCTCGTTACACCCCAGGTAGCGACGGGTCTTAGAAAAACTCCCTCCGAAAATATAATCAATTCTGGTTTAAGATTCAAAGTCTGAGTTGTGGGAAACTATTGGAGAAGACCCTTTCCTCTTCCAGTATACACAGCGAGGTGCATATAGACCATGTCCGGATCTCATCCCCATCCAACACCATTGGGATAACCTAAAAGAGTCAGCAAGTTGTATGCAGGACTCTCCGAGGGCCATAGGGTGGTGGCCCCCCTCGTGGCGTCCATACAGAAGGACCATGGACACAACCAGACACGTGAAGTCCTGGACACAATCCGCACGGCTCAGCCATCACTACAACTTATCCATGTTTTACTAGAAAGCGGCGCAGGTTATAAACGGCGCTCCCTGCGGTGCATTTGTATAATAAAATGTCAGCCCATACCTCCAGCCGATGTGTTTTATATGTTGTTTAGTCTTCAACGCCTTCCCTTGGGTAAACCCAACAGGGTTTAATGTAATAGCATCTGCTTAGCTGACAGCTAGTGGTATCATTTAATGGGACAATATATCAATCTTACACATCCTCTACACCTAGAGGAGAGGAGGTTCTACCATCACCATAGACAGGGGACATCCTCTACACCTAGAGGAGAGGTGGTTCTGCCACCACCATAGACAGGGGGCATCCTCTACACCTAGAGGAGAGGAGGTTCTACCATCACCATAGACAGGGCTACCATCACCATAGACAGGGGGCATCCTCTACACCTAGAGGAGAGGAGGTTCTACCATCACCATACACAGATGGGATCCTCTACACCTAGAGGAGAGGAGGTTCCAACATCACCATAGACAGGGGCATCCTCTACACCTAGAGGAGAGGAGGATCTACCATCACCATAGACAGGGGGCATCCTCTACACCTAGAGGAGAGGAGGTTCTACCATCACCATAGACAGGGGGAATCCTCTACACCTAGAGGAGAGGCGGTTCTACCATAGACAGGTGGCATCCTCTACACCAAGAGAGGGGGAGGTTCTACCATCACCATAGACAGGGGGCATCCTCTACACCTAGAGGAGAGGAGGTTCTACCATCACCATAGACAGGGGGCATCTACTACACCTAGAGGAGAGGTGGTTCTACCATCACCATAGACAGGGGGCATCCTCTACACCTAGAGGAGAGGTGGTTCCAACATCACCATAGACAGGGGGCATCCTCTACACCTAGAGGAGGGGTGGTTCTACTATCACCATAGCCAGGGGACATCCTCTACACCTAGAGCAGAGGAGGTTCTACCATCACCATAGACAGGGGACATCCTCTACACCTAGAGGAGAGGTGGTTCTACCATCACCATAGACAGGGGGCATCCTCTACACCTAGAGGAGAGG